>OX352772.1:173010613-173610613 GCA_947095535.1 Poecilobothrus nobilitatus
TGAATTCTCTGGTAGAAGCTTGGAATAATCGGCTATATGGAGAAGTCAACTTCTATGTCACACACTTCTTGTCAGGACAAGGATACTTTCGTTCGTACCTATTCAAAATGGGTAAAGTAGCCAGCCTGAAGTGCAGATCCTGTAATGGTGTGGAGGATACGGCTTATTACACATTTTTGGAGTGCGGCTTGGCAGAAGAACACAGAAGTACTTTGGTTGCGGCAATAAGGCCTACAACCCCCGAAAACATCGTCGGCGTTATGCTAGAAAGCGAAGACCAGTGGGATGCAGTAGCAGTTTATATAGAAGCAGTGCTGAGGAAGAAAAAACTTCTAAAATATCTGGAAGATTGATGAAACTTAAATAAGGATCACCGAAAAAACAAACGAAAATAGCATGATCCAACCTGAAATAATGCGAGAGCGGTTCCAGACTGGAATTCATCGTGGGAGGCGAGTCGGGTGTTTTTTAGTGAGTAACCCAGAGAGCTGAGAGACTCAGTTTAACATCACGGGAGTCCCACAGTCTTTTAGAGTGCGGACCCTCTAAAAGCTCTTTAAAAGATTTTTCACCCCTCGCGAAAAGAAAAAAAAAAAAAATTATTATTATTTTTATTAAAAATAGATTACAATATATTGCTTAGAAACAAACTAATAAGAAAAATTACAGTAGTGAGTAGAGCATTAATTGCAGTAGGGTTTTACAGTAGACTTTTACTAAAGTTTTATTAAAGTAAAAGTGCGATATTATATATTTTTAACCATTCAATTTACTGAGGAAATAGATGAAACAAATCAATCAACCCTTTTGATTCATTCTAATAAATTTCGATTTTCATTATACATTTTGTCATAATTATTATTCAATTAAGATCTAGAATATCACGAATTTCAATATGAATAGATTACAATATATTGCTTAGAAACAAACTCATAAGAAAAATTACAGTAGTGAGTAGAGCATTAATTACAGTAGGGTTTTACAGTAGACTCTTACTAAACTTTTATTAAATTAAAAGTGCGATATTATATATTTGTAACTATTCAATTTACAGAGGAAATAGATGAAACAAATCAATCAACCCTTTTGATTTATTGTAATAAAATTCGATTTTCATTATACCTTTTGTCAGAATTACTATTCAATTAAGATCTAGAATATCATGAATTTCAATATGAATAGTAGTAGCATTAAACAATTATTAATATTTTAGAGAGCTGAGAGCCTCAGTTTAACATCACGGGAGTCTCACAGTCTTTTAGAGTGCGGACCCTCTAAAAGCTCTTTAAAAGCTTTTTCACCCCTCGCGAAAAGAAAAAAAAATTATTATTATTATTATTATTATTTTATTATTATTATTATTTTTATTATTTTTATTATTATTATTATTATTATTATGATTATTATTATGATTATTATTATGATTATTATTATGATTATTATTATGATTATTATTATTATTATGATTATTATTATTATTAATATTATTATTATTATTATAATAGTAATAGTAATAGTAATAGTAATAATAATAGTAATAATAATTGTAATTGTAATAGTAATAGTAATAGTAATAGTAATAGTAATAGTAATAGTAATAGCAATAGCAATAGTAATAGTAATATTAATGGTAATAGTAATAAGAATAGTAATAGTAATATTAATGGTAATAGTAATAGTAATAAGAATAGTAATAGTAATAATAGTAATTTTTGGTATATCATGCATGAAGGTATTATTTACCTCTGCATGTTGTAATCCACTGAAGGGCCTGGCTAGTAAATAATAAGAATATTAATAAGTTAGAAGTACTAAAACCAATAATAATAACTGCTACAGTGACAGTTGGGCTGTCTTCAATAATTAGGTCATGCAGGAAGGTGTTATATACTACTGTATGTTATAATTGTCGCAAAAGGCTATTGTCATTGTTAGAAAAATGGTCATTATAATAGGCGGATTCATTGTGTTTTTACAGCCACACTCCCAATTCAAGGTTTCGGCATCCTATTTGCCTATCCTTTCCTATCTCTGCTCCTTAGCCAATATACTGCGTTAGCAAGTAGGGGTTTTCATCTCATTATATTGACTAAAGAGGTAGGTTATTTTAGTCAGTAAGCATCGTATACGACAAAGGCGGAATTTCTTGTTGTCTTTGGAAGGTTTTCCTTAAGAAAAAAAAAATGTAGAAATAAAAATTACAATATATTATGATATCCCCTTATTAGCACATTTCCAAAAAAAAATTTTAAAAATGTGCCCATTAGTTTCACTGTGCACGTCCGTCTGTTTACTAAACTTCTACAGCGTTAAAAATAGAGGGAAAAAATGTAACCATGAGTAAATCTCATAAAAAAATTAATTTTGCAGAGCAACTTTTCCATGGAGCTCCATCGTTTACGGAGATACAGCCGCTCAAACTTTGAAAAGCCTAATTTGAAATTCTTATATCTCATGTTCTGCTTAACATTTTTCCAATCTGAAAACGCCATTCGACAGTAATTTTTTTACCTTTATAAATTAATATCAAAATTATGCAATTATTTTAAATTTTAAATTTAGCATTATTTTTTTGTACGACCTCCTGTTTAAGAGCTATTACGATTCAAAAATTGAACACATTCTATTTTTAGACAGTATAATTTAGACACTATACAAATTTTGGCAAGACATGCAAACTAAAGCTTGCGCAATATATGTATATAATAAGTGTGTTCATATGTGCTTTTCTTAGTTATATAGGGTTTTCCAATTTGAGTGATATGATTGCTTTTCAAAAAAAAACACACCAATTGTTAAGGAAATTCAAATGTTTTTTATTTAATGTGAAGTACAATCGATACAATTAAGTTCTGAATAAAACGTCATTCAAAGGGCCTCCACGACTTCTTTTGCAAGAACGAATTCGATGAACCCAATTTTCGAGCACTTTTTCCACTAAATCAAGTCGCATTATAAAATTTGACAACTTGTTATTTTCTATAAAAAGAAAATTTCTTTATATTAGACGCAATCATTTAATATTAGAAAATTAAAATAACTTCTTCATTTTAATAGCAAAATATTTTTAAATTTTTACAGGGAACTGAACATAAATTCATCATGGCGTTTTTTAAGTTCAATAGGATGTCCTTGCAAAAATTAGCGTAATTATACATAGTTCATAAGTACTTACTATATGACAATTCAAGTGGAAAATATTTTTATTAAAGTATTTTATACACAAACATTTTTTTGTATTTTATTTTGTCTTTGTTATTTAATTAAATATACAGCTGAACATAAAATTATGTATCACATTACCTTTCACATTGTCGAAGCGTCCATGATGCTATTATCCAGAGTGATACCATAAAGACTAATAACACTGTTCCAGGACATATTGTCATCAAAGTTTTTAATACAAATCTTAAAGTATAAAAAACGAACCTTAAAATGAATAAAACTAAATAAAAAAAAAACAATAAGCATATATGTATGTTATCAAAATTTCAACATGAATGTTGATTTTCTATTTATTTTTACTCAGTCATTGTTATTTAAATACATGCTTTATAAATTTAATATCTAATTTATAGAAATAAATATTTAATTATAAATATTTAATTTATAAATTAAATATCAAATATTTGATAAGATATATTTTAATGCTGTGTTTTATTATAATTATGTACTTGTATCAAATTTAAATGCATACCTTGTATTAAAATTTATCCTATTTAATGCCCCAATACTTCGAGATGATGCGTCAGTAAATAATTTTGAATGAAGTAACATAACTCGACATATCAAATACAAGCGAAGGAACATTGGCAATGAAAGTGCTACATCATATGGAACTTTTTGAATACCTATAGCTTTATTTTTATTTGCTAATTTTGTAGTCCATATAAAATAATATTGACCAGGAATAGGATGTACGGCACAAATTAAAAGTTCCAAGCTAATTTGACATATTCTTTGCCAAGTCATTGCAATACGCCAATCGTCAGCGCAATTGTCAATCATAAAAAGCTAGAACAAAATAAGTATAAAATATTATTTGGTAGCATGTGGTTATAAAAATTTGATTCATTCTAATAAATTTCGATTTTCATTATACATTTTGTCATAATTACTATTCAATTAAGATCTAGAATATCATGAATTTCAATATGAATAGATTACAATATATTGCTTAGAAACAAACTAATAAGAAAAATTACAGTAGTGAGTAGAGCATTAATTACAGTAGGGTTTTACAGTAGACTTTTACTAAAGTTTTATTAAATTAAAAGTGCGACATTATATATTTTTAACCATTCAATTTACAGAGGAAATAGATGAAACAAATCAATCAACCCTTTTGATTCATTCTAATAAATTTCGATTTTCATTATACATTTTGTCATAATTACTATTCAATTAAGATCTAGAATATTATGAATTTCAATATGAATAGTAGTAGCATTAAACAATTATTAATATTTCTATGATCACAAGTTAAAACCGTTTAAGTCGAAATATGCCATTTTTTACCAGTATAATTTTAAACTTTAATGGATTTCTGAAAAATTTGGAACATCGTAGGACTATGCTTTATATATCAAAATGAAGATTGCCATCTGCCCTTTACTTATGGTTCAATTTAATTAAAAAATAATGTAATAGAAAAAAATTAAATAAAATTTAGGCGATTATTTCAAATTAGAAATTAATACAACAGAATTCTTAAATTAAGTTAATAGATTATTCCAAAAGCGAAATGAAAGTAAAACAAAATTTAAGTTGAGTTAAGCGTTTATTCCAAAAGCAATTATAATTGATGAAATTCTAAACTTAAGTTAAGCTGTTTTTCCCAAACAAAAATAATAAAAAAATCAGCTGTCTCCACAACAGGACCGACCGCTATTACACGAAAAGCATAATGCGAAATTGCTTAGATTTTTTACATAATAATTTATATCAAAGCAAAATAACTCCTAATAATTTAATATAATTTTTTTTTATTCAATAACAATAATAAATAAGCAATGAAATCGTAAAAATATATATTATGTGCATTTTTTGATACATCCATTTACATATTTATGTAGATACATGATTTTTTTTTTCCTTCAAAAATTTTAGAAGTAAAAAATAATAAAAACTGTAAACAAATACAAAACAAACATAAGATTAATATTGAATCTGCTAACAAAAATTTTACAGTTTGCATTTTGCGTCATCAACAAGAGAATAATATGCATAGATATATATATTTTTAGAGATATAAAAAAAAAACAAAAAAACTTGTTCATAAATTCATATGTCGTGTATAATTTGAGTTTTGAAGTACCGCTAATTTAAGTCACACTTTGTGTTTTATATTAAAATAATAAAAAGAAAGAAAACGAAAAGTATTAGAAGTACGACAAACGAAATGTTTCACGTGGTGATGTTTGTTAAATATTTTTATATTTTTGACATGCATATTATTTTCATCAATAAGCGTTTTATTTTTGTGTGTAAAGAAATTCGAATTAATTAGAGAAATTTCTTCAAATTTGTCATAGGTATTTGTAAAATTTTCATTTTTTGTGCTAATTGCTCATATAAATTTGGGATTAAGATAACGAAAATTAGTTTCTCATCCTTTGCAAAATTGAACTTTTGATATTTAAATGAATTTATTTGTATAGAATTAGTCATAACGCCATGTTTTGCAAAAGCTAAGTTACTTTATATTTTATTAATTTCTTGATTAAGGATATTAATATTATTTAAAATTTGTAAAAAATGAATTTATTTAATATGTTGGCGGTTTGTGTCTGTTACAGTATTAAGAAGGTAAGTAAGTATTCTGACTTTAGATATTTGTTTTTGAAGAGTGTTTAAATTATTAGTAAATTTAGTGCCATATAAATATGGGGGAAAATTTTTGGTTGCCCAAATGCTTGCGAGAAGTTCTTTTTCTATCGCAGAATAACGAGTTTCGTGCTCGTTAAGAGTTCGACTAGATTGTAATGTCTAAGTCGATTTAGATTGTAATGTCTAAGTCGTTTAAAGATAATATTAATTGCTTCTAAATGTTCCTGTAAAGAAGTTGAGAAAATTAATATGTCGTTGAGATAAACGACACATGTTTTATTTATTAAATCTCTTAAAACGTTGTTCATGCTCCGTTGAAAAGAGGTAGGAGCATTTTTCAGTCCAAAAGGCATACGAAGAAATTCGTAGTGGCCATGGGGGTTGGAAATCATGTTTTACACCTATCCTTTTCATCCACTAAAATTTGGTGGAACCCTTTGGGAAATCTAAAGAGGTAAACTATTGACCTCTACCCAACTTGTCAAAAAGGAAGTCCATGTTTGGGATAGGAAATTTGTCGTCCGTGGTAATTTCGTTTAATTTCCTATAATCCACCACCTTTCTCTACTTAGGTTTACCCGAGTTATCTGTTTGCTTTGGGACAATCCAAATTGGAGAATTATAGGGAGAATTACTTGGTTGGATTATACCTTGCGTGAGTATTCCTTTTACATGTTTTTCTACTTCTATTTCGTGAATTTTAGAAAATTAAATGTTTTCGACTAAATTGGTCCTGAATGTTCAGTTATAATTTGGTGTTTTTCTTCATTTATATGGGTAAGATTATCTTCCTCCATGTAAAACAAATCATTATCTTTTGATAAAATTTCTTTTAAATTTTACACTCTTCGATGTTCATATGTTCAGTTTGTAAATTTTGGAAAATATCAGAATGGTTTGGAAATAATCAAATGGAATTCAAAAGTTCCAACTTCAAGGTTTCATTATATGAGTAAGAATTTTTAAATTTAGTTTTAACACCATTAATTTCGATTGTACTTTCTACTAAATTGATTTTAGCACCAATCGGTGTAAGCACATTTTGCCCTAGGATCGCATCAAAGTTTTTATTTTTTAAATTGTAAGCTTTCCAACTCATCTTTGCATTTTCAATAAATTCGGAAAGAGTTTTCGTGATAATTTCACGTTCTATATTTTTGCCTCCCATTACAACTCTAATGGGTAAACAAATGGGTATTTTTAATTTTGATTGTCTTTCTATTGGAAAAATATTCGGATTAAGTATTGACGTAGCAGCACCAGTATCTATAAGACAATCAATTTTTATATTGTCGATAGTAAGTTCTACTTCCAACTATATAGTAATTGGTTGTTGGAGGCGAAGTTTGATAATTTTTTATGAATTTTCTGTATTATTACTACGGTTTGAATTATTATTGCAGTTTGTAGTGTTATGGTCGACGTCCATTAATTCGTAATTGTTATTGTCATTTCGCCAGCTATTATTACTAAAATTTGTATTTCTAGTAATTTGGCTACGATTACTATTGTTATTATTATTGTTAAGAAATCGGTTGCGATAACCATATCGATTATAATTGTTTTGTTTTTCATTGTTATTATGATTGTTACTGCGAAAGTTATTGTTATTAGTGAAATTATTATTATTAGTACTATTCGGACCGCGATTGTAATTATTAATTTGTGAATTTATATTAAAATGGTTTGGCCTAGAATTTGAATTGAAATTATCATTACGACCAACCGTGATCCCCGTTTACAACAATTCGTTATAGGCTCCTTCTAAACATTTTACATTTTTTATTCTTAAATAAATAGAGTCATTCCTATTTATTTTAGAAAAGAATTTATCTAAAATACTAATCTCATTACACGTAAGCTTATAGTCATTTGGTTTTAATTGATCTAATTGATACTTATAATAAAGTTTATCTTATATACTACTTAGGTCATTATAAAGTTGACTTACGGCTCCAAATTGTGTTTTTTCTGCCTCTTTTTTTAACTTCAGATATGTTTCCTATATGCCAAACGATTTTATTAGTTGTTCTTTTATCTGGTCTCATGTAGCCTCATTTAATCTCTGGATGGACACGGGAGCTTTGCCCCGAATTTTCCCCAAGAGTATTCTCGTTACATATTTACGTTGTTCTACATCAGTTAGCATTCCTCTCAGCGACTTCATTTCATTAATAAAACTGGATACTTCATAGTATCCGGTCACAGTAAATTCTGAAACAGCTCTGGCTTCCTTTACAATGTCACATAAGAGGATTTGCTCCATGGGTTTTGATTTTGAAAGCTTCCAAACGAGCACCAGAGCAAATGAGATTATCTGCAAAATCAATAAAGATATAACCTTCAAATTTGACAGAGTGGTGTTCTTTCATGTTTTATTTAAGTCTCTGAAATTTGAAATTTGTTTCATGGGTTCGGATCTTGGAAGCTTCCGAACGAGCCCTAGAGCAAAAGAGTATATCTCCACAACCAACAAAGATAGAACCTTTATTTTTTGTACAAGAGTGTGCTGTTATGTTTCCTTTTCTATAAAATTGGACACTAACATTTGAAAGAATTTGAACCATGGATTCGTATATTCGAAGCTTCCGAACGAGCCCCAAGGCAAACGAGATTATCTCCAAAACCAACAAAGATAAAACCTTCAAATTTTTTAAAATGATGTTCCTTCCCGTTTGATTGATGTCTCTGAAATTTAAGAGGATATGGTCCATGGGTTTGGATTTTGGAAGCTTCCGAATGAGACCCAGAGCAAATGAGATTATCTCCAAAAACAACAAAGATATAACCTTGAAATTGGGCAGAATGGTGTTCTTTCATTTTGATTTAGGTCTCTGAAATTTGAGAGGATTTGGTTCATGGGTCCATTTCGTCGCAAATTTTAATAATATCCGTCAACTTTACAATTAACTTTTGTAATATTAGAGGTTTAGCGAGCAATTTCCAATCAGTTGAAGCTCACCTACACTCAGAAAGACCAGCTATATTACCTCTAAGCGAAACTCAGGTTATAAGCGATGATACTAATTATTCTATCAACAGCTTTACTTTAGTTCCGCTTTTTATTTCTCATCTAGGTTTCGCTCTACATATACGTTCCGACGTAGCTTTCAACTCTCTTCTCGATATTCAAAGCTCTAACCCAATTTTCAATTATCTTTGGGTGAAACACCGAGTCGCAAAAGGAGAGCCTACAATCTAGAAGAGCCTCAAGTGCTCATTACTACATCGTGGAAATTCCTAGGTGGTTTAAAACTGGTTATGGAAACTCTTTTATTGTGAGAACCGCTAGAATGTGGAACCTGCTTCCATCCAACGTGTTCCAACGTGTTAAAAAAAAAAAAATAAATAAATAAACAAATGAGAAATCAATGTCTACTAACAACTGACATAACAACTCCATGTTCATCCTTTTTAAATTTCATAATATTTTCAAACGAAGAGAAACTCAGAATTAAAGGAAATAAGTTATTAACAATGATGAATGATAACTATCAACATTTCAAAACCATAAGTCAGTACCCTCAACAAACGTACAGCTGGTATATAATTATTGTCTAGTTAACTAAGTCTATCTGTCTTTGAGTATTGTCCACCACTTGGCTAATCTGCTGGAGCTGACAAGAACTAACACTGACAACAAAAAGAAATTCATTAGTTACATTCTTATTGGATGCAACAGTGCAAGTCTTAATCACGGACAGTACCGTACCAATTCTGGGTAAATTAAAGCCACCCATCTAGGTGGACATTCCTAGGTGGTTTAAAACTGGTTATATGAACCGCTAAAATGTGGAACCTGCTTCCATCCAAGGTGTTCTCCTCTGATATAAATGGTCCATTATACAATTTACAACTTTTCAAAACGAACCTATTCAGGTTTGTCTCCAAGTTATCCACCAATTCTCCTTTATATTCACATTTCCCTTGAACTCCTCTGCTTCTTGCTCAAACATACAATAATTTTGTAAAAATGAAAACTTTCCTAGAGTTTGGGTAGCGTGTAAAAAAAAAATCCCCCTTTCATGCAGTCTTTCTAATAGATAATTATGATTCACAGTATTAAAGGCCTTTTTTAGATCGATGAACACTGAGCATACATAGTTTCCTTCATCTAGCTTATTTATTAAAGACTTGGCTGAACCTAAAACTACACAATCATATATTTTTGAAACCCAAATTAATTGGCTTCAAAACCTACTACTTTCTGAATAAAATTTTGTATCCTACCATTTATAATGTTTTCTCCAGGAAATATCTTCTCCAGGAAACTTGTAAGAGTAATAGATCTGTAATTGGATACTTCTGAAGTTGAGCTTGACTTATGTATTAGTACTATCATACTTGACTTTAAACATTCAGGATAAATACCAGTTTAAAGATATCTATTAATCAGATAAACAAGTTTAGCAGCTATAATGGTTGCCACATGTTTTAAATTTGATGCTGTTATATTATCAGCCCCTGGTGAATTATTTTTCAGTAGCTTAATATCGTTACATACTTCTACTTCGTTTGTTGGATTTTGAAAAATAAATCGTTTTATAAACCTATTTTTTACAGTGAATTTCTCTGCATCAATAATATAATCTGCTAATCTGTTACATATTGGACTAAAGTACTTGTTAAATGCATTAGCAATACTACAGTTATCATATATTTTAATTTGATTACTATTTATTTCATTGATAACTTAACTACTATTAGACAATTTTTCATAATACAAACTGTTGAGCATCTGCCAGATTTTTCTATGGTCAGACCCAGCAAGTAAATTTTACAATTAAAGTAATTTTGTTTTTGTCGTTTAGCTTTCCTTGTAACAATGTTTTTTAATTCTTTAAATTTAACTTAAATTTGCAGATAATTTGAATTGTTCTTTAGCTTCTTAAACAATTTATTTCTTTTTTCAACTATCCACTTAATATAGTCATCCACTTATTATCTTTTCTAATTCTTATTACCTTTTATACAGTGGAGTTCTCATTAGCCAATTGTAATATTTTAATAAGATCATCCACACTATCACAAATATTTGTTAGAAGTGGATTACTAACTTGAGCCTTAAATTTTTGAATGTTTGTAACAAATATTTCGTTGTTGAAAATAGGTTCACGTTTTTTTATAATTTTATTTATCGTAATTATGATAGCTTTATGGTTCAGATTAATTGCATTTTGAGTAGTAATTTTAAAATCATACTTTTCATTTTTTAAATCCGATAGTATATGATCAATAATTGTAAAAGTGTTTTCCGTAACTCTTGTAGCATCTTTTCTCGTTAACCCATTCTTTATATCAATCGCGTTATATTCCAGCATTGTTTTATAAGATCTGGAAAGCTCTGCATCAGATAATAAATCAATATAAGTATCGCCCACTATAACAATATTTTTGTATTTATTAAAAATTGAATCTAAAAGTGATAAATGTATTAATATTTTTACTAGGACCCTTGTAGCAAACAACAAGATTAATAACTGGAGTGGTGCCATCTAATGATATAATTATTGTATTACACTGTTCCGAGACTTCCAGAATTTTATAATCATTATTTTCCTTCACATATATAGCAGTCCCACTTTCTCTATTCAAATTATTAGAAATAAATGAAACTGTATACCCAGGAATATTAAAAAACATTTCCTCTTTGAAATATGTCCAAGTTTCACTAATCATAATTATGTCAATGCATTTTTTAATTTTTATAAATGATTCAATTACAAAAATATTTTTTCTGAAACTTCTGGCATTAAAATGTACAATATTCAAATTAAGCAGTGTATTATGCATCATGGTTTACCGATCATATAATTTTGCAAAGTTTGCCTTATTTTCTGCAAATGCCCCCTATATTTGTTTTCAATATGTCTCCTGTAATAAGATAAGTCTTTATGTGATTCTTTTCCAAACACTCTTGTCTTCTCGTGAAAAACTAGGTACAAGTTAGAAAGTTCTTTATAATTATTTGGCAATCCCTCTTGATGAATGAATACTTTTAACTAGTCTGAGTTATACCTTCATAGCAAATATCATCCTGGTCATGGAGTGCGACAAAAACAGCCTCAAGTTGTTGTAAATTCTGTGGTCTCTTAAACTCGATATTCCATATTATTATTTTTTTCACTTACATTATTAATACACAAAGTTTCACCCTTAATCCAGTTAGGATATTATTATCCAACATTTCGGGCGTGCTCATTTGACTAGCATTTGAAATAATGCAATCAGTAGTTTTAATTTATTTAGTTTAGCTACATCGACTATGGATTCTTTCATAACATCATAAAGTTGTTTCTTTGTGAAGGGTAAACAATTTAAAAAAATTCTGTTTGTTTTGTATTTTTTTATTAGTTTATTTTTTGATTACACTATTTTTTCATGTTTGTTATTATTGTTTCCGTGTTACTACTATCAACCATGCTATCATTATTATTATTATTTTTATTATTATTATTTTTATTATTATTATTATTATTATTATTATTATTCTTATTATTATTATTATTATTTTTATTATTATTATTATTGTTATTATTATTATTATCATTCAAATATTCCTTTATATCAAAATTACCAATATAAGTATTAGTCTCCTCCATATTCTGTAGTTACTAATATCCAATTTTTTGCTTCTTTAGACTAAATTTATGTTGATAAGCAGGACACAATTTGCTAAATGTTTAATAATTCACATCCACATGTAATTTAAGTTTCTCGTTATATTTAGTGCAATTTATGCATTTATTAATGTTTTTTTTTATATTATACTAGCAGAGTACCAGGCGTTGCTCGGCGTATTTTGTTGGCTTTATAAAATAAAAATTTTGCTGTTGCATTAATATAATTTAATTAATATAATTCACGTATTACTATGCATTTACAAATGCTGATAGTGAATATTTTAATTTTTATTGTATTTAATTCTTTTTTTTGTAACAAATCGAGTAAACAGAGCGAAGAATTGGGACAATTCGTTTACAAAAATCTTTAAAGGAATTAGTATTCTATTGAGAAATACTATTAGGACGAATTTAGTTTTCAGAATATATTATTCGCTAATACCGAAACATGAAATTTCATTTCTATTATATAAGACCATAATGTAATACATACTTTTTTTTCGTAATAATGTAATAAAGTATTGACACTTCATGTTATCCTTGTAAGCACATTTCAAAAAATTTGTCTGTTCGTCTGTTTACAAACCTTATACAGTGTTTCATAAAAAGCAATGAAATATTAACCATAGGTCTCTTAAAAGAGCAACGTTGTAGAACAACTTTTTTATGTAGCCTCATCGTTACAGCGCCTACAGCACCTACAGCTCTTCAAATTTTGAATAGCTTGTTTTTAAATGCATACATCCCTGGTTATGTTTAACATATTTTTAATAAAAAAAGACTGGGTTTGTTTTTTATCCCTATAAATCAATCAGAATTTTTTTACGTTAACTTTTTCTAATAAGTAGTTACGTTTTCAAACTGATATATGCTAAAAATATGTTAAAAACCTGTAAATGGATAAAAATGTAGGGTTTCTGTTTTTAAATATGTATGTACTCATTTTTGATTAAATACTGTACAGAAAATATGTGAATATGTTTTGTAAATTAATTGATTGTAGTTATAGTATTTTTAAACATAAGCACGTTATACATATAGTTTGTACATACTTCAATGATATTTTTTTAGAAATATATTATAAACATGTAATATATATATATATATATAGGTAGACCACATGTTAGTAATGCATTCTTGAATAGCCGTATAGAGGAGATTATTTCTGTTTTTTAATAACGGCCGAAAATGTTATGTTGTTAAAATATAAACACAGTATTCTTAAGATATTTAATAAGGTTATTTTAATTACTATTATACATTAGAAATTTGTATTAAAAGCTTTTTATGGAATATTAAAAACAATATAGACAAACGTAAAAAGTGTTGGAAATATCTTTTTAATAATATAATAGCAATACAAAAAATTGGATTTTTAATAGGTACTCTTGCGAAAATGGGTTAACGAACGTTACCAAAATTTGTCATAGGCGTTATTTAGAACCGTAAATTCATCCTGCCAAATTAGACAAAAATAAGGAATTAATATTTTTTTTTGCAGTCTATCATGCCGAAGTGGGTTAATGTATAGCGGCAGAATTAATTGAATGAGCTTCTATCTTAGAGTGCAAAACTTGTGCCAATTTTCAATTGATCAATCTGTTTAAGCACGACGGATGGTGTAGAGTAAATTTTCACCTTAATTGGTCAAACCATTTAAGAGCAACAACAAAGAAATTAAAAAATATCATTAAGTTCTGGGGCCGAAACAGGTTAATGTATCGTAACCAAATCAACTCAGTAAACTTCTGTGCTAAAGAGCTACACTTTTGCAAATTTTCAACTTAATTTAAACCGTTTAAGCACGACAACAAAGAAATCAAAAAATTTCATTGAGGTCTGATACTGAAATGGATTAATGTATCGTAACTAAATCAACTCGGTATGCTTCTGTGGTAAAGAGGTACCCTTTTGGTAAACTTTCAACTCATTCGGTCAAACAGTTTAAGAGCGGCCATAAAAAAATTAAAAAACATCATTGAGCCCTGGTGCCGAAATTGGTTAAAGTATCATAACCAATTCAACTCAATAAGTTTCTGTGGAAAAGAACTACACTTTCCTGGTGCCGAAACGGGTTAATGGATCGTAACCAAATTAGCCTGGTGAGCTTTTCTGCTAAAGAGCAAGAATTTTGCGAATTTTCAAATCAATTGATTAAACCATTTAAGCAGGACAACAAAAAAATATAATCAACTTCCTTAGGCTCTCGTGCCCAAACAGGTTACCGGAACTTCATAAAAATTTGTCACAGCCTTTTTTTCAGACCATAAAACCGCAGTACAAAATTCAACATAAATCGGAAACAAAAAATTTTTTGGAAGCCCACCGGACCGAATCCGGGTAACAAATTGCATCCAAATTCGGTAGCCGCCTAATAATAGGAAAAACATATGTACAAATTTTAAACTCAATGGGTCAAATAGTTTAGGCAGGACATCGAAAAAACCAAAAAGCTTTAAAAGGCTCTCGGACCACAAATGGGTTAATGAACCGAAACGCGATATAGCCTATAACTCCTTCCTGTCTCGTAGAAATATTCCTGCAAAATTTCGTTGCAATTGGACTGGTAGTTTTTACGTGAAAAAGGCACAAACAAACAAACAAACAAAATTTCTTCTTTATGTTTATTAGATATTCTGTTAAAGGTATAATTTTTAATTTTAAAATAAAAATTATTAAAATTTTTTAATTTCATTAGATACTTTTCATCTTTAAGTGAAGAAAGAAGAATAGTTGAATTAATAAATATAAATTAAGTAAATATAAAAAGTAACTCAATAAATATCAACATACATTTTTTTTTTTAATGTAAATATTTAAATTTCTCTTTTTTTCTTTCTTTTTTTTATCAATTTGGTTAAATGTAATGCTTGTAAATATCTTGGTAACGATAGTCATGGTAACTTAATTGTTTGATATGCTTCGAATTATCCCGGAATGAAGCAAGGATTTTAAATGAGTTTAATACTAATGTAATTTTTGTTTGTCCATCCCGTGTTCGTCCCAATATGGCTCTGGATGACTTTTCCAGTAATAATAAGTTGTTAAAAAGTGTCCTGGTCGAAGTGGGTCACATTAAACTCTCGGAATTAATTCGCTTAATAATAAAAGTACTGCAAATTACAATATTAATCCGCGATATATGAAGAACCTCAGTAATTAGGTTGAGGGCATTACGGCTGGAGTCGAGAGCCAACGCACTCGCATTGGGGAGCTTGAAACTCGTTTTGATCAGCTTTTATGTGGATTTAATAATATTGAATCGTCCATCAAGGTTATTGAGGAAGTTAGATCAAACATTAGATTAAATATTAACAAGCTAGATAAATTGCTAAATAAATTGATTGATGGTGGAAGTACTCAGCAAATTGGCTGAACCTAGATCGCTTAAAATTTCTTACTAAAGAACTGTTATTAGAACTCCCTAAGATTGTTGATCTTCCTATCTCTTTAGCTGAGGAAATCGTAAATGTCGATAGTTCTGTTAACATCTTACTTGGCCCTTTTGTTAGTGGGCCTAACTCCCTAAACCGGCGCTTTATAGTAAGTTCACCGATGCTAGTTTTATGTTTCTGACTGCCTGTCATATTGTGGTAACCTGGTTGTGATGCGTGGTGAATAGGTTCGTTTTGAAAAGTGGCAAATTGTATAATGGACCATTTGTATCAGAGGGGAACACGTTGGATGGAAGCATGTTCCACATTTTAGCGGTTCTCACAATAAAAGAGTTTCCATAACCAGTTTTAAGCCACCTAGGAATTTCCACCTAGATGGGTGGCTTTAATTTACCCAGAATTGGTACGGTACTATCCGAGATTAAGACTTGTACTGTTGCATCCAATAAGAATGTAGCTAATGAATTTCTTTTTGTTGTCAGTGTTAGTTCTTGTCAGCTCCAGCAGATTAGCCAAGTGGTGAACAATAATCAAAGACAGATAGACTTAGTTAACTAGACAATAATTATATACCAGCTGTACGTTTGTTGAGGGTACTCTACTTATGGTTTTGAAATGTTGATAGTTATCATTCATCATTGTTAATAACTTATGTCCTTTAATTCTGCTAAGAGTTTCTCTTCGTTTGAAAATATTATGAAATTTAAAAAGGACGAACATGGAGTTGTTATGTCAGTTGTTAGTAGACATTGATTTCTCATTTATTTATTTATTTTTTTTTTACACGCTACCCAAACTCTAGGAAAGTTTTTACAAAATTATTGTAGGTTTGAGCAAGAAGCAGAGGAGTTCAAGGGAAATATGAATATAAAGGAGAATTGGCGGATAAATTGGAAACGAACCTGAATAGGTTCGTTTTGAAAAGTTGCAAATTGTATAATGGACCATTTGTATCAGAGGGGAACACGTTGGATGGAAGCAGGTTCCACATTCTAGCGGTTCTCACAATAAAAGAGTTTCCATAACCAGTTTTAAACCATCTAGGAATTTCCACGATGTAGAAATGAGCACTTGAGGCTCTCCTAGTGTTGCGTTGGAATTCTTTAAGTGGAGGCATTGTTGATTTAAATTTAATAGAACAAGTGTCATTACCTACAAGATATCTATAAAAGAGAGCTAAAGCTCGAATACTTCGACGTAAGTTAAAAGGAGTCAAGGTTCTGGATTTTGGATTTTATCCAGGTAACCTAATGATATTGGAGCAGCGGCAGCCCATATGTGAGAATTATACTGCATCTTAGGTCGAATATATGCTTTATAGGTATTGGCCAGATCAATAGGGGAAAAATAAGCTTTACAGCGAAAAAACCTAAACATTTGGCAGCTTTTTTCGCTACATTAAAAACATGCTCATTCCACAACATTTTTTGATTAAGCTGCATGCCTAAAATATTTAAATTTGCAGACCGCTGTATATTTTCCCCTTGGAACCGTAGAATTGGTATGGATTGATCTCTTTTGCAAGAGATCTGACAGCTTCCAGTTTTGGAAGTGTTGAACTCAACTCTGTTTTTAATACGCCAATCAGCTATTTTCGCTTGGTCGTGGTTAACTGAACCAGCCATAATTCTCCTTTTTAAACTGATTGCGGTTGAAGTAGCATTCGATTTTTTTAAAAAATCATAAGATGCCACCAGAAAGCTGTCATCGGCAAAACTAAGGATTGGATTGAGGTTAGAACTGAGTAGGTCGTTAATGAAAATTAAGAAGAGAGTGGGAGATAAGGCAAAGCCTTGTGGAACGCCAGAATTTATTGTATGAGTGTCAGACATGAAACTGTCGCAAGGGTACGAATACGACGATTCGAAAGAAAATCCTCAATCCATGTACAGAGCTGCCCAACTCAATTGCCTGACATTTGCTCAGAAGAGCAGAATGCCATACTCGATCAAACGCTTTTGAGATATCGAGTGCTACAAACTCAGATTCACCGGAACAATGAAAGCTGGTGTTGAGACAAGTTAAAAGATCACCTGTTGATTGATGACTGCGAAAGCCGTATTGGCGATAATGTAAAATACGCGAGCTATTCAGGTATCTCAACAGCCCTGTGTTTAGCAAAATTTCCATAATTTTGGAGAGGACTGAACTGATGGCGATTGGTAGGTAGTTTGAAGGGTCGCTTTTGTCACCTTTTTTGGGAATTGAAGAAACGTGTGCAACTTTCCATTGACTGGGATATTTATCAGTCGAAAATGAGAGTGCGAAAGGATTGCGCAGAGGTTTCGAAATGGGAGAGGCTATATGTTTAACCATAGGGTAGAAGGGTATACTGGATGTAATTGGGTTGCATGAGAAGTGTAGAATTTGCTGCAAACATTTTTGCGAACAAATTAGCTTTACCAATAGAATCGGAAATGATAGAGTTGCCGGTATCAATCAGCGGAGGAAACGATGATCCACCAAAATTGTTCTTTACACGTTTTGCAAAAGTCCAAAAGGAGTGATTGCAGTGAGGAAGATTAATTATTTTCTGTCTCAACCTTTGGTTATAAAGAAACTTTTGCTGATTGATAATTCGCTAGCAATTGTTCCTAGCTGCTTTATAGCCGGAAGTGAGAACTCAGATATATTGGCCTTGTACTTTTTAAAATGCTCCTCTTTAGATTCGATTGCTTTTCTACAGATGTCATTAAACCATGGCTTGGAACTTGCTTTAAACGGTTTAAAAGAGCTGGGTATGAAGAGTTTCATACCTAGCATAATTATTTTACTATTGGCATCTTTAGTAAATTCAACGTTTCTGTCACGGAAACACATTGACCAATCAAAATCTGCCAATAAACTGTTCAGACCAACCCAGTCAGCCCTGTTGTGGTGCCAAACTAGTCTTTTAGGAATATGATTTTGACTGGCGATGTATTTCTTGCAAAGCTTTTTTTAACAAGGCAATTATCAGAGCTAACAGAAACGTTATAGTTTTCTGGATTTGTGGTCTGGAACAGATCCAAAAGACGCTCGTTGTGATTGTCACGGTCTGGAATTCTAGTAGGGCTTTTAACAAGTTGAGAAAGTTGGAATAAGTTTGAAAATAGTTCAACTTAATTGCCTTCCGATGAATTGTGACTAGAGAAATGGAGCCAGTTTTTGTTTTGGATATTAAAATCCCCGGCAACGGCTATCTGACATTCTGGATTTTTTTCCAAAATTTTATTAATATTGTCGGATAGTTTACAGTTGTTTCTAGCTCATTGGCTTGGGGAGATCTCTAAATAAAACAAAAAAAGATTGTAGCTTTTTCAACTCGGAGTTTCACCCAAAGATAATAGAATGGGTAATTTCTCATTTATTTTTGGCAATTCGAATATTAACAGTTGTGTTAATTTGTTTTATGCGAGGTTGTTAGAGTGTTTTCATGAGGAGTTAGGGTGTTTTTCCTTGATGTCTGATAGGAACACTTCCAGATATTCCCCTTGGTTTTCTTTATTTCACTACAAGGTTAAATCAAGCAGGTTCATCAAATCAAAATATGATGAAAATATTACTTAAAATTAATATTAACATTATTAAAAGAAAAAAAAAGAAAATAAAAACTACAATTAGAGATTATTAATTAAATCTGAAATAACAAACTAGAAATAAAAACATGGTATTAACAAAAAAAAAACAATAAGTTTTTGGTGAACATAATTTGCTTATTCTAGAAAATTGGTAAATAACAAAATATCAAATTATTAAATATTATAAGCTTTAGTTGACATGATAATCAAATAAACCTTAGGTTATGAACTTCAATTAAAAATAAAAAATTAATGACACGAATATAGATAGCTCTTTAAAGAATCTTTTGTTAATAGGAAATTAATATGGGATTTATATTTATTACATAAACACATCATTCTATTGATCGGTTCATGTTTACCATTATTGGTTCGGTGAAATTGTAAATTGCAAAGATTAGCGGATATTAAGCTGGAATTGGAACAAAAACATAAATTGTCATGTAATTGGGAAGACAAAATATTTCCTTTAATCAGTTCACTTAGGAATATGACATCAGCAACTTCACGCCGTTTTTCCAAGATGTCAAATTTAATCTATGTTCATAAGGATGTAAAATTGAAGGATTAAACCAAGGTAGATGACGACGAGCTAATCTAAGAAAGTTTTTTTGAACAGATTCTATGCTTTTTCTATGGATTCGGTAATATGGGTTCCTAACTTGGCTGTCATATTCCAGGTTAGGCTTAACTAAGCAAGTATAGAGAGATTTTAGAACATAAGCATCATTAAATTCCTTAGACCAATGTTTTATAAAACCAAACATAGAACTGGATTTATTTAAAATATAGGTCTAGTGAAACTGAAATGAAAGCTTAGGTACTATCAAAAAGTATGCCAAGATATATACTTAAATTGACGTTTATAACAAATTGGTTATTAATAGAGTATGAATACAAAACTGGAATAGAGCGACGTGTGAAGCGAATAAAAGCGCAGAAGAAGGTTATTATTACAACACCACATGTAAAAACGACTAAGATCATGAAAATGAAGCTAAAGCGGCATCAAAAGAAGTAATTTTTTTATAAATTTTCAAATCATCAGAGTATATTTTAATTTCGCTGTTCAATATATTTGATATAATGGTGACCTGTCATAAGTCCCGGAGTCACAAGTCCCATTGGGAGTTACGATCCACTGCATTGGGTCTGACTTATTACTCTGGGACTTATGACTCAATGGACTTATTTTTGTTCCCAATGGGATTTATGACCCTTTGTAAAAAAATAAAATAAGGAAATTCAAAATAAATAATTGGCTCCATACCAATTCAAAATTTATTATTAAAAATATTTTAAGTGAAAACATTTATAATATTTTGAACAATTGTCCTACAAAACGGACATAAAATTAGTTGATCTTGTAGTACTGTTGCTGCTATTTCTGTATAGCAAGAATGACAAATTTTAATTTTATTACATGGCTTCAATAATATATTTCGCGGATTTTTAAAACATATGCTACATTATTATTTTGTGAAATTTCCCTTTTTATGATTTGACTACTTTTGTAATATGTTTTAGCTGCAGCAAAGGCAGTACTAAAAATTTCGAAAAAATGGCATACATTTTTTTATCCCCTTTGATTATTTTAAACAAATTTGGCAATTTCGATAATTTCCGTTTTAATGCTCTCGTGGAACCAACAACCATTTACTTCAACACCAGGAAAAAGAAAATTAATTGCATTTCTTACACCCGTCTCAAAATCTCACCGAAAAGAGGAATTCGAATAAGTTTGAATTGATGAACTGCAATATATGAGTGTAAGATTCTTGCGATTTGTTTTTCATTAGAATGTAGATGAAAGGAAATACCTGTAAAAAAAAAGTTAAAATGTTAGTCCAAAATAAATGCAAGTTTGGGGGGGGGGAGACCGCCGAGGTCGCGGTCGCGGTCTTGGTCGTGGTCAATGCGACGGACGCGACGCGACGTTCGACTCGACGCGCCCCGCGTTATGCGTTTTTTTTCGCCTATCTACACTTATTTGCGCACCTCCCTCGCTAAATAATATTTCACTTTACTTAAATGCTTTACATGTGTAATATAAATTATCATCAATTATGTATATCCACATTTGCGAACGGTACAAAAGGTTCCATTTAATAAGTAATGACGATTTCCCTCTTCAATTTTTGTACTTATTACACATTTAACTCCTTTATCAATGAAATCTCGCAATAACATCTTTGACATGTCACCGATATAACATCGTTGATAGAAATTACAAATAAAAGGGGATCAAGATGACTGCATTGAAGTACACCAGTTGTAGCTTTAAATTGAGAAGAAATTACAGATCTAAATGAAATAGAGTAACTCCGATCGGAGAGATAAGAGTAAATCCAATTTACGAAATAAATAAGAAAACCTAGTTAATTCAACTTAAAAATGATAAGATTATGTGGTAGCAAGTCAAAAACTTTACTAAAACCAGAATAGATCAGATCAGTTTGAAAGCCTTCTACCATATTTTTAAGAAGATAGAGGTAGCTTCAAATAGATTAGTGGTAGTAGATTTGTTTTTTACGAAACCATGTTGATATGGAGACAAGAAACAAGTACAGTGATCATATTATATAGAATCGGAAACTATTAGCTCAAAAAATTTAGGAATAGATGATAGTTTAACTATTGGACGATAGTTGATTATAATTGATTGATTATTAAATAGGTTCAATGAGAGCATTCTTCCAAAATGATGGAAAAATACCACAAGCTAACGAGAGTCTAAATGAAATCGATAGAGGTCTTGATAAGGAGATAGAACATTTTTTCAAGAAAATATTGGGGATGTTATCTGATCCAGGGATATGATTATCATCTAATTTACTAATATAATTTAAAACTACATTAGCATCAATATTAATAAAGGCTGAAACAGTTTTTGTGAAAAAGTATAAATGAGAAAACTCTGTTTGATTTATGGGAAAAGCTGATACACGATAGTTAGCTGAAAAAAGTCACGGAAAAACTCATCAATAATTTTAAGATCACTACTAGTTTTATTGTTATACTTAATCAAAACTGGATGTTTATCGCTTTTTCTTTCAGAATTTCCAAATTTCCAAAATAATTTAGGATTAGATTTAATATTGGAAGACATATTCTGAACATAATTTGAGTAAAGTTTGTCTGGCATGGATTTAAAATAATTTAACAAGTAACAGAAATTGATATAATCATGAATACTATTATTATTTATAAATTTACGCCAGGCTTTATTATTTTTGTTTTTTAATTTCTTGTGATGTTTAGTATACCAAGGCCGACTTGTTGAATTTTTTCTGTCAACACCAACGGAAAAGAGAATTTCATAAAAAGAGTTGACTGACTCATTGAAATGAGAAGAAGAAAAAAAATGAGAAATCTTAAGAACACAGATAATAATTAATACCTTCAAAGTTCGCTTTATGAAAAATAAAAGAGTAAGAACAAGTTACATCTATGTTTGTAAGTGGAAAAGAACAGAAAGAGAAATAAATTGGCGGATAATCTAGATCAATTTTTATCAGTTCCAATGGACAATCAAATGTAACTAAATTATACCAATTGGTTATGAAAATAAGATCTACCTGATTACCACGAAAATTCCATAAAGAGGATACCTGTTGAAAATTAAAGAAGTTCAAAGAGTCGATTAACAAACATTCACAATTATTCAATAGTTCGGTTGGAAATAGGTAAGGTCTTCATCATGAGCAATCCATGCATATTAAAATCACCACAAAGAATTATTTCGCCATCAGGATCTAAATTACTAGAAATTCAATCAATTTGGATTAAATATTTAGAAAAAAGTTCAATACTTGAAGCTGAAGGAATATAGCAATTTATAATGATAAGATGTTTTGTTTGTTGTTTGATGTTAATAGCAATAATTACAATAATATCATCAGAATCAATCAATGGTAAAGTTATTTCACAAGAACAGAAGGTATTTTTGATAGCTCTTAGCACCCCACCCCTTATTAACGCAATATTATCGGAAATAAGAGAACCATTTCTATTTTTTCTGTAAACAGTACAGGTAGAAGGAAAAAGTTCGAGATTATTAATTGACGAATGAAGTCATGTTTCGAAATAGAAAAAAAAATTTTGCTTTAGTTCGTAACCCTCTTACATTTTGATATTACATAGAAAATTTATGCGAAAATTTTGGAGCTGTTTTGAAAAAAGAATTAATATTAGTTACATTAACTAGACTTTTTCTCACTGGGTAATGGACGAAAGTACTTATCATTGTTTTCTCTTACCCTTCGAAGGTAGTTAATTCTATTAGACGAAATATGAGATACATAGGACTGAAAATTTCAAAAAATCTAACGAAAATATTACGAAGTTCCTTCACTTCCGTTGGTAATCTTTCTTGTTAGATAGCAATTTTTAATGATACGTTGGCTTTACCACTAATACGTACAGAGTTAGATTTATCATGCAAATAAGCCAAATAAAGTCTAACATTTTTGAAAATTTTATTATCTCTCAATCTAGCTAAAACATATCTACTATTATTATTATCTTCTAAAGATTTTTAAGTAACTTTTACAACAGCAGGTAACTGAGGATCTAAAACCTGTGTATTTGATGCAATAACGCTTTTTAAATTAGTGGAAGAGGAAAGTACATCTTTATTGACTTCATCAGAAATATTAGAGTTTAAAACAGAAGAAGAAATATTAATAGTGGAAGTGTTTAGACCAGATTCAAAATGATTGTTTGTTTATTTTTGTTAGGAATATTAGTCTGCCATGGTTTACTGTACGGTTTTATAGTTTCACCTTGAACAAAGTTTTGATATATAGTAAGAGGATTTGATAATGATCGTTTAAATTTAGACAATTTATGTTTTAAGAATCGCTAATTTGCTTATTATTGGAATTTAACTACACTAATGTTAAATGAAGGAGAAGAGATGCTTAGATGTTTACTGGTATTCGAAATAGGGTAAGAGTGAGAGTTTGAGCAAGAATTAGAATTATATTTACTATAATTACTAAAATTAGAAGGAGCGACAACAGGTATATCTAGAAGACTTTTAATATTAGTAGAGTTTTTAATAGAAGAAGATTGATGACAGTTAGGAGAACAATCAATGACTGTGTCATTATCTAAAGTATTGCTTTTTAAAATTTTGTTTTTCTATTGATTTTATTATTAAGTTTAGTTTGTTCATTAACCTTAGGCTTACTCACTTGAATAATATAATTTCCGAGTTTACTGCATTTTATAAAATTGTCAGAATGTTTCAATATTTGCATGCAAGAAGCCGGATAGAAGAAAACAGAGATAATTTAAATTATTCTTTCTTGTTCGTTTAGGTGAAACAATCGAGCAAGAAACTGTATCTATATTGAGTTCCTTCCCAAAAAAGCTTAACACACCATTAAACACTGTAGGAGCAAGGAACACCTTTGATGACCAATGATTTATTCGTACTTTTAGATAAGGTTAAATATTGATTTGATTGCTTTAATTTACGAATCCTACAATTCCAATCTTCTTCCGTCCACTGAACTCCAAATTTATGAACAATTATGGGGTCAGTTTGTACAGCTTTATGAACCGACGGAACACTTTTAGCACGTGTTGTTGAAGTATTACTGATGGGTGATATTAACATATTTTGGCCCTTGAACTCTTCTAAAAGTTCAAATAACATAGAGTACGACGAACTTAATGTATCATTATGTAATGATTCAAAATTAGAAAGTAGCTTATGATGATGAACTGATAGTATATTATTCAAACTGTTTACAAACGGTTGCTGACGAGTAGGACCGGCTTCAATGACATCTTTTAAGTTTCTTTCCAAGCTACTTATTTGAACAAAAAGTAGTTTTAACAGTTCCTGCTTAAAACTGGAACTGGGATCATCAAAGTCGCTATTCAGAGTAACTTTTTTTGTAGAAATATCATTACATAGTGCATCAAATGATTTGGCTATGTCTTGAAATGCATTGGTGTTGGCAATGATTGTTTGACTCGTCTTACCTAATAGGTCCGATTTAGCGTTATCAAGACTAGAAAATAAATTGTGTATATTATCAAACATACATCTTAACAGTCCCTCGTAGTTCTGGCAATCCTCACATGTGAAATATGAGCCAAGAGTCTTATGATACAAATTTCTACTTAATCCCATGCATACACCTTGAAGTTTTCTTTTGGAAAAAGCTTCACAGATTACAAATTTAATTTTTTTATCATTAACAAGACAATTTTCGAGATTCCATTTGTAATCCATGGCTTATAAATTTTTAAGTAATACCATAAAGAAACTATACTCTATAGAGTACTCATTTAGAACAAAATTTTTTGACCACTTTTTTGAATTTCATTTTATCTAAATTTACCACCACTAAGCAATGTATACTGTAGCTGTAATATGTATACGTAATAAATGTTTTTTTTTTCATCTATTCTTTTTTATGTATTGCATTGCATTCGTTGAGATGTACATATAATATATAGATGTACAAAAAATATATTATGATTGTAATGTATTATACTGAATATAGTGTATACAAACATACATAGTAAAAATATTTGTTCATTTTTTTTCTCAAAATACATGTATCAATACTTTGAAAGTATTTTTCATTTGAAAGAGATGAATTTGAAGGAGATGAAAAAAATGCCGTGTAAAAAAAATGTCGCACTTGAGAACGAGTGTAAAATTTAATATGCATTTACTTAAAATTGAGTAAGCAAATGTTAAATTTAAGTTTTTGATTTGATTTTTACCATAAATGTACCATATACTGAAATGCAATAGCTATCAATTTTCTAATTGGCATAAAAAACCCGGTATTTATTAAAAAGAAAAATAAAAGATCCAAATATTTTTAAAAATTAAAAGATAAAACAATACAAAATAATAAATAGATATAAAATAAAATTACATTTATAATAATTAGCAATTAACTTAATATAACAAAACAACTAACAAAAATATTAAACAAAAAATATACTAAAATAACATATTGCCTAGATCAGAATAGATCAGAATCCTGATCAGGCTAGATCAGAATCCTGCTTTTCCTTTTTTAATTTTTTCTTCAATTTTTATTTAAATTTCTTAATGCATTAATTTTTTTTTTTAAATTACCATTTTGTTTTTTAATTAAATCTAACGTTCTTTTAGTTTTAGCATATGTTTTTAAATAATAACTTATATTTTTTTAAATAATAACTTTTATTTTTTTAAATAATAACTTTTATTTTTTTGAAATTTTAAACAATTTTTGCAAAAATTGTCTGATAATAATTCATCCGGAGAAGCTGTTCGAAAATTATCGAAAGGTACATTAACGTTTTGTCTATTGCTTTGTGAATATGTTTTAATATTTGAAAATTTATCGATTTCAGAAAAATACAAATTTGCTTTGTCAAAAGACAAATCATTTTCTGATTGGATATTTCTATTACAAAAAGAAAGCAAAGTTCTTCGCGTTTCTTCAACATTTTTTTCGATTATTTTATCAGGAAAACATAAGAACGCGACATTTTAGTGTTCGCCACAAAAATTTTTCTTCAAAATGGTCTTCACATATTAATAATTTTTTATTTTTAAAATTTCGAATTTAGGAAAACTATAAAATCTTCCATCGAAATTTAGCCACTTCTTTTACCCACCACGCAAATATTACCTCATTTACGGGTGTCATGTTTTAATTCCTTAAACATTCTATTTTATAAAGAAGCAAATGGAAAAATGACATGCAAGAAAACAGATACTTTAAAATGTAGAAATATTAGGAATTAAATAAACAGTCCCAGATATATACCTGTAATATTGATACTGCAACAGACCAACAAATTACAATTAATAAATATGAACTTGTACTATAAAAATTTAACAACAAAAAAAAATGCTTAAAAGACGTAATCTTTTAAGCACTTGTAATAATAATATGCTCCCTTAATAATTTTAATACCAAACAAAAACAAAAACAAAGCGAAAAAAAAAATAAAAGCCCGCTTTTTTTCTAATAAAAAATAAAGGTTAAAAAAAATTATATAGCTATTAAAAATATATACATACAATATTATGTTGACATATATACGAACATTCATTCAAAAAAAAAAATCATTTAAAAGCATGTATAATATTTTTATTTTTTATGTATCCAGTATCCTACATATTTATATATCTATATATTTGCCTATGTATTTCTATTTCATTACTTTACTACTATAATATACAATACAGTCACACAAAATATCCCAGCTAATGTATAATACTTTATACTATATAGCAATTTTTTTTAACTATATAGCAAATGTTTCGTGTGATTGTATTTTTTATTTAATGTTATACTAAAAATATCAATACAAGCGCACGATACATCCTAATGGGATGTTTCAAAATCGTAGAAAAATGCTATATATAGTAGTGCTCTATATAGTATAGTTTCTTTATGGTAATACTTTATAAAATGAAAACAAAAGTTTAAAGTTACTTGATATAAATAAGTCTACAATTTTTTAAACAAGAAAAAAAGTTTTTTTTTTATAATTTTAATTAAACTTATTAATTTCGTTAACAGAAGAAAACGAAAAATTTAAAAAGACCAAATTACACAAATAAAAGTTTAATGGAATTATTTTTTCTGGCAGAGTATAATTTTAATTGTTCTTATTTTATTTTTATTTATTTTTATTTATTGTTGTTATTGATATTTTTATTTAATATCAATTAAAGTTAATTAAATGTGGCAAATGAATTTCAAAACAAATGCAAGCAGTGTTATGGGTATTATCTCTTAGAAATTAAAACCAATATATTTAGGGACCAACGTCGCTTTTCGCAAAATATTATTATGAAACATAATACTGATGGCTACCCATCAACTCTGATACAGCTTAATGAATCATCAAATGCTCACAGAATCATATCTAATATGTTTTCCTCTTATTTCTCTTCAACCTTTAGACGAACTAATTTTTCGGTTGACCAATCTTATGCTGAACACGTTCTTTCTGTTGATTCATCGCAAGTGTTTGTGTTTCGGGTAAATCGACGGTTACTAATATGGTACTTTTTGTTTCTCGTTACATTATTTCTTTAAAGGAAGGTAAATAGGTAGATACAATATTCACCGATGTCAGCAAAGCGTTCGACATGACTTCTCATGACATAGTTTAGAGTAGTTAGTTTCCTATTTATCAATAATACTCATTCAGTTGTTAGAAATTCTTTCATAGATAGCTTTGCTGATGGCACTAAGTTATCAAAAATAATTTTGGATATATCCGACTGCATTTCTTTGCAGATCGATTTGAATTGCTTCTAGGAGTGGTGTAAATTTAATAACTTGGAACTTAATGCTAGTACTACTATCATTTCATAGGAAAAGGAACGAACAGGTTTCTAAGGTAAATTATATCCTAAACGGGCCTATAACGCACAGACCTAGCACTGTACGTAATTTGGGTATTGTTCTCGATCAGCGACTTAATTTCAAGGTTCACTATGAGTCTATAATTAATAAGGCTAATTCAACCTTGGAGTTCATTAAACGCTGAACAGTTTCGTTTCGGGACCCTCATCTATTGAAACTAATTTATGTGACTTATGTCGGACTTATGTGACCGATACTTGAGTATGCATGTCTCCATACTGTAGCATTGATATTGGTCGAATATCGCTTCTTGCTCTTACCTTTATGCCACTACAATTGATCTGATCCATTTAGATTACACATTGAGGTCTAGAGAGCTGTTCACCGTAGCTTTCACCACTTCACTGTTTACGGTATGTTTGAATCGATTACAAGAATGCTACGTACAGTGAATGTAAACACCTCTAGTTTTGATATTACTGACTGAGTAAATTAATGTTAAAACGTAAACTTAAGAATTGTTTGATAATACTTAGTAGGTAGATAATAACTAATATTAATTTAGTATACCTTTAATGTGTACATTTTATTGTATATCATGTTAATTACATACTTACTTTTTGTGATTTATTTATGTGCTTATTTTTTTCTTTTTTGCTACTGACACCTCAATTATTCACCGTATTTCTCAATCATTCACCGTAAGAATACGGTGGAATGTTGTGTTAGTTCAAATTGACGAATTTTTCACATCTACTTTGACTTTCTTAAGGTATGTTAAAACATAATTCCTATACTAATTGTATATTTGTTATTTAACTTAAAACTCGTTACACTAATTTTTTATTGCATGTACATATTTGGTTTACTATATTTTCAAACATGCTTTAAGACAGCTTATGTAGACTAAGAAATACTCAATGCCTGCTTTAAGCATCTCCACAATCCCTATTATCTCATCCCTCCAAGTGATTTATCATTCAAAATGTTAATTCTTTACAATCAATTGTTGAAATACATGTTTTTAATTCGCTATTTAATATTTTTATTTTGTTTTGTTACAACAATTTGCATGAGAACCCTGTATATAGTCTTACCTCTCCTACTATATACAAAAAATAATAATAAGAAATGGTAAGTCCCTGCGTGCGGTCAGGGAGGGGTAACTAGTCATGGGAGATTATTTTTATTATTATCAAAAATATATTAAAATATTTGTTAAAAATAAGTTTTAAAAAATTTTAGAAAATCTTATAAATTAATTAAAGGACTGAAACATAATTTTTGAAATAAAAACTTTTTAAAATATTTTTTTAAAATAAGTTCTAAAAAATTTTAGAAAACCATTTGAATTAATTAAAGAATTAAAAAACTTAAATTTTATTATATTAATAACAAAAAAAAAATGATGTCTGAACTACAAAAAAAAAAATGGTAATACGGGTTATTTCTCGGAACATTTTAAAATTCTAAAACAAAACAAGTAACTAAATAGAGAAAATTAAAAATTGTAGTAAAAATCTAAAATTGATATAGAAAACTTGGGAAACAATTAGTAAACAAAAAATAATTTCTGTTATAATTTGCCGACACTATTGCTAATTTTTATTTTATATTTTTATTTTATTAAAAAACTCTTTTTCTTGGGTAAGGTTTTTATTTCCTTGGGTGAGGATGAAGAGAATCATCGAAAGATTCTGTACGTAACACAGTTATATGAGACTTTAACTCACTAAACACACCAGCCTCATCTTCAAATATTGAAACTAATCTACAAGATTAACCATTAATTTTGCGTTAACTCTTACAGATCTACTGGAATTGCAGATCTCCGTGAAGGGATCTGCGTTTATCGCTAAATCTAATGGCCTAGTTCTATTACGCCTTCTAATGTCATTTTCATAATATAGGAGTTTTGAAGCTTCTACATTTATGTGCCCGTCTAAGCGGGTCTTATGTTTTAGTGCATAGTTTTTTATTTCTTTGCTTACAACAGTTATTTGTAGATCTCTATGTAAATAAAAATTTCTAACGTACCAAGGAGCACTAACCATGTTACTTAAAATTTTATTTTAGAAACTTTGAATGCTCTGAGCATTTGTTTGTTTGGCGCAAGCCCATAGCTGTACGCCGTACAACCAAATAGGCCTAATTATTTGGTTATATAACAAAATTTTATATTCTATTGGCAATCTAGAATTTCGACCTAGCAGCCAATACATTTGTCTGTATATCGATTCTAATTCGATATTTTTCTTCTTGATGTGCTTTTTCCATCTCAGCTTGACATCTAATGTCATTCCTAGGTATTTTGCCTTGTTTTCTTGGATTATATCTACCCCATTTAATTTTATGGCTGGGGTATTTTGTACGATTTTATTTGTAAAATTTACTCAAGTTCATTAAGTTTAATTTTCCATTTTTTGATTCACAATAAAAGCTTATCTCTTGCTTTTTGTAATTTATCTGTAGACTCTTCAATATTGGATGCTACTGCCATTATAAAAGTATCGTCAGCAAATGTTGCTACAGTTACATTGTCTAATCTTGGTACATCACTGGTAAAAATATAATATAGGAGCCATTTCACCACCTTGAAGCACATCTGCTTTGATTTCTCTAAGTGTAGAAAATTCCTCATCCTGTTTAATTCTAAAAGAAGCATAGAAGCATTAGTCAAGTATGATGAGAGTATATCTATGTACATATTGTTTAGGTAGTATTTTTTTAGTTTATAAATTAAGCCTTCATGCCAAACTTTATCGAATGCCTGAGCTTCATCTAGAAAGATTGTATAGTATATTTGCTTTTCTTCTAGAACTTTTTCAATTATATCTGTAATTCTACATACTTGATCAACAGTGGAATGTTTTTCTTTTCTCTAATTCCAAACTGATAGTTTGGAATTATATTCCTACTTTCTATTAACGGAAATTTTATTCTGAAAATGCTTTGACACTATCGGTAATTGAGAAATTGGTTTATAAGATTTTCATTCGTTTGGAGACATTCCAGGCTTAACTATCATAATATTTCTGCCACCTTCCAAACATTAGGTACATAATCTAGTCTTACTATAGCATTCATTATGTATGTTAGCATTGTTAGACCTTTTGTTGTAAGTTGTAAGATGCAGAAGTTGTTGCAATACTTCCGCCGTTATTAAATCAAAATCTGGTGGTTTTTTCAACATGAGGATTTTAATTTCGATTAACCAATTCCATTTGGCAGATTGGTGCAATGACATTATCTTTCTGCCTAACACCATTTTCAATGTAGAGATCTGATTTTCATTCGGCCGAAAGATTTCTCCCAGATGACTTGCGATTGTTTCGGCCTTTTCCTGATTGTTTCTTGTCCATTTACCATCTTTGTTCTTGATTGGTGGAACTTGCAAGAAAGGTTTTTTTAGACTCTGTGTTGATTTCCACAAAGGATAATTTTAAACTTTTAAAAAAATAATTCAAGTGCAGGCGTTTTATTAAGTATAACATTTACGTTCCTCGTAGCGATATTAAATTTATTTTTCGACCATTGTTTATCATATTTTTTTGTGTATATGCGTTATGATAAACAATTGCTATATATGTTTTCTGGCTTATTAATCTTGTTGAGATTTCGTCCATTGTATTTAACATATTTTGCATCATTTGGATAATATTGTTATTATCAGTTAATTTTTGTATTGTCGTGTTACTTTGTTTTTATTATTTTAATGTATTAGTTGGTTTTAATGTATTAGTTCGACTTTTAGCACTATCTTGTTTCTTGATACTAAATATTTTGTTTACTAACCTTAGTTTAGAAAATTTTTGGATTTAACTCACGTAATTTAGTTGGCTTTGGATAAATTTTTGAAATTTTTCTCTTTTGTAATTCCTTTGCAACCAAGCATCCCCTATAGTTCGCAGAATTACAATTTTCTCTTTTTAACTTTGTTTGATAATAACTATGCGCCAGCGCATTTTAAACTTTGAATTAGACGTTGGCTGAATTTTTGTGTATGGCTTTGACACTTTTTAACTTTGACACAATCTGATTGTTTTTTCTAAGAGCTTCAACTTTCATTCTCATGTGCTGAATAAATTCTATTTTACAAATTTTATTATGTCTTTAATATTTTCAAATGTTAACATAAATAAAGGTAATCTATAGTTAGCACATTTCCAAAAAATTTTTGAAAAAATGTGCTTATTAGTTTCACTCTGTCCGTCCGTCCGTCCGTCCATCTGTTTACAAAACTTCTACACCGTTAAAGATAGAGAAAAAAAATTTTAACCATAGGTAGGTCTCATAAAAAAAATAATTTTGTGGAACAACTTTTTCATGTAGCCCCCCCCCATTACGGAGCTACAGCCCCTCAAACTTTGAAAAAGCCCTATTTTTAAATGCATATATCTTATGTTCTGCTTAAGATTTTTTCAATCTGAAAACGTCATTCGACAGGTATTTCTTTTATCTTTGTAAATTAATATCAAAATTATACAATTTTTTTAAATTTAGTATTTAAATTTACCGTTATGTGAAGACCAAATTTTGCATGATTTTTCTACCTTCATAACTCCGGCACGCTTCTAGATAGAAGCCTGAAATTTTGAGACAAGAAAGAACTTTTAGAATTAGTATAAGTTTGCTCAGAAAATTTTTTCGGACCACCCCCTGTTTATGAGCTATTAGGGCTTAAAAATTGAAAATTTGCTATTTTTAGACACCTGTAACTTAGGAACCTGTACATATTTTACTTCTGCAAGATAAAAAAATTAAAGATACAATAATATATTTTTACGTGTGTTAAAGGTTTATTTTAATTGTAAAGGGTTCCAAAGTTGCAGCTCTTCAAAATTGCGAAAAAAGCCCATTTTCAGATGTATATATCTCGGGCTCTGCGTAAAAATTTTGCAATCTAAAACCGCCAGAAGATCGAAATTTTTATTATCTAAATAATACAGTATCAAAATTATGTAATATTTTGTAATTTACTATTTAAATTTACCGTTATGTGAAAACCACATTTTGCATGAAATTTCTTTTTTCATAACTCCGGCACCCCTTTAGATAGGAACCTGAAATTTTGAGACAAGAAAGAACTTTTAGAATTAGTATAAGTTTTCTCAGAAAATTTTTTGGTAACACCCCCTTTTTAAGAGTTATTACGCCTCAAAAATTGAAAATTTGCTATTTTTAGACACCTGTAACTTAGGCACCTGTACAAATTTTTCTTCGGCAAGACATGAAAATTAAAGGTTCAATAATATATTTTTACGTGTGTTAACGGCTTTTCTTAGTTATATAGGATTCCAGACTTACGGCCCCTCAAAATTTCAAAAATGTCCTATTTTCACATTTTTTCTTATTACATGAAATTTTCAAATTTTTGTGTAAGTCACACTTCTAAACAGTTTGTATTGAGTTTTGGAAATGTACGCTTTTAAAAACCGTTGGTTTACATTCTACCTTGTTTTTTTATTATTTTTAGCACATTTCCAAAAAAATTTGAAAAAATATGCTTATTAGTTTCACTCTGTTCGTCTGTCCGTCCGTCCGTCTGTTTACAAAACTTCTACACCGCTAAAGATAGAGAAAAAAAATGTTAACCATGGGTAGTTCTCATAAAAAAAATAATTTTGTGGAACAACTTTTCCATGTAGCCCTATCCATTATGGAGCTACACCCCCTCAAACTTTGAAAAAACCCTATTTTTAAATGCATATATCTTAAGTTCTGCTTAAGATTTCTTCAATCTGAAAACGTCATGCAACAGATATTTTTTTAACTTTGTAAATTATTATCAAAATTATACAATTTTTTTAAATTTAGTATTTAAATTTACCGTTATGTGACAATCAAATTTTGCATGATTTTTCTACTTTCAGAACTCCGGCATGATTTTAGATAGAGGTTTGAAATTTTGAGGCAAGAAAATACTTTTAGAATTAGTGTAAGTTTGCTCAGAAAATTTTTTTGTGCCACCCCCTGTTTATGAACTATTAGGGCTCAAAAATTGAAAATTTGCTATTTTTAAACACCTCAAACTTAGGACCCTGCACACATTTTACTTTGGAAAGATATAAAAATTAAAGGTACAGTAATATATTTTAACGTGTGTTAAAAGTTTATTTTAGTTATATTGGGGTCCAGATTACAGCTCTTTAAAATTGAGAAAAAGCCCCATTTTAAGATGTATATATCTCAAGCTTTGCGTAATAATTTTGCAATCTAAAACCGCCACAAGACCGGGAATTTTATTATCTACATAAAGCAATATTAAAATTATGCAATATTTTGTTTAGATAGGAATTTTAAATTTTGAGACAAGAAAGAACTTTTAGAATTAATATAAGTTTCCTTAGAAAATTGTTTTGCACCATGTTTAAGAGGTATTAGGGCTGAAAAATTGAAAATTTGCTATTTTTAGGCACCTGTAATTTAAGCACCTCTACAAATTTTTCTTCAGCAAGACATAAAAATTAAAGCTCCAGTAGTATATTTTTACGTTTGTTAACTGGTTTTATTAGTTATAAACGGTTCCGGACTTACAGTCCCTCAAAATTCCAGAAAACTCCTATTTTCACATATTTTCTTATTACAAAAAAAGTCTTAAATTTAATTTTTTAAATTTTCAAATTTTAGTGCAAGTCACAATTCTAAACAGTTTGTATTGTGTTTTGGAAATGTGCGCTTTTAAAAACTGTTGGTTTACATTCTACCTTGTTTTTAGTTTTTTTTAATTTTATTTGGAACATCAAGGATTTTGAAACCCCTGCTTTTAAGCTAATTTTTTATGCTTTCAGGTTGGTATGATGAGTGTAAGTTTTTAGCCATAACTTTGATGGGCTTGGTCAAAATATTTTCACACTTGTGTCATTCTAATTTAGCTTCATTTATAAGATTTGTCAATTCTCTGTATTGCCCTTCTTCATCAATATTAATTTTTAATTCATCGTTATTCATCATGTTGTCTTTATAGTTAATATTTACTTTTTTGAGATTTTTATTAACTTTGGTGTATTGTACAGTATTACTTAATATAACCGGAGGAGATTTTATTTTTCTAGTAAAATTTACTTTTTCGGTAGTTGGTAACTTTTTATTCTCTTTTACTTTATTCACAGAGTTTTCTGGGCTTATTTTTGGAGACAGCTCTGCTGTTCGTTTTTTGCATTTTTTCTTCAGAATCCAGTCGGTTTCCCGATGTAATTCATTTGTATAATATTCTACTGTACTTATTCTACTATAAAGTTTTACTAATTTTTACTTTTTTATTTTCTTCTCGAAGAATGCATATCTCACTTTTTAAATCTTTACATAATTTTTCAAGTTCGTTTATTCTCAAGTGTAATTTTCCATTTTCTTGCAAATTGCACTTGCATTTAAATTAACTTCACAGGTTTTTCTATAACTGGCATCAGACTCATTTACTTTATGATCTTCTTGATTTTTTGAACAAGTAATTTTACTAGTGGCATTGATTTTTTAATAAGATAATGTGTCTTTCCTTGTTGAGTTCTTTTTAGTAACGGCTTAAAACTATGTCTTAAAGCTAACAGTTTTCTATACATTAGGTAGTATAATTAATCCAGAAGTCTTTAACCTAATATAATCATAACGCAATTATTGCCGGGTTAGATCAAACCTATCCAGACTAAAGTATTTTCTTTAAAACACACTGATTTTCCAACAACCCTAGTAACAGTAGAAGAGTTAGAAGTAAGCCACAGGAGATACGAATTCGCACAGACACTTGTGGCAGGAAATGTACTCAAGGATCGTAAGGATCGATTTAATAGATTTGGCAATATTAAAATCAATCATAGGGCTAGTAACTCTAATTCACCTCTGTCCCTGGAAGTTCACAATGGAGAAGAATAAACCAACCTAAAAACAATCAGCCTGTACATCAATCTAGAAAATTTTATAATTGGCTCCAACTTTCTAAAAGAAATCGACACTAAAATCGACTTTAAAGATGAAATAGTCATCCATTAAAGAGGCAGGAAAATCTCTAATAAATCACTGTAGTATCCTTTATATTTTACTTTTTGTTTTCTGCCAGTAAAATATGAGTTCAGCCAATTATGAAGGCTTCTTTCTAAAGCCTAAATCTAAAACCCGTGTTAAAAATTTTTTTCAACAGAAGCTCATGGTTAACAAGATCAAAAGCTTTTGTAATATTTACAAATAAAGCCGAAGCGACTTTGCTTTTATTAACGAAGTCAAAGATTTCCATCCAAAATTTAAGAAGAGCATCTTCAGTAGATTTGCCACTGAGAAAGCCGAATAGGATGAAAAAATTGATTTTTATTAAGAAATTTTAATATTCTAGACTTGATCAAAGATTTTAGAAACTAGTGGAAGTAACGAGATTGGTCTAAAGTTATTAATGTCCGAATAATTACCTTTTTTAAAAAGATGAATTAATTCCGCAATTTTTAACTTATTTGGAAATACTCCAGAGTAAATACTTTGATTGAAAATATACGTCAAAACATCAACGACATAAAATGAATTTTTTTTTAAGATATTACTTTTTAAACCATCTGCTGTTTTTGAATTAGAATTTTTCAAACTATTTATGATTTCATGTAATTCATAAGCATTTATAGGCTCAAAGAAGAAACTGGAATCACACAAGACTTAATCATTAAGTAAGTTATCAGTAAGTGAGTTAGAGATATTAACAGAATATTTTTTATCAATGTTCGTAAAGTGTAAGTCGTAATATTATCTAATTTTAACGTAATTTCATTAGAGCGATAATTTTTATTTAAAATACAATTTACAAGTCACTCTTTCTTGGTATTGTTCTTATAAAACTCAAATTTATTTAAATAATTATTCTTACAATTAACAGAAGCACGATTTATATCCTTACATAGTTTTAAATACTATTTCATTAATCTAATATTAGTACCATTTCTCTTGATTTTCGATCTCATTTTATTTCGCATTTTAATTTTCTTAAGCAAATTATTTAAAATTCAAGGTTTGAGTTTTTTGAACTAATTACAACTAAAAGAATTTGATGAAGTATATTCATTAATGTATTTTGACAGATGCGTCGGAATTAAAATAAACCTCAGACCATGATTCAAAAAAAAGTAAAGAAGATATATTCACATATTTATCTTTACTATAGTTAAACTTTTTACATTTAGAAATTCAACATTAATCATAACATGATCACTTATATAAATATCATATACCTGTCCTTTTAAATAATGTGAGTTATTTTTATGTAACCTAAATAAACATTATCTATACAAGTAGAACTAAACTTAGAAAACCTAGTGGAAGTAGTTATAAGAGCCAAAAAACCAAAAAGTGACATCATAAATTTATAATTATCAACATCTTCAGAACTACTTAAAATATTTATATTCAAATCACCCAAAAGTATAACATTGCTGTTTTTAATGTTGTTTAAAAAAACAAAACTTTCACTTAGGAACATATTAAATGATTGAAGCCTGTTTTTAACTTCGTCAAGAACGCACACTAATTTAATTATATCAGCACTAATTAAAGCAATTAATATCACAATTTAAGTCATTTCTAATAAAAAAAGCAACAGCACCTGAAGCATAAATATTTTTGCATGTTGCAAAAAAATTAAAATAAGGAATGTGATAGTCGAATTTCTCATTATCAAATATCCATATTTCAGTTATACAAATAATATCAGGAACTTAAAGAAGAACTGATAAATTAACAAGAAAATTATCAAAATTCTTTCTCATACTTTTAATGTTCTGGCAAACTACAGTAAAATTTTTAGATGAGTTCAAATGAAAACTATCACAGTTGTTGGCATGGCAATCACTATGGCAGTCATCCAAATTATTACAAACATTAGTAAAACTATTATCAACATTAAATTTAAATTTATTTGAATTATTTGCAGAAGGCATATTAAGTAATAAACTACATATTAAAAAAATGTAATTTGAAAAAAAAAAAAATTTAATTTAAATAATAGCAAAAATAAATCTTAAAATTATTACAACTTATCCAAATCAGTACAATTTAAAATTCTTACATGTTTGTCGCCTTCTCTTTTGCTCATATATATTATTCCATTATTTACCAAAACGTATTTGTAATCTTTTTGGAGTTGAACTGCTTTAGCTTTTTTGAATAATTCTGTCATATATTTAGTGAGGGAATCGTTAATATAAATCCGTTTATTTTGCTCATCTTTATCATCACTCTCACCAACATCAACAATATCCATGTTTAATTTATTTTTATTCTCTTTTCGTTTTTTCATTATCTTTTGTTTCACCAGAAGGTCCAGAAGGTCCAAGGCTACTCTACAAACGAAAGGGAACTCAGAAGTAATCTTCATTAATTTTTTTCAGACTGTATCTATTTATTCTTCGGACAGTTTCATCCAAGATATTAGGAAAAAACAAATGAAATTTTTCACATAATCAAAATATTAGAAATGACCAGAAGGATGGCCAGATCAATTAATTTTCTCGGCAGTATATTAAATTTTATCGCGGATACGTAAGACCATGACGACTAGGAAAAACACGTTAAATAAACCAACACACTTATAAAAAACAGTAACGAACAAACCAAAATAAACTCGTTACTACAGAACAGAATCAACAGTTAACAGAACAAATTAATGAGTTACGAAAAAAATCATGTAACTAGCTCATCAAGTAAACAACAGCTTTTAATTAATTTTGTAATAAACAGTAATTACCATATCATAAATCAGTGCAAGTACAATATCACTTTCAATAGTTTTGACAAAAAATACTAGTATCAATCCACTTTTGTTAGACGATATTAAATTAAAACGTATAATCGATCTTGACAAATTACTTGCTAGTATAAATAATTTACTTACTGTCATAAAAATAAAAGTTCTGTAAAGCAAAGATGTAATTCTCTACTTTTTAAAAATTTCCAAAAGTTCAAAAATATAGCGACTTCATAAAATATTTATCCTGTAATCCAAAATCAAAAAGTCATAAAATTTAAAACAAACCAAGCAGCAAAATACGAAAATTACTCAGAACTACTTGTAGGCTGCATAAATATAAACAGATTCACCATAATGCAGACCAAGTTTTTGCGAATGCGTCACGCAACTCATTGTAACACATTTACTCACGACCACCAAAGTTATTATCAATCAACCAAATTGACCACAAATAAAAACTTTCATTACCGTACCTAAATAAAATTAACATCAATAATACAAACTACATTAGGACATTGTACAACGAAATATCAAATCAAGGCACATACACACGGATAACCTTTTCTACATCAATAATAGTCATCATCGTTGTCATCAGTTAACAAGTCATAGGCTCAGCATCTCCAAAAGTCAAATAAATGATCTAATAGAAAATGTAAAAGTTCAAAGTCAGGACATTCGAGACTTAACAAGGGGAGGAGTTAATATGCTCCGTTGGAACAATATCATTTTTAAATTAAATTATTGCTTATTAGACATTTTTGTATCAAAAATAATAATTTTGTATTTGTTTGTTATTAAATCTTAATAAGATATAAATCTTAATATGAATAAGATTGAATTTAATTAAATAAATCAGAATAAAATTAGTTCTCAAAGAATAAGGTTTTTTTTATTGTCAAACAATCCTTTCTCTTCGTACAGCTAAGATAAGGCTGCCTTAGGCACAATAACAGGAAATAATCTAATACCTTATTTTAATTTACACATTAATTATTATTATTATTGACATTGCGAAAAATTAAATAATTGGCTATTTTTTAGAATTAGAAATATAAAATTATGTATTATTATGTAGCTATATTAAATAATTAGAATTTGTAAAAAGCTTTCTTTTGTTGATTTACAGCTGATCTACATAATGATGATGATGATTTAGTCAGAAAAACATCTTAATATGTGTGCATTTTATTGTTACATGTATGTTGAGTGGTGTATGATGTGCAGTTTATTCTAATTTTATTTTGTTATTTAATATAGTAGCATGTATGGTGTACATGATATAGTTTCCGAAAAACTAAATCTGGTAGGGTATGGTATTCGTCAATATTTGGTAGTATACATTTCTGTCCACTTTGGCAATCCACTTGGTATACGATTCCTAATATATCAGCTTTGTTGAATTTGTATTTGGTTTTTGAATAGTGTTTCCTCATTGTGTTTGTTGCTTTTAAGGCTATTTAGACGTTTTTGTTTTCTATTTAATTGAAATATGAAAATAATAAGAACTAAGTTCGTATAAGTTCTATGCTTTAGCTCAAAAAAAAATTTTTAAGCTTAAGAACAAAAATAATTGTAAAATAATAAACTAAAAATTTCTTTATAATAAATCTTTTTTATTTATCCAGGAATTATGATCAGAACAAAACCCTAACCATTTAACAAAAATTTTATTATCTCTAGTTTTAACAATTTTTCCAATCAAAAACACTTGTTTATTTTCAGTTTTTAACAATTTATATTCATAGAACCTTCCCTGAATGGGTTGAGTTAGAGAATCTTTCAGTAAATATGTGACAGAGTTAGTGATTTGAACTTTTCTTATCCTAAATACTTCCGTTGCCCAATTTGGGGTGTAATCTTTTTCAAAAACATGTTTATACTTGCCTATACGAACTGAGTCACGAATTTTAAATTTAGCTGGCAGAGAAATATTTATATGATTTTCTATTTACTTTTGAATAGTGCGATGTTTAGTGTTGTTGTATTGGTGGACTAGTTTAGAAATAATATTAGTCCATTTGTAATTCCCATTGTAATTCCCATTCTAAATTTTTTCTTTTAGAGTACGGTTGAAACGTTCTATTATCGAAGCTTTTAACGAACTAAATGTTGAATAATGATTTGTTTGAAATCCAGCCATTAAATTTTTAAATATTTTATTGAAGAACTCTTTTCTATCATCAGTTTGCATATTTTGTGGATGTCTTTTAGAAGTTTGAAAAATATTTTTTATTTTATTTTTTTTCCTAAGGGAGGTGGGAATCTTCCAAAGACACCAAGAATTACCCCTTGGTAGTGTCAAATTCTTACTGATTAAACCCACCTCCCCCTTTAGCCAATATAGTGGGATGAAACCCTTACCTGCGAACGCAGTATATTGGCTAAGGAGTGGGGATAGGAAAGGATAGGAAAATGGATACGGAAAATGGATACGGAAACATTGAATTGAGAGTGCGACTGTAAGGAAACAATGAATCCGCCTATTATTATTATTTTGCTATCAGTGACTAAAGCCGTCACAACAGTTACAACATGTAGTAGTAGTATATATTACTACATGAGGTAATTATTGAAGGCAACCCCCACTGTCACTGTAGCGGCTGTTATTATTGGTATTAATATTCTTATTAATATTATTATTATTTTACTACAGAGTCAGCGCCATCAGTGGATTACAACGTGCAGCAGTATATAACACCTTACTTGCAAGATATAACCAAAGATAGACCCACTGTAGTAGCTATTATTATTATTACTATTATTATTATAATTGTTGTTATATTATTATTGTACTATTTATTATACTATTTAATTATTGTACTATTATTATTATTATTATTATTAATTATTATTATTATTTTACCACAGAGTCAGCGCCATCAGTGGATTACAACGTGCAGCAAACACCTTACTTGCATGATATAACCAAAGATGGCTCTACTGTAGCAGCTATTATTATTATAGTTATTGTTTTATTACTATTACTATTATTATTATTATTATTATTATTATTATTATTATTATAATTATTATTACTATTATTATTATTACTACTATTATTATTACCATTATTATTATTACTATTATTATTATTACTATTATTATTATTGTTATTATTTTACTACAAAGTCAGCGCCATCCGTGAATTACAACATGCAGCAGTATATAACACCTTACTTGCATGATATAACCAAAGATGGCTATACTGTAGCAGCCATCCACTGTAGCAGCCAGCCATGTAATTATTATTATTATTATTATTATTATAATTATTGTTATTATTATTACTATTATTATTATTAATATTATTATTGTTATTATTACTAATATTAATTATACGATATACATTATTACGATATAAAAGTACTACATATTTTTTATTTATGACCTGACCGAGGTTTGAACCCTTCGTTTGAAAGGTTGGCGACTTAACCACTGCGCCATGAATCAGATAATTTAGCATTACTTTTGTGACATTCTCTGAAGGTTTTGTTTTTATCGGGATTGCACATGCGTAATTAGAAAAGGTATCAATTACAGTTAGTAAAAATTTAAAGATTTTGTTCTCTGTAGCATATGAACCCATTTCTACTAAATCGGCTTGCCAAAGAACATCAAATCCTTTAATTATAACTCTACGACGTTTGAAATTTCTCCGTGCAGATTTATGCAGCTCTTCAACCACTTATCTTTTATTCATTTTTAAACAAAATAAAATAGATTTATGTAAATATTATGTATAACTAATTAGAAAATCTTTGATTGGAAATGAATTTCCGGTGACTACTATCTAGAATCTTAAAAATAATATCGTCCGTATTTTGAATTGGTTAATTAAATCTATAGCGGTCCAGTGCTATAACTTTGCAATATTTTTGTCGAGCTGTATTCTATTTGTATAATATATGTATTTGTGGCTTTAACATAATTTTGACTCTCTTTTTTACAATTTTTTCATTATCATAATGCTTCAATCAAAGGAAGCTTCAATCATAATGCTTCAATCAAAGGAAGAGGAAGAGGGCAAGTATCTGGGGAACTTTCAATAGTATCTGATGGATAAGGGCATATATCCCAATGATATCCATACTCCTTCGTTTCAATTTGTAGAGACTTTTTAAATAACTTTAAAAATTTGAAATGGTCTTTCAACTGTTCATAATGTTCCTCCAATAAAATATCTTCATATTTATTTAAAAAAATATTTAAAGAATATCCTATTTGATGTATATCCATTTTGGAAGTTAAATGAAAAATTAATCACAAATAATTTCTTGAATTATTAATTAAATATAATGCTGATTGAGCTTTAGCTTCAGGTTTTCGTAGGCGAGCATTAATGAATCCAATTGGTTTTTTAAATTGAAATTCAATAGAATCAGTTATTATGTAGGTAACACTTTAGACAATTTGAGATGAATTTTTTCTAAACTATTTTTTCTAATAGTTTTAATTTTTCTTCTGTCAATTTTAGTTCACTAGTCAAATGGTTAAACATTTCTCCTATATCGATGTTTATTAGTTCTTTGTGAAAAAAATTTGGTTATTCATAAATGTTTGTGTTGTTGCATCATTTCCGTTAACTGGATCTTGAACATTTGATAAAATTTTGTTATCTAAATCATAATTTCCTTCAGAAGTTAGTTTGAAACCTTGAGTATGCAGCTTTCTAGCAGAAAGCTACTACGTCCAAACTAATCAAGTGGCATTTTGTTTTTTTCTAATTTTAAATATTAATGCATTATATTTGCTTCTCATAATTCTTGAATTATAGATACAATTTCGTTATTATGATTATTGTTATCAGCTGATTGTGATCCAATTAAAAGTCTTAATATGTCAACTAGCTCATTAGGATCATCCCAACAAACATACTGATTTTGTTGTTTTGTATAATTTAATTTAATTGCTCGTGTAAAAGATTTATGGATTTTGTTTTTTGAATATCCTAAACCAGATTTATTATGTTTAGTATTATAATCATGTTCATATAATTTTCGTAATATATTCTTGTACTTAAATCCTTTGTACCCTTTTATTTGTTGTAAACCATCATAATTCTTTCTATATGCATTCGCTTTGGTAAGTATGTTATGGTACGTACTTAAATCACTTTCAGTATAGTTTATAGGTTTTTTTTAAATATTAATTCTTATACGAGTAGACCATCAGTTCCTTTAAAAACCTCATTATCAATCAAAATATTTTTATTAATTTTACCTATTTCAAACATTTAATGACTTATCAAAATAAGGTCCATATGTCTTATTAAGTTCTGATTTGCTTAGAAACAAAAATTTTGAAATTGATGATGATTCATCATATATAATTTTATAGTATTCGGCGTTGAAGTTTTAAATTCATTGTAAGTATTACTTTTGTTGCTAGGGCTTTAACTTACGGCATAAATGATGTCATTGACTTAGAGCTTTCATCAGTTTGAATTAAATCTTTCATAAATGTTCATTCATTTTTTTTTATAATGCGAATTAATTATTAACTAAAATTATCAACTGAACTGTTCTGTTATTAACTGCTAACTGCGAACTGCGAACTGGCAACTGATAAATGATAACTGGTAACTGACACCTGCTAACTACAAAATGATCCGTTCAGTTAGTAATACAACTGCTGAGTGGTCTCTTGTTAACTAATATTTAGCAAATACATCCAAGTTTTTTCTATACCCCCTTTATTGAAACTACTGTCCATTAATAAAGAAAAATTAATTATCGTTTCAGCAGCATGCACTAAATTTTTTGAAAACGTTATAGGTCATATTAGAATTTAGATAATCATCTAATTCTAATATATAAGGAAGAAATTCTGTTTGTTTGTTTGTTTGTGACGGGTTCACGTGAAAATCACGAGTCCGATTGCAACCAAATTTTGCAGGAACTTTTATACGAGCCTGGAAGGAGCTCTAGACTATATCGCGTTTCGGTGCATCACTTCGCCCTAATAGTATACTCAATAGATTATTGATTACTTTAAAGATTAACCAGTTTCGGCACCAGGGCTCAATGAAATTTTTTAATTTCTTTGTTGTCGCGCTCAAGCAGTCTGATTAATCGAGTTGAAAATTTTCAAAAATGTAGCTCTTTACAACAGAAGATTACTCAGTTGATTTGGTAACGATACATTAATCCGTTTCAGCATCAGGCCTCAATGAAATTTTTAATTTGTTGTCGTGCTTAAACAGACCAATTGAAAATTTTACACAAGTATTTCACTTTAGCACAAAAGCTCATTCAATTAATTTTGTCGTGTTACATTAACCCATTTCGGTACGATAGACTGCCAAAAAAAATATTTGTTTCTAATTGGTGTCTAAATTGACAGCATGAATTAAAAAAAGACTGTGACAAATTTTTGTTAACGTTCGTTAACCCATTTCCACACGAGTACTTATTAAAAATATTCTGCCCATTTTATTTGTATTGCTGTTATTGATGAAAAAATATTTGCAACACTCTTTACTTTTGTCTATACTGTTTTTAATATTCCATAAAAAGCTTTTAATATATGTATAATAGTAATTAAAATAACCTTATTATTTATTTATTTATTTCAATATTTCTCAAAAGAGCTATTATTAAGTATCTTAAGAATACTGTGTTTAAGTTTTAACAACATAATATTTTCGACCGTTATTAAATTTCAATGAAAATGTTATTTCTCAAAAAATATCATAGAAATATGTACATACTATATATTAAACAATGTGCTTATTATTATAAAAATACTATATACACAATCAATTAAATTAGAAAACATATTCACATTTCTGTACAGTATTCCCGTTTTGGCCAAACCCAGAAATCAGATTCATCAGAAATTAAAAGTTTTTTTTTATTAAGATTGATTGATTGAATTTATAGTTCATTTAGAAAATTTGAGTTCAATTTTGAAAATCGGACATATGGGCTGGAAGATGGAGACTGTTGCGAAAACGCAACATTGGCCTAATGCTATACTAAAACTTTAAAAAAAAGCACAAATTTTGTTTTCATTAAATTACATCTTTAATTAATAAAAATTATAAAATATCACAAAAAGTTAAGTGAATTCACAAGCATAAATTAAAAATTCAATATTATAAAACTACAAGAATATAAAACTCAATATTATAAAACTAAAGAATATTATTATTATGACTAACTAATTCGATGTTCATAAATGGACAAATTCATTTGTTTTATGAAAATCGAATGAAGCGAATATTTTAGGTGAAGTGGTGCAACTACATTATTTATCGAACAAGTATTACACTTAAAATATGTCTGACTTTGACAGAATCGGCATCTTCGTCTTACATTTCCTCCGATTTTATAATATTAGGACCCTGGGCGAGAATTACTATAGGTATATTTTGCCTTTCATTTAGCAAAGGCGTACACAAAAGAAATATTGTTAATTCTCTGTGGAAATCCAGCAGAGGTTTGGCATTTTCATAAATCTTTCGATCTAAGTTCCAAGCGTTAGCAATTGCTAAATCGCTGCAATTACTGAACAATGGCCACCACCATTTTTTGCCTTTAATCGGGATACGATACTGTGACATAAATCGGTCCAATAAATCAACCTCGCCCATAAATTTGTTATAACTTTTCATTAACTTTGGACACTTTATGTGAATAAACTTTCTTTTCTTTCTCGAAAATCACTTTACATCACTTAATGGAAAAACACTTTCAAAATTACTTAACAGAGAGACTACTGAATTGTCATTCCACTTTACTGCTAAAATTTCTTTCATCAAATTTATACGTAAATGAGCCCCGTTCTTTTTTGACAAATTCTTTGTTATGAACAATAGGACATTTCCCCATTCTAGTTTCTCGAACAGTACTCGTAGCAAGCATATTCTTTTCTTTTAATGCCGATATTAATTTATACGATGTAAAGAAATTATCAAAAAAAATTGTAAGAAAGTTTCGAACCTTATAAAATTTGTCAGATTGATCAATTATGTTGTTATCAGCTAAATGAATAAATTGTTTAATTTTCCGATATGATTTTCTAGACATTGCTTCTCGAATGATAGGAAAGTTATAATCGGTTGTTTTCGTCCAATACAAATTTTCTTGGGGATTTGGATTATGTCCAGGCTAAAATACCAAGAAATCGTTTAAGCATGGGTTCTGTAAGGCGATGATTTGAAATTTGCTGACTTACGTACAAATTTGACTGTTGTAAAATAAGATCAATAACTGACGAATCAAAAAATTCGTAAAATAAATCAATCGGACTTTTATCTGCTAATAATGTAATCAAATCTTAAATTTTTTTACTCTCAACACTTTCAGTTTGGTTTAAATAATTTATAATAATATCTTTCCAGCAAGGAGACTTATTATCACAAGAATCATCAGAAGTGTTGACAGTTTTTCGGTCATTTTCACTTGTTCGCATTATCTCAACAGTGCCAGCTATTCCTTTTGGAAGTAAATATTCCATATGATTTGACCTAATATAAAAAAAATACATCATATATTAGGACATTGTTGCGAAAACGCAACGTGAACTTTATCATCTAAAAAAGGATGATTTTTTTACAAGTTATTATACTTACATATTTTTAAATGTATTTTATGCACTTTTATATTTAAGAAACAAGAAATTTATAAATAAATATTTTTTTTAATATTAGTAAATATAGCACTTTATAAAATACTCCTTTTTTGCACAAAAACATCGTAAGAATTAATTTAAGCAAAAATCCTATTTTTGCATTTAACAAAAAATGAATGAAACAGAGATTGAAAAATATTGGAACTTTAATTTTTAGTCGATGTTTGTTGGCATAATTGAATTTTTAGATTTTAAAATTAGTTTTAAAATCAGTGTTTCGAAAACGCAACAATGGCCAAAAACGGGTTTTAACCAAAATTGAGTACATACATATTTAAAAAACAGAAAACTTTACATTCTAATCCATATATAGTTTTTACATATGTGTGGGTTTGTGTGTATTTCTGTGGACACGTGTACAGCTTAAACGACTGACCGGAATATTTTGAAATTTCATATTTAAAGTTTTGATGTGAATATCTCGGACTGATAAGCTTTTGGAGCAAATCGGATAACCGGAAGTAGAATTTTACTAGTGTCATTTTTAAGTTTTTTATGAATATTCCGTAACAGAAAAGTATTTAAAGAAAAATTATTAAGAAAAACTTGTCACACAAGTAAAGAGGAAAAACTTTACCATAGAATTTTTTTTGTTTCGACCAATTTTAAGGTTTTTTTAATTTTTTTTCTAAGTCCAAACTTCATACATATTATACACGCCATATGAATTTATATGAACAAATTTTTTTGGTTTTTTTTTTATATCTCTAAACATTTATGTAATATCTATGTATTTTCTTCTCTTGTTGATGACGCAAAAATCAAAATGTAAAATTTGTGTTAGCAGATTCAATAGTATTCTTATATTTGTTTTGTATTTGTTTACAGCTTTTATTAATTTTTACTTCTAAAATTTTTGTATAAAAAAAAATCAAGTGCTTACATATTTATTTATTTATTTTTATTTATTTATTTATACTGCTGCTTAGCACAAACAGTTTACATACAATTTATAATACATATAATAGATAGTAAACAATAATAAATCGTTAAATACAATAAAAGTTATAATAAAAATTACATAATTGTTAAGTATAAATAAACTTAGAACTAAGATTAAAATTAAAATCATATACATATATACTTTACAGTGCAACAAGAAACAAAAACAAAAAAAAAATCCTAATATTAATAGCGATTGTATAATTTTTGTTTTTGGGAATGTTTTGAAAGTGTAAAGTCAATGTTAAGTTTATGTTTGTTACCTATAATAAGCATCCTATTAATAGGTTCAAATTTACCATAATTAGTCCTATGATTATAGGTTTTAAACAAATTGCAAGAGCGAAGGCGTTGAAGATTTCTAATATTAATTTTACTAGAAATTAAAGTAGATTTAACATAACCCTTGACAATCTCTGTAATGAAAATAACATCAGAAACCTCACGTCTAAAACTTAAAGTACACAAATCAATTAACTTTAGCCTTTGTTCATATGGTGGCAAAATAATAGGATTTGACAATGGCAAGTGGCGTAAGGCAAATCTAAGAAAGTTTTTCTGTACTGCCTCGATCCTATCAATGTGTACCATGTAAAATGGAGACCAAAGCTGACTAGCATATTCCAGGTTCGGTCTTACAAGACAAGTGTACAACGATTTAAGAACATAGGGATCTGAAAATTCCTTAGAAGAACGTTTAACAAACCCCTATAATGAATTAGCTTTATTTATAATATTATTATAATGAACTTTAAAACTAAGTTGGGAATCAAAATACACACCTAAGTCTTTTATTGAAGTAACTTTAGTTAAACTAATACCATCCAAGTTATAGTTGAAATAAATAGGACTAGAACGACGTGTATAAGATAACAATGCGCATTTATTTACATTAAGTAGTAGACAATTATTAACGCACCAATTGTTAAAGTTTTGAAGGTCATTCTGGCATAAGGACGGAGTCCTTATTAGATGTAATCTTTTTAAAGATTTTCATATCATCAGCGTAAACTTGAAGCTCACAATTAGAAATGATAGAAGTAACATCATTTACAGATAAAATAAAAAGTAAAAGACCAAGGTGGCTACCTTGTGGAACACCGGAATTTGACACGAATGGTTCTGAAATCACATTTTTGAATATAACACTATAAGAGCGATCACACAAATAAGAATATATCCACTTTAGCAAAAACTCTGGGAAGCCATATTTTTTTAGTTTTAGTAATATAATACTATGTGGCAATAGATCAAATGCTTTACTAAAATCAGTATAAACAACATCTGTTTGAAAACCTTCTTCCATGTTATTGAGGAGGAGGGACGTTGTTTCAACTAGGTTTAGATTTTTGTTTTACAAAACCATGTTGGTTATCAATTAAAAGATTAGAACAGTGATTATAAATTGAATCCGTTATAATTAGTTCAAATAATTTTGGAATAGAAGATAATTTGGCTATTGGACGATAGTTAGTAATTTCATTTTTAGCTTTATTTTTGTGAATTGGTCTGATATAAGACATTTTCCAAAAAGGAGGAAAAAGTCCGGAATGTTAGAACACTTGCTCAGAATTATTTCCGGTACACCATCAGGGCCGGGAAAAGTATTATCACCGAGTTTATTTAGATATTTGGAAACTATTTCTTCATTTATATTTATGTCATTAAGAGACGTTTTTTGACAATTGTCCATAAAGGAGAAATAATTTTCATTTGGCGAAAAGGAAGAATCACTATATGAAGTGCTGAAAAACTCACGAAAATACTTCGAAATAACTAAAGAATCATTACTTGAAAGAGAATTGAAATTCATAAATGTAGGGTAATCATCACAATTACGTTTAGAATTTATGAATTTCCAAAATTTTTTCGGATCAGATTTTAGTTTACTTGCCATTTGATTAATATAATTATTGTAAAGAATATCGGATGACGTTTTAAAATTATCAAAAAATGTGACAAAATTGTTATAGTCATTAATATCTTTTGATTTGAGATATTTAAGCCAGGTTTTGTTTTTCTTATTTCTGAGAGATCTAAGCTCCTTTGTGAACCATGGTGGGCCAGATTGAGAAGATTTTTTTTTTGAAATAGGAACGAATTTAGTAAAACCTTCGAATATAATTTCATAAAACCTAATTGTCATTTGATTTAGGTCTATATTATTAAATAAAAACGTGAAGTCATAGGTATTTAAGAAATTTATTAGTCCGGGAAAGATGGTTTTATTGAAATTAAAACTATAAGAATATGCTGTTTCAAGATTTAGGGAATTAGTTAAACAATAGGTAAAACTTATTGAAGGGTGATCTAAATCAATAGGTAAAACTTATTGAAGGATCTAACGCAACAAGCGATAACACCGAGTCACAGAAAGTGATATTATACCAATCAGAGGTAAATATTAAATCCAATTGCTTATCTTTAAAATTACGATGGTGGAAAACCTGTTGTAAATTGTTGGTATTTAATGCATCAATAAATTGCGAATCAGTTTCACTCACCGAAAAATCCGGAATCAAAAAAGATTCTTCGTCATGATTAATCCATGTATATGTAAATGGATATATGAATGAATGTATATACATATATTTATACCCGTACGATAATGATCGGGTACATTAAAATTGCCCCTCCGTTTGTAACACCTCAAAATAAGCTAGCTAGATATACCTTCAAAGGTTTGAATCGGATCAGAATCAAATTCTAAGTTGATTAAGCTTTGTCCGTGAGTCCGTCCGCCTGTCCGTTAACAAGATAACTTAAGAATTAAGAAAGGTAGAGTCTTGAAATTAACATAAAATATTCTTACAACAATTTGTAGGTTCCCTATTATTTTTGGTTGAGATCTGACTAAAACTTCGAGTAGCTCTCGAACACCTAACTTTTGGATCCCCACTTTTTGGCAATAGAGCCATGAAATTTTAACTGCTGATAGATATCATAAAAATATTAATTTTATTGTTAACAACTTTTTTCTGTAGCCCCACCCCTTACGAAGCTACAGCTTCACAAAGTTCGAAAAAGCTCTATATTCAAATTGTTGTAACACAAGTTGTATAAGGTATATATTCAATTTGAAAACGCCAAATGATTTCTGCTTATATTAGTTTTAAAAATATATATGCAATAAATATATATTTGCGGGATACGGTGTCTTAATTTACCGTTATGCGAAACTCAAATTTTGCTAAATTCTTAATTTCTTCTATCATCCAAACTGTTTAAGTAAGAAAATCTTTAATTCCCATTTTTTACCTAACATTTTCCTAGAAGAACACAGGGGTGCAGGCCTGCGTTGGCTCTTTCTTCGGTATTAAGTCTCCACTTCAATTTCTGATCAAGTACCATTCCTCGGTATTTGACTCTGTGGGTTATATTCATATATATACCACACAGTCTAGGCTTGATGAATTCCATTATTACATAGCAAAGTACTCTCTAGTACTCTTCTAAGTTCTAACTCGAGTTTTCTTTCAAGAGTTTTCAATAAAAAGAATGATAGACTGATCGGTCTAAAGTCTTTAGCGGTTTCGTGCCCTCTTTTGCCAGCTTTTGGTATAAAGATCACATTCACCCGCCTCTACTGCAGGGGAATATCTGGACAGCATAATAATTAATGAACCACAAGGCCCTTCATTTCTTGCAGCATTTTTGGAAGAATCCCGTCTAAACCTGCAGCTTTGTATGGAGCGAAGTTACCAATAGCCCAGGCAACCTTTTTCTCCGTTATAACTGAATTAACCCATGTGTCAACCGTTTGGTTAATCCCATGGGCATCCTCAATGCAGTTAATTTCCCTTCCACAGTTCTTAGGAAGGAAGGAAGGATTGGAGTGTTTTCTAGATGAAACTCTGCTAAGTCTGGCTGAGTGTCTAGTCTTTTAATTGATTCACAATAATTCTTCCATGATTGGGTTTTAGCCAATCGGATTGCTCTCTTATATTCTGTAAATTGGTCTATACGGACTATACGGTTGCCACTTATTCTGTTTGTAACAGATATTGTAGGCGTCTCCAGTCTCCTTTCTTAAGTTACTTAAGTTCTCATTTCACCAGATCGGGTATGTTTTTTTGCTTAATAGGACATGCCGTTTTGAATGAGACCTCCATGTCCCTTGAAAACATGTCAGTTCTCTTTTCTAACTCATTTTCATTTGCGATATTTGAGTTAACTATTACCAAAAGTTTTTTTCCAGCTACTAATAATAATAATAATAACTATTACTGTTATTATTGTTAATAGTAATAAAATAATAATAAAAATAATAATAATAAAATTAATAATATTAACAATAATAATAATAATAAAATTAATAATAATATAATATTAGTATAATAATGCCGAATAACACTTGCAATGCCTGTAGGAATTCGATTTGTAGGGAATCTGATATAACATGTCCATTTGTGGCAAAATTTTTCACCAAACTGTTAAACGTATCTGGATCAATTTAGCGCAAATACTGTGAATTCTATTCCAATGATGAAATTTTTGTGCGATCATTGTATGGTATATATTCAAAATGTGGATCTGATTTTAAAGAAAATTCAGAATGCAGTTCTGGATGAAAAAAAACAGCTGAAAGAGTATAAGTGTGAACTCCAAAACTGTTTGCAATAAAGTCAAGATGAAATTAAAAAACTATTAGAAGCAATTCAATCAAGATATCTGGGAAGATTTATAAGTCTAAAATACGCACTAGATAATTGTGAAAAGAAAATGACAGAAACCCGAACAATAATTGATACTGCAGATAATTGATACTATCCGTAAAAAATTAAAATTCTAAAATTGAATTACACTTACTGCCACAAGAGAATTACACCGAGTCAAAGTTAAACCGAGACAGAGTTAAAAAAGAACATTAATCCAATTCTTCATGTGACAATTCTGATGTAGTAGTCCTAACAGAGAGAAAACTGAAAATCTTAATTGTAGGTATGTCTGAACATTTTAATGAGGAAGAATTAATAGAAACAAGTAAATGTAACAGTAAGTCGATGTAACCGACTTATTAATACCCTACACCTGAAAAATTCGAATTAAATTAAAAATCCATAAGTTTTTTTGGCAGCTGCTTCTTCCCTTTTCTGTATTGTTCAACACGAATTTCAAGAACGTAAAAGAGGCATCCTCTTGGGATATGCTTGACACCTTTGCAAAAAATTTTAAGTTTCTATATTTATTAATTTCGAGGATTGTTAGTCCTTGGGAGGTGTGTGTCAGGTACCCGAATTGCCACTCCAATTCATCGAATCCATCTCAGGAACATAAAGAAAACATGCCAGAACACCATTGTACTAAATTTAAAGGTTCTACTTTTATTGGTTTTAGAGATAAGCTCGTTGCTCTTGTCCTCGTCCGGAAGTTTTCAAAATAGGAACCCATGGTTCAAATTCTTTCAAATGTCAGTTTCCAATTTTACAGAAAAGGAAACATAACAGAACACCTTTGTTCTAAAAATAAAAATTCTATCTTTGTTGGTTGTGGAGATATACTAGTTTGCTCTGGGGCTCGTCAGGAAGCTTCCAAGATTTGAACCCATGGACCAAATCCTCACAAATTTCAGAAACATAAATCCAACATGAAGAAACACCATTCTGCCTAATTTAAAGGTTATATTTTTGTTGCTTTTGGAGATAATATCATTTGCTCTGAAGCTCGTTCGGAAGCTTCAAAAATCCGAACTCAAGGACCAAATCCTCTCAAATTTCAGAGACCTAAATCAAACATGAAAGAACACCATTTCTGCCGAATTTAAAGGTTATATCTTTGTTGTTTTTGGAGATAATCTCATTTGCTCTGGGGCTCGTTCGAAAGCTTCCAAAATCCAAACCCATTGACCATATCCTCTTAAATTTCAGAGACATAAATCAAACGGGAAGGAACATCATTGTAAAAAATGTAAAGGTTCTATCTTTGTTGGTTTTGGAGATAATCTCGTTTACTCTGGGACTCGTTCGGAAGCTTCCAAAATGCGAACCCATGGACCAAATCCTCTTAAATTTCAAAGACATAAATCGAACAGGAAGGAACATCATTCTACAAAATTTAAAGGTTCTATCTTGGTAGATTTTGGAGATAATCTTATTTGCTCTGGGGCTTGTTGGGAAGCTTCCAAAATACGAACCCATGGACCAAATCCTCTTAAATTTCAGAGACCTAAATCAAACATGAAAGAACAACATTCTGTCAAATTTAAAGGTTATATCTTTGTTGTTTTTGGAGATAATATCATTTGCTCTGGGGCTCGTTCGGAAGCTTCCAAAATCCAAACCCATGGACCATATACTCTTAAATCACAGAGACATAAATCAAACGGGAAGGAACATTATTGTAAAAAATTTAAAGGTTCTATCTTTGTTGATTTTGGAGATTATCTCGTTTGCTCTGGGGTTCGTTCGGAAGCTTCCAAGATCCGAACCAATGAACCAAATCCTCTCAAATTTCAGATACTTAAATAAAACATGAAAGTACACCACTCTGCCAAATTTAAAGGTTATATCCTAGTTGGTTTTGGAGATAATCTCATTTGCTCTGGTGCTCGTTCGGAAGCTTCCAAAATACAAACTCATGGACTAAATCCTCTTAAATTTCAGAGACATAAATCCAACGGGAAGGAATATCATTGTACAAAATGTAAAGGTTCTATCTTTGTTGGTTTTGGAGATAATCTCGTTTACTCTGGGGCTCGTTCGGAAGCTTCCAGAATCCGAACACATAGACCGATTTTGTCCAGATTCGAAGTTAGCTTTCCTTTCCTGATTAATAACCTACTATATAAATTTCATCAAGATAGCTTTATTAGTTTTTGAGTTATCGTGCGAACGGACGGACGGATGGACGGACGGACATCGTTAAATCGACTCAGAAGGTTATCCTGATTCAGAATATATATACATGTCCATATCTAACTCGCTTTATTTTGGTGGTTACAAACACCATACCAAAGTTAATATACCCTATACTTTAGGTGTAGGGTATAAAAATTAGAAACCAAAATGCTCTATTTTATAGAGGTGAAATAAAACTTATTAGAAAATATAACAGTAAAAGGAAACCTACAGAATATAATGCGATAGTCGAGGTGAATTTTGAGGATTCTAAAAACTTAATGAATCGAGGTAAGATAAAGGTAGGGTGGGATAGATGCAAAGTATTTGAGAGTTTTGATATACGAAGATGTTTCAAATGTATTTCATATGAACACAGAAATGAAAAGTGCAGAAATGATAAAGTTTGCTCAAAATATGGAGATAGCGATTTAATTAAAGACTACTTAGCTGGAAAAAATATATGCAAAAATGTGAAAGAGCAAACAATCACCTACAATTAGATTTAGCATTTAGCATAGATAAGTTAGAAATTTTGAGATAAATTAGGTTTTTGAAAATAAGTATGAGTCATTTCAGAAAATATTTTTGTATCGTCCCCTGTCCCGGAGCTGTATGTGGTGAAAAACTAAAAAATTCCTTATTTTAAACACCTGCAACTTGACACATGGCCAAATTTTCTTGAAGTAATATACAAAAATAAAAGTTTCGACGTTATGTTTTTATTTCTATCAAGAACTTTTCTTAATAATATAGGGTTACCTTAAAATTGACGAAAGTGTGACTTCATTTTCTAAATTTTTTTAATAATTTTTTTGCATTTTTTTTTACTGGATAATTTGAAATTATTGACGATGATGCGTAATACAAAAAAAAAAAAAAATAAAAGTTGTTTGAAGAATTTATATTTTATGATATTAGCATACATACTTATATAAACATGAAACAATAAACATGAGTTATTTACATATCATATATGTCACTGATGAATGAATGATATAAAATTCATAATATTATGTATAGTATAAATTATTATACATTTGCTGCTTAGTATTAAATGGTACTATAGCATATTTGGCAAAGTTTTGGATTGATAATCGTTATGTGGAAGATTAGAATCTGTTTTTGAAGGATGTATAAACATATAGTTTGAATATGTGTACAACCTATAGTTCTAGAAATTATAAAATTCACCCAAATTGTTATAAAATACTAAAAAATTAAAACAATAATATTATAAGCATAGTGACAGGCTATGAATATACCAACGGTTCGTACGGGTATCTAAGAGTTGACAAAGGCAACTGTATTCTTTCTCGTTTTATGTAAATTTAATTTTAATATATCAGCCAAATTGATATATTGTACTTTCCATTGAACTTTATGTAATGGAATTATTGGGTTTTCATTGGGATCAGAACAGTAAAGACTTCTTTTCAAATTGAGAACGCTTTAAAATTAATTCATGTTTAGCATTCGGTATAATATTTTTATAAACTTCAGCAAACTCCAAAATTCTTCTTAGTGAAATACAGAAGCTAAAAAATAAAGTTTTTGGTTCAACTGATTATTTAGGTGATCTACTTTTATGTGAAAGAGCTTCGCTCTCATTTTGATTTAACGAAATATAATTTTTCAAACATGTTCTTATACCAACATTTCAAATATTGCCAATTGCCTTTCCATTTTTTTCATAACGTATTTCAGCGAACAAAATGCAGCTAAATTAAATTTTGTTTTTGCTGTTGCAGTTCCATCAGCTATTTTTAAAATAGTGGCTTCAATATAAAGCAAACAGGTAGATGGTAAAATATTAAAATTTTGGTTTTGTATTGGTATGTTACTTATGTCGATTTTATTAACTGAAGTTACGTATGGTGTGTGCATACAATGTGCACTTATTATACTTTCATCAGTTACCGGATTACGAAATAAATTCTCCATTTTAATATTTCTTTAGTTTTATTTATTTTTATTTATTTTATTCATTTATTTATAATGCAATCCAAAATTCCAAAAAAAAATTATATTATACGCCAAACATAACTATTACTAAGTATTAAGAATTTTTGTAAATAAAAAATATTAAGGGAAATAAAAATCTTAAATAAAAAATATTATTAAACAATGTCTAAAAATGTTAAAAAATGTTAAAAAATAAAAAATGTTAAAAAATAAACAAAAACAAAAAACCAAAATAACCAAAATATTAAATTAGGTAACCAATCCATGAATGTAGCTGCAACATAATCTTCTGAATCTTGGTAAAGAAGTTTCATTGTTTTTTTATATAATTTGGAAGCTGACTGAATATCAAAAACTCTTTATAATTAATACAATTTTGTGCGAAAGCTCTGCCAGCAAAATTAGATCAGATATCAGATGCATTTCTTAGAAAATAGGGCTGGACCTCCTCTTTTTTTGTTACCTCATTAGACAGATCAATCGGCGTCAATTGATTTTTCATTTTATATACAAATATCATAACCATCAATTCAATTCTCTGTTTTATGTTCATCCATTTCAGTGTTTGAAACACCAAGTTAATAGAAATAATCTATTGTATTTAATTATTGTGCGCATTGCCCGGTTTTGGAATTTCTGCAAAATATCTGCAATTTACCACTTGTGCATAAATAAATTATTGTTACACAGTATTCAAAATGAGGTTTCACTATTACATTATATATGTTCGTAGCACACAAAGTGGATATTTTGTTTCGAATTCTTTTGAGAAATCCAATTTTTTTACCAATTTTTCTAGTAATATAATCTATGTGTCTATAAAAATTAAGTTTATGTCTGAAATAATCCCAAGGTATTTAATCTCCTCGACCACTTAAATATTTTCGGGATCAATGTGTAATATAGGTTCAGGGAATTTAATTGCCATCGACATTGTTTTTTTTAGCATTGAGCTTTAATTTATTATTTTATCCAATTTTTAACCCTTGTTAAGTCTTCTTGCAATAATTTTCTGCACATTTCGTTATCCATACCTGATATGTAAATCAAAGTATCGTCAACAAAAGGATTATCAGACTGTGTTTGAGTATATTTTTGATGCCATTAATATATAAAAGGAATAACAGTGTACCACGAACTGAACCTTGTGGTACTCCTATATCAATCCGTCGAGATGTTGAAAAGCAGTTATTAATTTACACCATTTGTATCCGGTTACCCAGGTAACTTTTAAACCAATCTAATGCGACATTCTTAATCCCATATTTTGATCGTTTTTGCAGTAAAATGTATCTGTCTATTGTTTCAAAAGCACGGCTTAAGTCTAAGAACATTGCTATAATTCCCTTCTTTTTTTGTAATTCTGCTTTCCATTTGGAAATTAACCAAATTAATGCTATCTCGCAGGAATGATTATTACGGAATCCAGATTGTTCTTCTCTAATCCTATAAATAATGACTTAATTGATTACTAACAGCTTTTCCGAGATTTTTTTCCAGCACGGATAAAGTGTTGATTGGTCTGAATTCTTCACTTTTAGATGTCCCAGGAATTTTCGGTACTGGCATTTGTTTAATAACTACAATTGTTTCTTTCTAGCAATGTGGAAATAAACCCTGCATGAATGACATATTAATTATTTTAGTCAAAAAGGATCCAATAATTTCCCAGCTGTCTATGATTATGTTGAAGTTCATATGCTGAAAATCATTTTTGTTCTTAATGCTTTTTACAATAGTCCAAATTGCACTATTAATTACTTCTCTGAAATAAAATTTTTCACTAAATTCAGATATGTTATTAACGTAATTCATTTGATATTGAATTGCTGATATTTTCAACGCTATTTATGAAAATTTTATTAAATTGTTCCGCTATTTGTTGTATGCTAGTTTTGGTCACATTGTTAAATTTTTTTTTGTCCTAAGGGAGGTGGGAATCTTCCAAACACACCAAGAATTTCCGCCTTGATAGTGTCAGATTCTTACTGACTAAAGTCATCTCCCCCTTTAGCCAATATAATGGGATGAAACCCTTACCTACGAACGCAGTATATTGGCTAGGGAATAGGGATAGGAAAGGATAGGAAATGGATACGGAAACATTGAATTGGGAGTGGGACTGTAAGAAAACAATGAATCCGCCTATTGTTATTACTATTTTGCTAACAGTGACTAAAGCCACAACACATGTAGTAGTGTATATAGTACTACATGAGGTAATTATTGAAGGCAACTTCCACTGTCACTGTAGCGGTTACTATTATTGGTATTAGTATTCCTATTAATATTATTATTATTTTACTACAGCGTCAGCGCCATCAGTGAATTACAACGTGCAGCAGTATATAACACCTTACTTGCAAGATATAACCAAAGATAGCTCCACTGTAGTAGCTATTATTATTATTACTACTATTATTATTATTATTATTATTATAATTATTGTTATTATTAACTATTACTTTTATTATTATTAATATTATTATTACTATTATTATTTTTATTGTTATTATTGTTATTATTTTACTACTATTATTTTACTAATTAAATTGAGTTTAAATTTGTCTAATCTTTTTTAATACATATTTTTTTATCTCACCCCACATTTCCTTCTGTCCACCTGCATTACTTTTTTGCGCGATTTATTTCACTTTCATATATGTTTCTAATTTGTCTTTAATTTTCCAGTCTTGTAAGTTTGTTATTTTGGCTTTTTGGTAGGACCTAATTTTTCTCTTTTTCATTTCGTTAAGTTCGTTGTTATACCATTCATTGCTCCTGTTTTTAGCACATTTCCAAAAAATTTTTGAAAAAACGTGCTTATTAGTTTCACTGTGTCCGTCCGTTCTACCGTCCGTCTGTTTATAAAACTTCTACACCGTTAGAGATAGAGGAAAAACATTTTAACAATGAGTAGGTCTCATAAAGAAAACAATTTTGTGGAACAACTTTTTCATGTAGCCCCATCCATTGCGGAACTACAGCCCTTCAAACTTTGAAAAAACCCAATTTTTATATGCATATATCTTATGTTCTGCTTAAGATTTTTTCAATCTGAAAACGTCATGCGACAGGTATTTTTTTTACCTATGTAATTAATATCAAAATTATACAATTTTTTTAAATTTAGTACTCCGGCACGCTTTTAGATAGAGACTTGAAATTTTGAAGCAAGAAAGAATTTTTAGAATTAGTATATTAGGGCTCAAAAATTGAAAATTTGCTATTTTTAAACACCTGTAGCTTTGGAACCTGCACCCATTTTACTTCGGCAAGAATATAATAATTAAAGCTACAGTAATATATTTTAAGGTGTGTTAAAAGTTTATTTTAGTTATATAGGGTTCCAGAGTTACAGCTCTTCAAAATTGCAAAACAAAACTATTTTCAGATGAATTTACTCAATAAATTTACTATTTAAATTTACCGTTATGTGAAAACCACATTTTGCATGAATTTTTTTTTTTCATAACTCCGGCATGCCTTTAAATAGGAACCTGACATTTTGAGACAAGAAAGAACTTTTAGAATTAGTATAAGTTTTCTTAGAAATTTTTTCACCACTCCATGTTTAAGAGGTATTAGGGCGGAAAAATTGAAAATTTGCTATTTTTAGGCACCTGTAACTTAAGCACCTGTACAAATTTTTCTTCGGCAAGGCATACAAATTAAAGCTTCAGTAATATATTTTTACATGTGTCAATGGTTTTTCTTAGTTATAAAGGGTTCCGGAATTACAGCCCCTCAAAATTCCAGAAAAGTGTTATACATATTTTCTTATTAGAAAAAATTTCTTAAATTTTATTTTTTAAATTTTCAAGTTCTTGTGCAAATACAATTTTAATTTTAAGCAAGTTCAATTCTTGTACAATTCTAAACAGTTTGTATTGCGTTTTCGAAATTTGCGCTTTTAAAAACCGTTGGTTTACATTCTACCTTGTTTAATTTTCTCTTAGTTATAAACTTATGGATCACTTGATTTAACTTATCATTAACACCGCAGGCAAATAAATCTAGACCATTTCCACTTATATTATTTATCTGTAGATTCCGTAATTCTGCTTTAAAACTTTCCTTATTATACTTAAAACTTTCTATTTGCTGTTCTCTTACTTTTCCAAAATTCTAATTTACATTAATTTTTATTGTCAAAGTTTCATGGTCAGATATTTTTGAAATACTGTCAACCTTTGATATAATTTGATTAGTACCATTAGTCAATACAAAATCGATTAATGTTCTGGTACACTAGTGATTCTCTTGTATTCATTAATCAGCTGTACATAATTAAATCGCAATAAAATGTTTTTAATTTCTTGTTGATATCTTGTGTTATTTAGTTTTGTAATGGGAGTTGCAGAATTTCGGGGCTGGTCCAGCGTATTGAGCGCGGCATGCCTGGTTTATGGCAGGTGTAAGCCCAGGAGGGTGGGTTACAAACAAAAATTACACTAATTCCCTTACAAAAACATGATACATGCCTTTCTGGACATCACTCCGGTAGGGTGACCCAGGTCTGCGTTAACCTTACCCAACATAATCAAAAAAAGAAATTTACCTTATTTGAGGTTTTGCACCCTTTATTTCCTTGCCGTTCACATCCCAGCCTCCTTTCGGTCTCTGTTTCTACTAAATTACCTTATACTCATGATGTTTTTTTTCATAAAAAAATATTAAAATATAATGAACAATTAGAAAACATTAAATTAATTTGTTTTTTTTATTTCAGTTATTCTTATATTAATTACAAACCAAATCCATGCTTATTCCCTAAGTTTCTTGTCGGACTTATTCTACCTTTAACTAAAAATACAGCTTTTTTTTGTCTTTGACAAAATAACTTCCAGCTGATCTTCTTTTTGTTTTCTTCTTGAATTCTTTTTTTTCCTTTTATATATACTATGTATAAATAATTATAAAACATTTAATATATAAAATGATTGAAACATAAATTATAATATAGGTATATAATATGTATTATTTTGATTTATTTAGTTTTTGTGGTTTTTAATTCATACATTTACTTTTTTTTTTTCTCCAACTAATATTATTTCGATTTTTATAAAAAAATTTTCTTTTATTGTTAAATTTTTTTTCTTTTATTTTAGTTATTTTACTTACACTCTATGAGTACATAGGCATAATATGTACATTTACAGAAACTATTATTTTCTTTTGGTTTGTCTATTTTTAGCATGAAATATTTTTATTTTTAAATTATAAGGCCTTTTAATTTAGACTTACTACATTATTTGTACATTTTTCTTTCAAAGTCATTTCGTTTGTTTTTGCAATTAATTGTCAACTCCAATAAGACTTTTTTATACCATACACCTAAAGTATAGGCTATATTAACTTTTGTATGGTGTTTGTAACCACCAAAAGTAAGCGAGTTATATATGGACATATATATATATTCTGATTCAGGATCATGTCCTGAGTCGAATTAGCGATGTCCGTCTGTCCGTACGCACGATAACTCAAAAAATAATGATGCTATCTTGATGAAATTTATACTGTAGGTTAGCAATGACTAAATAAAGGAGGGATTGCAAATGGGCGAAATCGAACAATGGATTGGGGTACCTCTCATATAACTCCCAAAACCGAACACACATATCTTCGAAATTAATAAAGATAGAAATGCTAATTTGATACGAGGGTGTCGTTTCCTGAATCCTTGATATCCCTAAATTTTGAGATGAATTGGAGCAGTTGTTCGGGTACCTCCCACACAACTAACAAAACCGAACAAGCATAACTCCGAAATTAATAAAGATAGAAACTGCGAATTTGATACGAGGGTGCCGTTTCCTGAATCCTTGATATCCCTGAAATTTGAGATGAATTGAAGATAGACACTGCAAATTTGATGCGAGGGTGTCGTTTCCTGAATCCTTGATATCCCTAAAATTTGAGATGAATTGGAGCAGTTGTTCGGGTACCTCCCACACAGCTCCCAAAACCGAACAAGCATATTTTCGAAATTAATAAAGATAAAAACTGCAAATTTGATACGATGGTGTTGTTTCCTGAATCCCTGATTTGCGTAAAATTTCAGATGAATTGAAATGGTTCTTCGGATATCTTCCACACAACTCCCAAGACCGAACAAGCATATCTAAAGCATATCTAATCTAATAAAGACAAAAACTTGAAATTTGATATAAGAGTGTTCTACCCTGTTCTGACGATGTCTCCAAAATTTGAGATGAATTAGGGTGGTAGTCCGGGTACCTTCGAACACTTCCCAAGACCTAACAAGCATATATTCGAATTTAATAAAGATAGAAACCTGAAATTTTGTACAAAGGTTGTAAAAGCATTTTTTTTTTTTTTAGCTTATATTATATACCTAACTAAAATAACTTATGGATTTTTAATTTAATTTGAATTTTTTAGGTGTAAGACATAAATAAGTCGATTGCATCGACTTACTGTTACATTTACTTGTTTTATTTTTTACTATCATTAATTTATTAATTTTACTTTCCTATTATTATTATACTTTTTTTTTGTGTTTGTGTGAGTTTTTTTTTTTTTTAACTTAAATTTTCATATTCAAAAATTTACTTAATCTAATTCTTTCTGCCAAGTTAATAATATCATCAATACATATTTTTGGTTGTTATTACAAACACAAATTTTTAATGTTTACCCTTTTTCTTTTACACAATTTTTTTTTTTTATATTTCTTTCTTTTATTTTAATTTTATATAGTTTTGTCTATATAATAATTGTCAAGTTTTTTTTTTTAAATTTTAGAATTTATTCCAGTATGTTTTTTTTAAAATCTCCTTGTCACGTCAGATTCTGGAACCAACAACAAACCCCAAAAAAAAACCTCCCCGGGAATTCCTTATTTCTAAAAAAAAACCACATGACCATCATTTTCTTCTTTTGCACCCCCGCGATCGGTTTACCTTGTTTTATTCTATATAGGACAGCTGTTTTTATCACGCATTGGTTATAGTCTAAGATAAGAATTGTTGCACATGTAACGATAAGCAATGGTTGTTGGTTTACAATTTTTGACTTTAAAATTAAATTTATAAGAAATATAAGAAATAGAAAAATAAGTAATTTGATTTCATTAGACTTGCTAAAAGAAAGTTTAAAATTTTGAAATTGTTATGTTGTTAAAACTTAAACAGTATTCTTAAGTACCTTAACTTAGCTTATTTTAATTACTATTATATGTATTACATTAGCTTATTTTAATTACTATTATAAGTTAATTTTTTCCTTATTTTATTTTAAATTAAAACTTCCTTTTTTGGGTTTATTAACTTTTTCTTTATTTCTGGGTTTTCTTCCTAACCCTATCTCCATGAATGTTAAAATAATACTGACTAATGATGGTATTGATAAAAATATTTAGTTTTATTCTTTAATTATCTAACTGTTCTGCTCACATCGTATGATGCATTTCTTAGAATTATAATCACACGATGTAAGCAAAACATCAGACAATTATTCAAAGACGTAGTGATTCTCTGAGGTTTGTTATGTTAACTACTCTCCCTCTTGAAACCAGAACGTCCTCGTTCGTTCAATGTTCTCAATTACCACCATTAATTTCAATTATTACCATTTATTTTGTTATTTTTTCTTCCTAGAAACAATTATTCTCACAATATTTTTTCCTTTTTTTTCCTTTTTTTTTACAAAAATTTTTTATATATTTCCTCTATGAGGAACTGGTTAAAATTTTTTAATTTTCTTTGTTACAATTGTGAATATAAAATATAACCAATAATTGCTTCGAATAATTTTAATTTGATTTTCTATTGTTTTCCTTTAATATAAAAAATATTATACAATGTTTAATTATACAATACAATTATACAAAAAATTATTTTTACATAAAAATTTCTTTCTTTTTTTATTTATTCCTACAAAAATTTAATTTTGTACTTACATAAAATATTGTGTCTTTTTTATTTATTATTATTTCTTTCTTACAAAAAAAATTATATATTTCCTCTATGAAGAACTGGTTAAAATTTGGTTTTGATAACTTCCAAATCTTATTATATTTTGTAACTTTAAAGTCATTTATAATTTTTAAGTTATACTACAAAGTCTTATATAATATAACTTTTAAAGTCTTATTATATTTTGTAATAATGACAAACTATTGTACAAACTACAGAAAATTAATTCTTAAAACAATTATTTGTATACAAAATATTCTCTCTTTTTTTATTTATTTTGTCTTTCCTATCTTATAGATAAATTTCATCTTATTTCATGTTATTACAATTATTTTGACGGGGTCTACGATTTTATATTCGAGAATTAGGCAGCGTGAAATTTCGGCAAGTGTAGAGATATCTTTCTATTTGCCCGTTGCTATTGCTGTGAAATGGGGCTACTGAGTAGTGAGCAGTTTGAAAGTGAGTTTCTAAAAGAGATTTAATTGTAGTAGAGTACAGTGATCTTTCATTATCTGTTATTATGATTCGGGTTGATTTGTAAAGACTTAAAATTTTTATGATTGCAGGTTTATATCTACAATGGAGTGCGAATTTATTGGTTCTACTACTGCAAACTTTTACAGTTTATCTGTAAACGTTAGGAACAGTTTTTCCGCAGTTGAAGATATATCAAAATGGAGAATTTCCCCGACTTGAGTAAGAATGGGAGTTCGTGCAATAGGCTCTTCTATCGATCTTCTCTGGTACTTTGCTTGTAAACAAATTTGACAATTTGCAATAAATGACTTAGTTTGCTTTTTCAGATTCGGTAAATAGTATGTCTTTAGAATTTGTTTTGTAATTTCGTTACATGATCTGTGAGCCCTATTATGCTCTTTAGCTACTATCTCCAATTGGTCATCTAGATTCGTGACATCTATTACTAAACTCTCCGATCGTACAAGTTTTACGCCGGGGAAGCGGTTTTTCAACCAATTTTGAATTTTTGCTAATATAGGTAAGTCACAGTTTATTCCATTTACGGTGGACGGGTTGACACAACTTTCCAACTTTAAAAATAAGAACTCGTCATCAAGTTACTCGTGTTAAAAGGCAAGGCTTCATCAAGTTCAGCAAAGACCTGCTTTAATTCTAGTATTTTGTAGGGAAATCGATCAAAAATATATTCTGGCACTGTTGAATAATCTATACCTAAATTATTTATGATTTTACAACGATGATAACAAAGAGGCTCATAGCCGGATTTGTGGAACAAGATCCCGGCTTTCGTGTCAATTTGGGATTCTATTTTTTCTAAGAAGTCGTATCCTAAAATTGCATCAAAGACGGACAACTCTGGTAAGATATAGAATTCGTTCATATGGTTTAATAAAAGGATTTTTGTTTTCTCTTTTTTGTGAGATTCTCCATTTACAGTTCTAACTTTAAAAGGTTTTTCTACCTTATGAATATTTTTCAAAATAGGTAATGGTTTTATATAACTTTTCGCACAGCCCGTGTCTATTAGTATTTTGAGTTTCGAGGTTTTGTTTAACTCCTTCTCAACATAGGGAAGGAGTGACTTTCCCCTAAAAAATTTAGCTCGTCTAAATATTCTTTGGCGAGGTCTATTTCCTCTCCTTCGATAATTTCCTGTTCGTCTTCTGCGGACCACTCTTCGATGGTTGGTTGCAAATTATTTATTCTTTGATATTTCCGATCGGCATTTCCAGATCTATCAGAGTCTCTATTCCTTTTGAATGCATTTTGAGGGACGCAATTAGCGTTTGGATTTTGAACGAATCTGTTTTGTGATGGCCCATAATTTTGACGGCCTTGATAAGTAAATCTGGGATTTATCTGGGTTTGATTTTGTCTGGCTGTTAAGTCTGTTTTCTGGTGACCATATAATGCGGTTCGAGTTAGACTACTTCCTAATTCCATTGGTTCCGGTTTAGTTTTCGGCGTAATTGGAATTCTTCTAAATTGTGGTGCATTCCCTATCCCTTGTGAAGGTCGACTTCGCAACTCTAAATAATCTAATGTCATATTACGATCACCAAACCTGCTAGCGAAGTCAAATCTTTGTTGGTTCATATGTAACTCCTGTGCTAGTGCGAGAGCCGTTGGCAGGTCATTAAGTCTGCTTGAGAATAGAAAATCTCCGACAGGCTTATTAAGGCCCGAAATTAATATTCGTAGGGCGTCTGTACGATATTTATCGCTTAGCAAATTTATCATCTCCTCGTTTCCGCTATAATCCATGGAAACTTTATTTGTGAGAAGAGTTAATTGCTTTTCGATCAAATCATAATAGTCACCTATGGCTGACCGTCCTTGACGTAGAACACTCATTTCCTGTTCTAAAACGTGAAGGGATCGTTTATCAGAGTAGGAATGATCTAGCAGTGCAAGGATAGCTTCAAAATTTAGGACCGTATTGTGGGAAGATAGTATTTGATCCGCGTTCCCTTTAATCTTGTTTCGAATAATTGCAACCGCCTGAAAATATTTAGAGCTCCCTTTATAACGCTCGTAAAGTTGTGTAGCGGTTTTGTCTGCTTGACGCCAAGAAGGGTATTTAAATCGTGTACCGTCAAATTCAGGCACGCTCTGTACAAGCTCAAGGCTTTCGGGGTAATTAATATTTGGTGTTATGGTAACAGGTTTGTACTTAACAACTCGAGAACCCGTGCTTAGCTTCTGCAATTCTTCGGTAATTTTCCCGATCTCAGAAGCTAATTCTTGTCGAACCTGAGTCAATATAGCTCTCTGTTGGTGGTTTAAACCTTCAAGAATTAAGCTTTTAACCGCGGTTTCGTCCATTTCTTCAGTGATTTGAAAAAAAAATTAAAATAAAGTTAAGCAGAATATTTTCTATTACTAATGATATTAACTCAATTCTTAATAAGGAAAGAAAAAAAAAATTCTTAATTAAATCTAAATTTAACGCAAGAAATTCATATTTGTACCTGTTAACAATGAAAAGGTCTATTAAAGTTTATATAATTAGCTACTATGCTGTTTTTTCTTGTTCCTTTGTTTGTTTTGTTAAATTCTTAAATCTAAATAAAAATTTATTTTTATTCTATTTTAAGTTTAATTATAATCAAGTTATATCGAAATTTGTTTGCTTTTCTCTTGTATTTTTGTTTTTATTTTTAATTTAATTTAAATATAATTCAATGAAAAATTTTTTTATTTTATTTTTATTTTTTTAATAATAATGTTCTTTTTTCTTTTTGTTTCCTTGTTTGTTTGTTAAATCTTTAAATCAAAAACAAAAATTTATGTTTTTATTTTATTTTAAATTTAATTATAATCAAGTTACGAGTATATTGAAATTTGTTTGGTTTTCTCATGTATTTTTTGTTTTAATTATTAATTTAATTTAGATATAATTCAATAAAATTTTTTTGTTTTCTTTTTTCTTTTATTTTTAATAATAATGTTTTGCTTTTTTGTTAAATCCTTAAATCCAAAACAAAAACTTATTTTTTATTTTATTTTAAATTTAATTATAATTAAGTTACGAGTATATTGAAATTTGTTCTCTTGCATTTTTTGTTTTAATTTTTAATTTACTTTAGATAAATTTTAATTTTTTTTTATTTTTGTTTTTTTCTTTATTTTTAATAATAATGTTTTGTTTTTTTGTTTTTTTCTTTCTTTTTTTTTTTTTTATAATGTACAACCCATAGTTTAAGAAATTATAAAATTCACCCAAATTATTTTAAAATACTAATAAATTTAAAAAAATTTATAAAAGTGTAGCACTTCACTCCAGAACATCACTCAGTTGATTTGGCTCCAATCCATTAATCCGTTTCGGCACCAGGGTCCAATGGAGTTTTATAATTTCTTTGTTGTCGCGCTTAAACGGTTTGATCAATTGAGTTGAAAATTTACAAAAGTGTATATCTTTATTACAAAAGATTTCTGAGTTGAATTGGTTACGATACATTAACCCGTTTCAGCAGCAGGCCGCTGGCCATGAAGTTTCTCATTTTTTTGTTGTTTTGTTAAGCGATTAGACCAATTGAAAATATGCACCCATATTTCACTTTGGCACATAAACTCATTCAATAACTGTTGTCGTGATACATTAACACATTTTGGCACAATACACTGTCAAAAAAAATTTTTTTTCTAATTTGTGTCTAATTTAGCAGGATTAATTTATGGTTCTAAATAAAGCCTGTGACAAAATTTTTATTAACGTTTGTTACCCCATTTCCGCACGAGAAGCTATTAAAAATATTCTGCCCAATTTTTTGTATTGTTATTATTATTAAAAAGATATTTCCAACACTCTTAACTTTTATCTATACAGTTTTTAATATTCCATAAAAAGCTTTCAATGCAAATTTCTAATATATAACAGTAATTAAAATAACCTTATTAAATATCTTAAGAATACTGTGTTTTAGTCTTAACAACAAAACATTTTCGGCCGTTGTTAAAAAACAGACACAATCTCCTAATACGACAATCATCATGTCATCATTCACGAATGTGGTCTACCTATATAAGATGCATGTGTATAACATCCCATAAAATATCATTGAAATATGTACATACTAAAATGGACGTATGTTTAAAAATTCTATAAACACAGTCAATTAAATTATAAATGATATTCACATCAGTATTTAACAGTATATTATTTAATCAAAAATTAGTACATACATATTTCAAGAACAGAAAACCTTGCATTCTTATCCATATATAGTTCCTACACACATTTTTAACCTTATTCAACATCAATTTGAAAACATAATTATACATTAAAAAAAGTTAACGTAAAAATATTCCGGTTGATTTATAAATGTAAAAAACAATCCTGTATTTTTTATATTGAAAATATATTAAACAGAACCTAAGATGTATGCATTTAAAACGAAGTTTTTTTTTAAATTTGAAGAGTTGTGGATGCTGTAGGATCTCCAACGGTAAGGGTACATAAAAAAGTTGTTCTATAACATTACTCTTTTAAGAGACCTATACATAGTTAATATTTCATTACTCTTTATTAAACAGTATATAAGTTTTGTAAACAGACGGAGGGATAGAGCGACCCTAATAGCAAATTTTTCAAAATGAGCTTAAAAGGATAATTCACAAAAACATGAAGTGACATTACTTACGAAAAAAAATTTATTACATTATAGTCTTTTATAATTGAAATGCGATTTTATGTTTCGGTATTAACGAATATATTGTGAAAACTCACTTCGCCATAATTGTGTACTGAATAGATTATTGATTTCTTTAAAGATTTCTTGTAGACGAATTGTATTTAATTCTTCGCTCTGTTTATTCAATTCAATTAAATGTAACAAAAGTTAACAATTTTTATTTCATAAAGCCAATAAAATACTCCGGGCAACGCCAGGTACTCTGCTAGTCTAACATATAAGGAAGAAATTCTGTTTGTTTATTTGTTTGTTTGTGCCCGATTCACGTAAAAACCACCAGTCCAAATTTTTCACAAACATTTCTACGGGCCTGGAAGGAGTTATAGGCTATATCGCGTTTCGATGCGTTAACACATTGCCGCCCAAGAGCCTTTTAAAACTTTTTGCTATTATCTTCGTCCTGCCTAAAAGGTTTGACCAATTGAGTTAAAAATGTCCTTTTTAATTTTAGGGATGTGCCGAGGAAATTTGGGTGCCATATATTTTCCGGACTCGCCCGGCGGGGTTCCAAAAAATTTTTTGTTTCCGATTTATGTCCAATTTTGTATGGTGGTTTTTTGGTCTAAAAAAAAGTCAAAAGTCAACAAATTTTTATAAAGTTCCACCGTATGGGCCAGAGAGTTTCACCAAATTCGTTCAATTTTTTGTTGTCCTTCTTAAACGGTTTAATCGATTAAATTGCAAATTTGCAAAATTGTTATTCTTTGGAAGAAAAACTCACTACGTGAATTTGGTTACGTTAATGGAACACGTTTCGCCACCAGAACTCAGTGAAGTTTTTCAATTTACCTTGTTCTCCCGTTTAAATGGTTTGATCAATAGAATTGAAAATTTGTAAAAGTGTAGCTCCTCACCGCAGAAGCTCGCGCATTTGATTTGGTTATGATCCATTAACCTATTTTGGTACCAAGGGCCAATGAAGTTTTTTAATTTCTTTATTGTCGCGCTTAAATGGTTTGATCAATTGAGTTGAAAATTTACAAAAGTGTAGCTCTTTATCAGAGAAACTTACTGAGTTAATTTGGTTGCCATCAATCAACCCATTTCGGCACCAGGGCTCAATGAAGTTATTTAATTTCGTTGTTGTCGTATTTAAAGGGTTTGACCAATTGAGTTGAAAATTTACAAAAGCATAATAGCTCTTCACCGCTGAAGCTCACGCACTTGATTTGATTACGATCCATTAACCCGTTTTAGCATCAGGTCTTAATGAAGCTTCTCTTTTTTTTGTTGTCGTGCTCAAACAGTTTGTACAATTAAAAATTTGCACAAGTATTGCACTTTAAGACAGAATCTCATTCATTAACATTACATTATACATTAACCCATTTCGGCACGATAGACTGCCAAGGTGACCCAAAATTCAAAATGTGAAATTTTTGTTAGCATATTCAATAGTAATGTTATATTTGTTTCGTATTTGTTTACAGTTTTTATTAATTTTTACTTGTAATATTTTTGAATGAAAAAAAATTATGTGTTACATATCTAAATGGATGTATAAATGAATGTATATACATATATTATACCATTACGATAAGGATCGCGTATATTAAAATTGCTCCTCCGTTTGTAACACCTCGAAATAAGCTAGCTAGATATACCTTCAAAGGTATGGATCGGATCAGAATCAAATACCTAGTCGATTAAGCTTTGTTCGTCCGTCCGTCTGTCCGTCAGCAAGATAACTCCAAAACTAAGAAAGCTAAAGTCTTGAAATTAACACAAAATATTTTTACAACAATTTGTAGGTTTCCTATTTTTTTTGGTTGAGATCCGACAAAAAATTCGGGTAGCTCTCAAACACCTAACTTTTAGATCCCTTTTTTTTTTAAGTAGAGCCATGAAATGTTAACTGCTGATAGATATCATAAAAAATTAATTTTATTATTATAAACTTTTTTCTGTAGCCCCACCCCTTACGGAGCTAGAGCTCCCCAAAGTTCGAAAAAGCGCTATATTTAAATTGTTGTAACACAAGTTTTATAAGGTATATCTTCAATTTGAAAACGAAATATTTTTGTATTGAAAGAAATATTTTTGTGTCGCCTCAAGTTTCGGAGCTGTATGGGGCCAAAAACTAAAAAATCCTTTATTTTTAAACACCTTTAACTTGAACACCTGGCCAAATTATTTTGAAATAATAAAACATTAAAAAAATAATATTATAAGCATAGTGGCTATGAACATACTAACGGTTCGTACGGGTATCTAAGAGTTAACAAAGACAACTGTATGCTTTCTCGTTTTACGATTGTATTGCTTATTATTGTTATTGAATAAAAAAAATGATGTTAAATTATTAGAAATAATTTTGCTTTGATATAAATTATTATGTAAAACCTCTTTGAATTTTGACTTTATACTTTTCGTATAATAACGGTCGGTCCTGTGGTGGAGGCAACTGATTTTTTTTTTAAATATATTAAACAGAACCTGAGATGTTTGCTTTTATAAATAAGTTTTTTTCAAAATTTCAAGACATATAGAAGCTGCAGGAACTGTAACGGTGAGGTTACATAAAAAAGTTGTTCTACAACATTGCTCTTTTAAGAGGCTTGTGCATGGTGAATATTTCATTATTCTATATTAAACAATATATTAGTTTTGTTAACACATGAATGGAGAAAGTGAAACTAATAGCAAATTTTTCAAAATGTGCTTAAAGGATAATTGATAAAAACATGAAGTGACATCACTTACAAAATAAAAAGTTTTACATTATGGTTTTTTATAATTGAAATGCTATTTTATGTTTGTGTATTAGCGAATAATATTTTTGAAAACTCACTTCATCATAATAATATACTCAATAGATTATTGATTCCTTTAATTGTGAAAACTCATTTCGCCCTAATAATATACTCAATAGATTAAAAAGATTAAAATATATGTACTAGAATATACTCAATATATATATAGATTTAAATATACTCAATAAATTAAAAAAAGATTCCCTTAAATATTTTCTGTAAAAGAATTGTCTTTAATTTTTCGCTCTGTTTATTCAATTTGCTAAAAAAATTTAATGAAATGTAATTAAATGTAATAAAAATTAAAATATTATCCGCGCGAAGTTCATTAAATTTTTTTGTTGTCCTGCTTAAACGGTTTAATCAATCGATTTCAAAATTGCATAATTGTTGTTCTTTAGCAGAAAAAATCACGCAGTTGATTTGGTTACGATCCATTAACCCGTTTCAGCACCAGGTCTTAATGAAGTTTTTCATTTCTTTGTTGTTGCCCTTAAATAGTTTGAGCAATTAAGGTGAAAATTTACAAAAATGTAGTTCTTCACATCCGCCGTGCTTAAACAGTTTGACCAATTGAAAATTGGAACAAGTATTGCACATTAAGGCAGAAGCTCATTCAATTAATTCTACCGCTATACATTAACCCATTTCGGCACGATAGACTGCCAAAAAAAATGTTTATTCTTTATTGTTGTCTAATTTGACTGGATAAATTTACGGTTGTAAATAACGCCTGTGACAAATATTTATTAATACTCGTTAACCCATTTCCGCACGAGTACCTATTAAACATATTCTACCTAATTTTTTGTATAGTTATTATATTATTAAAAAGATATTTCCAACATTCTTTACTTTTGTCTACACTGTTTTTAATATTTCATAAAAAGCTCTCAATGCAAATTTCTAATACATATAAGTTAACATAACAAACCTCAAAGAATCACTACGTCTCTGAATAATTGTCTGATGTTTTGCTTACATCGTGTGATTATACTTCTAAGAAATGCATCATACGATGTGAGCAGAACAATTAGATAATTAAAGAATAAAACTAAATATTTTTATCAATACCATCATTAGTCAGTATTATTTTAACATTCATGGAGATAGGGTTAGGAAGAAAACCCAGAAATAAAGAAAAAGTTCTGAAACCCAAAAAAGGAAGTTTTCATTTAAAATAAAATAAGGAAAAAATTAACTGGCGCCCGAAGAGGGACTTGGAAAAAAATAAAAATTCAAATTAATTAATCTAAATAAAAAAAAAAAAAATAAATTTTTAATACACAATATCAAGTCCAACAATATACATTTACTTACAGTTCAACAATTTAGCTTAATTTTAGTTTATATTCCTATCATAATATTTTTTTTGATATTTTTTTTTTAATCAAATGAAAGTTTAGTTTGTAAGAAACTATTAAAAAAGGAAAAAAATCATAATAAAGTGTGGTGAGCAATTAATAAAATTAATTGCTATAAATTAATTGCTTGCTATAATATAATAAACTAATTATCTATAAAACTAATTTTCAATTTTCATTTTCCTTTTAATTTGAAAATAAAAATAAATTGGAACATAAAAAATGAAAAATTTTAATAAAAAATATAAGAATTTAAAAGGAGATAAAATAATAAGTGCAAACTTTGATATAAAAAATAAAGAAATTAAAAGTAAATTTTAGAATAATATGCTACAAATTAATTTTCAATAAAATAAAATTTTATGTAAAGGAATTGTGCGTAAAACTTATAGAAGTATATATAAAAAAAAAAACAAAAGAAACTAATCAAATGAGGTGACTGTACTTCAAATTCTTGTGTGTAATAATACAAAATGCTGTATTAATACAAAATTGAATGATAAAGTCTTAAATGAACAAATAAACATATGGTTTAATTAGTAACTGTTAGTAATATTTTTATATTCAATAAAAAAAAAAAAAAAAAAACTGAACTTTATAGGAAATAATTTTAAAATAAAATTACATTAAAACTTTTAATTTTATGTATATATTGTGTATTCTTAAATAAGAACATTATATACACAATTTAAAGAAAAAATTAGTAAAAGAAAAAAAAACATTTATACATAATATGTAGAGAAACATCAAGAGAAATCATCGGCAAGACATCCAGATCAGCATCATCCTCATTTAACGCAATTTTTCATAATCAACAGCAACAGTAATTACATACTCAGCAAATACAACATATTCAAATCACAGTTTTCATTTATCTTAACAACAACAATAATAGTTATCAATTTGGGAAACAACAATAGGTAAAATTTTTTTTGATTCTAAACATATGATGTGTAGATTTAAGTAAATAAAAAAATTTTTAATTGAGTTTTATTTGTAAAATAAATGAATAATTAAATAAAAGGGTCAGATAACTTCATATAATTAACTTAAAGGGCCCAATAACTTCATATTTTTAATAAATGCAAGGGCAAATTTGAAAAAAAGCAATTTCATTTTTTTTCTAAACTATTCTAAACATAATATGAATTACATAACATTGCATTAATTTCAATTTCACTACTTATGCCTAAAAAAATATTGTGTGATTAATTATGAAAATATATTAATTAAAATAATAATAATAATAAATAAATAAAATTAATTGTCATTATAATTAACATTAAAGTCAGATAAATTGCATTATTCTTAACTTTAAAAAAGGCCTTTTAAGAATAATGTTTGTTCTTTTTCTTTTTTATACCAAAATAAATAAATGAATTCATAAATATTATAAAAAAAAAAAAAGAAAGAAAACAAAAAAAACAAAACATTATTATTAAAAATAAAGAAAAAAACAAAAATAAAAAAAAATTAAAATTTATCTAAAGTAAATTAAAAATTAAAACAAAAAATGCAAGAGAACAAATTTCAATATACTCGTAACTTAATTATAATTAAATTTAAAATAAAATAAAAAATAAATTTTTGTTTTGGATTTAAGGATTTAACAAAAAAGCAAAACATTATTATTAAAAATAAAAGAAAAAAGAAAACAAAAAAATTTTATTGAATTATATCTAAATTAAATTAATAATTAAAACAAAAAATACAAGAGAAAACCAAACAAATTTCAATATACTCGTAACTAGATTATAATTAAATTTAAAATAAAATAAAAACATAAATTTTTGTTTTTGATTTAAAGATTTAACAAACAAACAAGGAAACAAAAAGAAAAAAGAACATTATTATTAAAAAAATAAAAATAAAATAAAAAAATTTTTCATTGAATTATATTTAAATTAAATTAAAAATAAAAACAAAAATACAAGAGAAAAGCAAACAAATTTCGATATAACTTGATTATAATTAAATTTAAAATAGAATAAAAATAAATTTTTATTTAGATTTAAGAATTTAACAAAACAAACAAAGGAACAAGAAAAAACAGCATAGTAGCTAATTATATAAACTTTAATACACCTTTTCATTGTTAACAGGTACAAATATAAATTTCTTGCGTTAAATTTAGATTTAATTAAGAATTTTTTTTTTCTTTCCTTATTAAGAATTGAGTTAATATCATTAGTAATAGAAAATATTCTGCTTAACTTTATTTTAATTTTTTTTTCAAATCACTGAAGAAATGGACGAAACCGCGGTTAAAAGCTTAATTCTTGAAGGTTTAAACCACCAACAGAGAGCTATATTGACTCAGGTTCGACAAGAATTAGCTTCTGAGATCGGGAAAATTACCGAACAATTGCAGAAGCTAAGCACGGGTTCCCGAGTTGTTAAGTACAAACCTGTTACCATAACACCAAATATTAATTACCCCGAAAGCCTTGAGCTTGTACAGAGCGTGCCTGAATTTGACGGTACACGATTTAAATACCCTTCTTGGCGTCAAGCAGACAAAACCGCTACACAACTTTACGAGCGTTATAAAGGGAGCTCTAAATATTTTCAGGCGGTTGCAATTATTCGAAACAAGATTAAAGGGAACGCGGATCAAATACTATCTTCCCACAATACGGTCCTAAATTTTGAAGCTATCCTTGCACTGCTAGATCATTCCTACTCTGATAAACGATCCCTTCACGTTTTAGAACAGGAAATGAGTGTTCTATGTCAAGGACGGTCAGCCATAGGTGACTATTATGATTTGATCGAAAAGCAATTAACTCTTCTCACAAATAAAGTTTCCATGGATTATAGCGGAAACGAGGAGATGATAAATTTGCTAAGCGATAAATATCGTACAGACGCCCTACGAATATTAATTTCGGGCCTTAATAAGCCTGTCGGAGATTTTCTATTCTCAAGCAGACTTAATGACCTGCCAACGGCTCTCGCACTAGCACAGGAGTTACATATGAACCAACAAAGATTTGACTTCGCTAGCAGGTTTGGTGATCGTAATATGACATTAGATTATTTGGAGTTGCGAAGTCGACCTTCACAAGGGATAGGGAATGCACCACAATTTAGAAGAATTCCAATTACGCCGAAAACTAAACCGGAACCAATGGAATTAGGAAGTAGTCTAACTCGAACCGCATTATATGGTCACCAGAAAACAGACTTAACAGCCAGACAAAATCAAACCCAGATAAATCCCAGATTTACTTATCAAGGCCGTCAAAATTATGGGCCATCACAAAACAGATTCGTTCAAAATCCAAACGCTAATCGCGTCCCTCAAAATGCATTCAAAAGGAATAGAGACTCTGATAGATCTGGAAATGCCGATCGGAAATATCAAAGAATAAATAATTTGCAACCAACCATCGAAGAGTGGTCCGCAGAAGACGAACAGGAAATTATCGAAGGAGAGGAAATAGACCTCGCCAAAGAATATTTAGACGAGCTAAATTTTTTAGGGGAAAGTCACTCCTTCCCTATGTTGAGAAGGAGTTAAACAAAACCTCGAAACTCAAAATACTAATAGACACGGGCTGTGCGAAAAGTTATATAAAACCATTACCTATTTTGAAAAATATTCATAAGGTAGAAAAACCTTTTAAAGTTAGAACTGTAAATGGAGAATCTCACAAAAAAGAGAAAACAAAAATCCTTTTATTAAACCATATGAACGAATTCTATATCTTACCAGAGTTGTCCGTCTTTGATGCAATTTTAGGATACGACTTCTTAGAAAAAATAGAATCCCAAATTGACACGAAAGCCGGGATCTTGTTCCACAAATCCGGCTATGAGCCTCTTTGTTATCATCGTTGTGAAATCATAAATAATTTAGGTATAGATTGTTCAACAGTGCCAGAATATATTTTTGATCGATTTCCTTACAAAATACTAGAATTAAAGCAGGTCTTTGCTGAACTTGATGAAGCCTTGCCTTTTAACACGAGTAACTTGATGACGAGTTCTTATTTTTAAAGTTGGAAAGATGTGTCAACCCGTCCACCGTAAATGGAATAAACTGTGACTTACCTATATTAGCAAAAATTCAAAATTGGTTGAAAAATCAGTTCCCCGGCGTAAAACTTGTACGATCGGAGAGTTTAGTAATAGATGTCACGAATCTAGATGACCAATTGGAGATAGTAGCTAAAGAGTATAATAGGGCTCACAGATCATGTAACGAAATTACAAAACAAATTCTAAAGACATACTATTTACCGAATCTGAAAAAGCAAACTAAGTCATTTATTGCAAATTGTCAAATTTGTTTACAAGCAAAGTACCAGAGAAGATCGATAGAAGAGCCTATTGCACGAACTCCCATTCTTACTCAAGTCGGGGAAATTCTCCATTTTGATATATTTTCAACTGCGGGAAAACTGTTCCTAACTTCTACAGATAAACTGTAAAAGTTTGCAGTAGTAGAACCAATAAATTCGCACTCCATTGTAGATATAAACCTGCAATCATAAAAATTTTAAGTCTTTACAAATCAACCCGAATCATAATAACAGATAATGAAAGATCACTACAATGTACTCTACTACAATTAAATCTCTTTTAGAAACTCACTTTCAAACTGCTCACTACTCAGTAGCCCCATTTCATAAAATCGTAGACCCCGTCAAAATAATTGTAATAACATGAAATAAGATGAAATTTATCTATAAGATAGGAAAGACAAAATAAATAAAAAACGAGAGAATATTTTGTATACAAATAATTGTTTTAAGAATTAATTTTCTGTAGTTTGTACAATAGTTTGTCATTATTACAAAATATAATAAGACTTTAAAAGTTATATTATATAAGACTTTGTAGTATAACTTAAAAATTATAAATGACTTTAAAGTTACAAAATATAATAAGATTTGGAAGTTATCAAAACCAAATTTTAACCAGTTCTTCATAGAGGAAATATATAATTTTTTTTGTAAGAAAGAAATAATAATAAATAAAAAAGACACAATATTTTATGTAAGTACAAAATTAAATTTTTGTAGGAATAAATAAAAAAAGAAAGAAATTTTTATGTAAAAATAATTTTTTGTATAATTGTATTGTATAATTAAACATTGTATAATTTTTTTTATATTAAAGGAAAACAATAGAAAATCAAATTAAAATTATTCGAAGCAATTATTGGTTATATTTTATATTCACAATTGTAACAAAGAAAATTAAAAAATTTTAACCAGTTCCTCATAGAGGAAATATATAAAAAAAATTTGTAAAAAAAAAGGATAAAAAAGGAAAAAATATTGTGAGAATAATTGTTTCTAGGAAGAAAAATAACAAACTAAATGGTAATAATTGAAATTAATGGTGGTAATTGAGAACATTAAACGAACGAGGACGTTCTGGTTTCAAGAGGGAGAGTAGTTAACATAACAAACCTCAGAGAATCACTACGTCTTTGAATAATTGTCTGATGTTTTGCTTACATCGTGTGATTATAATTCTAAGAAATGCATCATACGATGTGAGCAGAACAGTTAGATAATTAAAGAATAAAACTAAATATTTTTATCAATACCATCATTAGTCAGTATTATTTTAACATTCATGGAGATAGGGTTAGGAAGAAAACCCAGAAATAAAGAAAAAGTTTATAAACCCAAAAAAGGAAGTTTTAATTTAAAATAAAATAAGGAAAAAATTAACTTATAATAGTAATTAAAATAAGCTAATGTAATACATATAATAGTAATTAAAATAAGCTAAGTTAAGGTACTTAAGAATACTGTTTAAGTTTTAACAACATAACAATTTCAAAATTTTAAACTTTCTTTTAGCAAGTCTAATGAAATCAAATTACTTATTTTTCTATTTCTTATATTTCTTATAAATTTAATTTTAAAGTCAAAAATTGTAAACCAACAACCATTGCTTATCGTTACATGTGCAACAATTCTTATCTTAGACTATAACCAATGCGTGATAAAAACAGCTGTCCTATATAGAATAAAACAAGGTAAACCGATCGCGGGGGTGCAAAAGAAGAAAATGATGGTCATGTGGTTTTTTTTAGAAATAAGGAATTCCCGGGGAGGTTTTTTTTTGGGGTTTGTTGTTGGTTCCAGAATCTGACGTGACAAGGAGATTTTAAAAAAAACATACTGAAATAAATTCTAAAATTTAAAAAAAAAAACTTGACAATTATTATATAGACAAAACTATATAAAATTAAAATAAAAGAAAGAAATACAAAAAAAAAAAATTGTGTAAAAGAAAAAGGGTAAACATTAAAAATTTGTGTTTGTAATAACAACCAAAAAAGTGTATTGATGATATTATTAACTTGGCAGAAAGAATTAGATTAAGTAAATTTTTGAATATGAAAATTTAAGTTAAAAAAAAAAAAAACTCACACAAACACAAAAAAAAAGTATAATAATAATAGGAAAGTAAAATTAATAAATTAATGATAGTAAAAAATAAAACAAGTAAATGTAACAGTAAGTCGATGCAATCCACTTATTTATGTCTTACACCTAAAAAATTCAAATTAAATTAAAAATCCATAAGTTATTTTAGTTAGGTATATAATATAAGCTAAAAAAAAAAATGCTTTTACAACCTTTGTACAAAATTTCAGGTTTCTATCTTTATTAAATTCGAATATATGCTTGTTAGGTCTTGGGAAGTGTTCGAAGGTACCCGGACTACCACCCTAATTCATCTCAAATTTTGGAGACATCGTCAGAACAGGGTAGAACACTCTTATATCAAATTTCAAGTTTTTGTCTTTATTAGATTAGATATGCTTTAGATATGCTTGTTCGGTCTTGGGAGTTGTGTGGGAGATATCCGAAGAACCATTTCAATTCATCTGAAATTTTACGCAAATCAGGGATTCAGGAAACAACACCATCGTATCAAATTTGCAGTTTTTATCTTTATTAATTTCGAAAATATGCTTGTTCGGTTTTGGGAGCTGTGTGGGAGGTACCCGAACAACTGCTCCAATTCATCTCAAATTTTAGGGATATCAAGGATTCAGGAAACGACACCCTCGCATCAAATTTGCAGTGTCTATCTTCAATTCATCTCAAATTTCAGCGATATCAAGGATTCAGGAAACGGCACCCTCGTATCAAATTCGCAGTTTCTATCTTTATTAATTTCGGAGTTATGCTTGTTCGGTTTTGTTAGTTGTGTGGGAGGTACCCGAACAACTGCTCCAATTCATCTCAAAATTTAAAGATATCAAACTAATTATCTATAAAACTAATTTTCAATTTTCATTTTCCTTTTAATTTGAAAATAAAAATAAATTGGAACATAAAAATTGAAAAATTTTAATAAAAAATATAAGAATTTAAAAGGAGATAAAATAATAAGTGCAAACGTTGATATAAAAAATAAAGAAATTAAAAGTAAATTTTAGAATAATATGCTACAAATTAATTTTCAATAAAATAAAATTTTATGTAAAGGAATTGTGCGTAAAACTTATAGAAGTATATATAAAAAAAAAAACAAAAGAAACTAATCAAATGAAGTGACTGTACTTCAAATTCTTGTGTGTAATAATACAAAATGCTGTATTAATACAAAATTGAATGATAAAGTCTTAAATGAACAAATAAACATATGGTTTAATTAGTAACTGTTAGTAATATTTTTATATTCAATAAAAAAAAAAAAAAAAAAAACTGAACTTTATAGGAAATAATTTTAAAATAAAATTACATTAAAACTTTTAATTTTATGTATATATTGTGTATTCTTAAATAAGAACATTATATACACAATTTAAAGAAAAAATTAGTAAAAGAAAAAAAAACATTTATACATAATATGTAGAGAAACATCAAGAGAAATCATCGGCAAGACATCCAGATCAGCATCATCCTCATTTAACGCAATTTTTCATAATCAACAGCAACAGTAATTACATACTCAGCAAATACAACATATTCAAATCACAGTTTTCATTTATCTTAACAACAACAATAATAGTTATCAATTTGGGAAACAACAATAGGTAAAATTTTTTTTGATTCTAAACATATGATGTGTAGATTTAAGTAAATAAAAAAATTTTTAATTGAGTTTTATTTGTAAAATAAATGAATAATTAAATAAAAGGGTCAGATAACTTCATATAATTAACTTAAAGGGCCCAATAACTTCATATTTTTAATAAATGCAAGGGCAAATTTGAAAAAAAGCAATTTCATTTTTTTTCTAAACTATTCTAAACATAATATGAATTACATAACATTGCATTAATTTCAATTTCACTACTTATGCCTAAAAAAATATTGTGTGATTAATTATGAAAATATATTAATTAAAATAATAATAATAATAAATAAATAAAATTAATTGTCATTATAATTAACATTAAAGTCAGATAAATTGCATTATTCTTAACTTTAAAAAAGGCCTTTTAAGAATAATGTTTGTTCTTTTTCTTTTTTATACCAAAATAAATAAATGAATTCATAAATATTATAAAAAAAAAAAAAGAAAGAAAAAAAAAAAAACAAAACATTATTATTAAAAATAAAGAAAAAAACAAAAATAAAAAAAAATTAAAATTTATCTAAAGTAAATTAAAAATTAAAACAAAAAATGCAAGAGAACAAATTTCAATATACTCGTAACTTAATTATAATTAAATTTAAAATAAAATAAAAAATAAATTTTTGTTTTGGATTTAAGGATTTAACAAAAAAGCAAAACATTATTATTAAAAATAAAAGAAAAAAGAAAAAAAAAAAAAAATTTTATTGAATTATATCTAAATTAAATTAATAATTAAAACAAAAAATACAAGAGAAAACCAAACAAATTTCAATATACTCGTAACTAGATTATAATTAAATTTAAAATAAAATAAAAACATAAATTTTTGTTTTTGATTTAAAGATTTAACAAACAAACAAGGAAACAAAAAGAAAAAAGAACATTATTATTAAAAAAATAAAAATAAAATAAAAAAATTTTTCATTGAATTATATTTAAATTAAATTAAAAATAAAAACAAAAATACAAGAGAAAAGCAAACAAATTTCGATATAACTTGATTATAATTAAATTTAAAATAGAATAAAAATAAATTTTTATTTAGATTTAAGAATTTAACAAAACAAACAAAGGAACAAGAAAAAACAGCATAGTAGCTAATTATATAAACTTTAATACACCTTTTCATTGTTAACAGGTACAAATATAAATTTCTTGCGTTAAATTTAGATTTAATTAAGAATTTTTTTTTTCTTTCCTTATTAAGAATTGAGTTAATATCATTAGTAATAGAAAATATTCTGCTTAACTTTATTTTAATTTTTTTTTCAAATCACTGAAGAAATGGACGAAACCGCGGTTAAAAGCTTAATTCTTGAAGGTTTAAACCACCAACAGAGAGCTATATTGACTCAGGTTCGACAAGAATTAGCTTCTGAGATCGGGAAAATTACCGAACAATTGCAGAAGCTAAGCACGGGTTCCCGAGTTGTTAAGTACAAACCTGTTACCATAACACCAAATATTAATTACCCCGAAAGCCTTGAGCTTGTACAGAGCGTGCCTGAATTTGACGGTACACGATTTAAATACCCTTCTTGGCGTCAAGCAGACAAAACCGTTACACAACTTTACGAGCGTTATAAAGGGAGCTCTAAATATTTTCAGGCGGTTGCAATTATTCGAAACAAGATTAAAGGGAACGCGGATCAAATACTATCTTCCCACAATACGGTCCTAAATTTTGAAGCTATCCTTGCACTGCTAGATCATTCCTACTCTGATAAACGATCCCTTCACGTTTTAGAACAGGAAATGAGTGTTCTACGTCAAGGACGGTCAGCCATAGGTGACTATTATGATTTGATCGAAAAGCAATTAACTCTTCTCACAAATAAAGTTTCCATGGATTATAGCGGAAACGAGGAGATGATAAATTTGCTAAGCGATAAATATCGTACAGACGCAATACGAATATTAATTTCGGGCCTTAATAAGCCTGTCGGAGATTTTCTATTCTCAAGCAGACTTAATGACCTGCCAACGGCTCTCGCACTAGCACAGGAGTTACATATGAACCAACAAAGATTTGACTTCGCTAGCAGGTTTGGTGATCGTAATATGACATTAGATTATTTAGAGTTGCGAAGTCGACCTTCACAAGGGATAGGGAATGCACCACAATTTAGAAGAATTCCAATTACGCCGAAAACTAAACCGGAACCAATGGAATTAGGAAGTAGTCTAACTCGAACCGCATTATATGGTCACCAGAAAACAGACTTAACAGCCAGACAAAATCAAACCCAGATAAATCCCAGATTTACTTATCAAGGCCGTCAAAATTATGAGCCATCACAAAACAGATTCGTTCAAAATCCAAACGCTAATCGCGTCCCTCAAAATGCATTCAAAAGGAATAGAGACTCTGATAGATCTGGAAATGCCGATCGGAAATATCAAAGAATAAATAATTTGCAACCAACCATCGAAGAGTGGTCCGCAGAAGACGAACAGGAAATTATCGAAGGAGAGGAAATAGACCTCGCCAAAGAATATTTAGACGAGCTAAATTTTTTAGGGGAAAGTCACTCCTTCCCTATGTTGAGAAGGAGTTAAACAAAACCTCGAAACTCAAAATACTAATAGACACGGGCTGTGCGAAAAGTTATATAAAACCATTACCTATTTTGAAAAATATTCATAAGGTAGAAAAACCTTTTAAAGTTAGAACTGTAAATGGAGAATCTCACATAAAAGAGAAAACAAAAATCCTTTTATTAAACCATATGAACGAATTCTATATCTTACCAGAGTTGTCCGTCTTTGATGCAATTTTAGGATACGACTTCTTAGAAAAAATAGAATCCCAAATTGACACGAAAGCCGGGATCTTGTTCCACAAATCCGGCTATGAGCCTCGTTGTTATCATCGTTGTGAAATCATAAATAATTTAGGTATAGATTGTTCAACAGTGCCAGAATATATTTTTGATCGATTTCCCTACAAAATACTAGAATTAAAGCAGGTCTTTGCTGAACTTGATGAAGCCTTGCCTTTTAACACGAGTAACTTGATGACGAGTTCTTATTTTTAAAGTTGGAAAGTTGTGTCAACCCGTCCACCGTAAATGGAATAAACTGTGACTTACCTATATTAGCAAAAATTCAAAATTGGTTGAAAAACCAGTTCCTCGGCATAAAACTTGTACGATCGGAGAGTTTAGTAATAGATGTCACGAATCTAGATGACCAATTGGAGATAGTAGCTAAAGAACATAATAGGGCTCACAGATCATGTAACGAAATTACAAAACAAATTCTAAAGACATACTATTTACCGAATCTGAAAAAGCAAACTAAGTCATTTATTGCAAATTGTCAAATTTGTTTACAAGCAAAGTACCAGAGAAGATCGATAGAAGAGCCTATTGCACGAACTCCCATTCTTACTCAAGTCGGGGAAATTCTCCATTTTGATATATTTTCAACTGCGGGAAAACTGTTCCTAACTTCTACAGATAAACTGTAAAAGTTTGCAGTAGTAGAACCAATAAATTCGCACTCCATTGTAGATATAAACCTGCAATCCTAAAAATTTTAAGTCTTTACAGATCAACCCGAATCATAATAACAGATAATGAAAGATCACTGTACTCTATCACTGTATTAAATCTCTTTTAGAAACTCATTTTCAAACTGCTCACTACTCAGTAGCCCCATTTCACAGCAATAGCAACGGGCAAATAGAAAGATATCTCTACACTTGCCGAAATTTCACGCTGCCTAATTCTCGAATATAAAATCGTAGACCCCGTCAAAATAATTGTAATAACATGAAATAAGATGAAATTTATCTATAAGATAGGAAAGACAAAATAAATAAAAAAAGAGAGAATATTTTGTATACAAATAATTGTTTTAAGAATTAATTTTCTGTAGTTTGTACAATAGTTTGTCATTATTACAAAATATAACAAGACTTTAAAAGTTATATTATATAAGACTTTGTAGTATAACTTAAAAATTAAAATGACTTTAAAGTTACAAAATATAATAAGATTTGGAAGTTATCAAAACCAAATTTTAACCAGTTCTTCATAGAGGAAATATATAATTTTTTTTGTAAGAAAGAAATAATAATAAATAAAAAAGACACAATATTTTATGTAAGTACAAAATTAAATTTTTGTAGGAATAAATAAAAAAAGAAAGAAATTTTTATGTAAAAATAATTTTTTGTATAATTGTATTGTATAATTAAACATTGTATAATTTTTTTTATATTAAAGGAAAACAATAGAAAATCAAATTAAAATTATTCGAAGCAATTATTGGTTATATTTTTTATTCACAATTGTAACAAAGAGAATTAAAAAATTTTAACCAGTTCCTCATAGAGGAAATATATAAAAAATTTTTGTAAAAAAAAAGGAAAAAAAAGGAAAAAATATTGTGAGAATAATTGTTTCTAGGAAGAAAAAATAACAAAATAAATGGTAATAATTAAAATTAATGGTGGTAATTGAGAACATTGAACGAACGAGGACGTTTTGGTTTCAAGAGGGAGAGTAGTTAACATAACAAACCTCAGAGAATCACTACGTCTCTGAATAATTATCTGATGTTTTGCTTACATCGTGTGATTATAATTCTAAGAAATGCATCATACGATGTGAGCAGAACAGTTAGATAATTAAAGAATAAAACTAAATATTTTTATCAATACCATCATTAGTCAGTATTATTTTAACATTCATGGAGATAGGGTTAGGAAGAAAACCCAGAAATAAAGAAAAAGTTTATAAACCCAAAAAAGGAAGTTTTAATTTAAAATAAAATAAGGAAAAAATTAACTTATAATAGTAATTAAAATAAGCTAATGTAATACATATAATAGTAATTAAAATAAGCTAGGTTAAGGTACTTAAGAATACTGTTTAAGTTTTAACAACATAACAATTTCAAAATTTTAAACTTTCTTTTAGCAAGTCTAATGAAATCAAATTACTTATTTTTCTATTTCTTATATTTCTTATAAATTTAATTTTAAAGTCAAAAATTGTAAACCAACAACCATTGCTTATCGTTACATGTGCAACAATTCTTATCTTAGACTATAACCAATGCGTGATAAAAACAGCTGTCCTATATAGAATAAAACAAGGTAAACAGATCGCGGGGGTGCAAAAGAAGAAAATGATGGTCATGTGGTTTTTTTTAGAAATAAGGAATTCCCGGGGAGGTTTTTTTTTGGGGTTTGTTGTTGGTTCCAGAATCTGACGTGACAAGGAGATTTTAAAAAAACATACTGGAATAAATTCTAAAATTTAAAAAAAAAAACTTGACAATTATTATATAGACAAAACTATATAAAATTAAAATAAAAGAAAGAAATATAAAAAAAAAAAATTGTGTAAAAGAAAAAGGGTAAACATTAAAAATTTGTGTTTGTAATAACAACCAAAAATGTGTATTGATGATATTATTAAATTTTTGAATATGAAAATTTAAGTTAAAAAAAAAAAAAACTCACACAAACACAAAAAAAAAGTATAATAATAATAGGAAAGTAAAATTAATAAATTAATGATAGTAAAAAATAAAACAAGTAAATGTAACAGTAAGTCGATGCAATCGACTTATTTATGTCCTATATCTAAAAAATTCAAATTAAATTAAAAATCCATAAGTTATTTTAGTTAGGTATATAATATAAGCTAAAAAAAAAAAAATGCTTTTACAACCTTTGTACAAAATTTCAGGTTTCTATCTTTATTAAATTCGAATATATGCTTGTTAGGTCTTGGGAAGTGTTCGAAGGTACCCGGACTACCACCCTAATTCATCTCAAATTTTGGAGACATCGTCAGAACAGGGTAGAACACTCTTATATCAAATTTCAAGTTTTTGTCTTTATTAGATTAGATATGCTTTAGATATGCTTGTTCGGTCTTGGGAGTTGTGTGGGAGATATCCGAAGAACCATTTCAATTCATCTGAAATTTTACGCAAATCAGGGATTCAGGAAACAACACCATCGTATCAAATTTGCAGTTTTTATCTTTATTAATTTCGAAAATATGCTTGTTCGGTTTTGGGAGCTGTGTGGGAGGTACCCGAACAACTGCTCCAATTCATCTCAAATTTTAGGGATATCAAGGATTCAGGAAACGACACCCTCGCATCAAATTTGCAGTGTCTATCTTCAATTCATCTCAAATTTCAGGGATATCAAGGATTCAGGAAACAACACCCTCGTATCAAATTTGCAGTTTCTATCTTTATTAATTTCGGAGTTATGCTTGTTTGGGTTGTTAGTTGTGTGGGAGGTACCCGAACAACTGCTCCAATTCATCTCAAAATTTAGGGATATCAAGGATTCAGGAAACGACACCCTCGTATCAAATTAGCATTTCTATCTTTATTAATTTCGAAGATATGTGTGTTCGGTTTTGGGAGTTATATGAGAGGTACCCCAATCCATTGTTCGATTTCGCCCATTTGCAATCCCTCCTTTATTTAGTCATTGCTAACCTACAGTATAAATTTCATCAAGATAGCATCATTATTTTTTGAGTTATCGTGCGTACGGACAGACGGACATCGCTAATTCGACTCAGGACATGATCCTGAATCAGAATATATATACATGTCCATATATAACTCGCTTACTTTTGGTGGTTACAAACACCATACAAAAGTTAATATAGCCTATACTTTAGGTGTATGGTATAAAAAAGTCTTATTGGAGTTGACAATTAATTGCAAAAACAAACAAAATGACTTTGAAAGAAAAATGTACAAATAATGTAGTAAGTCTAAATTAAAAGGCCTTATAATTTAAAAATAAAAATATTTCATGCTAAAAATAGACAAACCAAAAGAAAATAATAGTTTCTGTAAATGTACATATTATGTCTATGTACTCATAGAGTGTAAGTAAAATAACTAAAATAAAAGAAAAAAAATTTAACAATAAAAGAAAATTTTTTTATAAAAATCGAAATAATATTAGTTGGAGAAAAAAAAAAAGTAAATGTATGAATTAAAAACCACAAAAACTAAATAAATCAAAATAATACATATTATATACCTATATTATAATTTATGTTTCAATCATTTTATATATTAAATGTTTTATAATTATTTATACATAGTATATATAAAAGGAAAAAAACGATTTCAAGAAGAAAACAAAAAGAAGATCAGCTGGAAGTTATTTTGTCAAAGACAAAAAAAAGCTGTATTTTTAGTTAAAGGTAGAATAAGTCCGACAAGAAACTTAGGGAATAAGCATGGATTTGGTTTGTAATTAATATAAGAATAACTGAAATAAAAAAAACAAATTAATTTAATGTTTTCTAATTGTTCATTATATTTTAATATTTTTTTATGAAAAAAAACATCATGAGTATAAGGTAATTTAGTAGAAACAGAGACCGAAAGGAGGCTGGGATGTGGACGGCAAGGGAATAAAGGGTGCAAAACCTGAAATAAGGTAAATTTCTTTTTTTGATTATGTTGGGTAAGGTTAACGCAGACCTAGGTCACCCTACCGGAGTGATGTCCAGAAAGGCATGTATCATGTTTGTGTAAAGGAATTAGTGTAATTTTTGTTTGTAACCCACCCTCCTGGGCTTACACCTGCCATAAACCAGGCATGCCGCGCTCAATACGCTGGACCAGCCCCGAAATTCTGCAACTCCCATTACAAAACTAAATAACACAAGATATCAACAAGAAATTAAAAACATTTTATTGCGATTTAATTATGTACAGCTGATTAATGAATACAAGAGAATCACTAGTGTACCAGAACATTAATCGATTTTGTATTGACTAATGGTACTAATCAAATTATATCAAAGGTTGACAGTATTTCAAAAATATCTGACCATGAAACTTTGACAATAAAAATTAATGTAAATTAGAATTTTGGAAAAGTAAGAGAACAGCAAATAGAAAGTTTTAAGTATAATAAGGAAAGTTTTAAAGCAGAATTACGGAATCTACAGATAAATAATATAAGTGGAAATGGTCTAGATTTATTTGCCTGCGGTGTTAATGATAAGTTAAATCAAGTGATCCGTAAGTTTATAACTAAGAGAAAATTAAACAAGGTAGAATGTAAACCAACGGTTTTTAAAAGCGCAAATTTCGAAAACGCAATACAAACTGTTTAGAATTGTACAAGAATTGAACTTGCTTAAAATTAAAATTGTATTTGCACAAGAACTTGAAAATTTAAAAAATAAAATTTAAGAAATTTTTTCTAATAAGAAAATATGTATAACACTTTTCTGGAATTTTGAGGGGCTGTAATTCCGGAACCCTTTATAACTAAGAAAAACCATTGACACATGTAAAAATATATTACTGAAGCTTTAATTTGTATGCCTTGCCGAAGAAAAATTTGTACAGGTGCTTAAGTTACAGATGCCTAAAAATAGCAAATTTTCAATTTTTCAGCCCTAATACCTCTTAAACATGGAGTGGTGAAAAAATTTCTAAGAAAACTTATACTAATTCTAAAAGTTCTTTCTTGTCTCAAAATGTCAGGTTCCTATTTAAAGGCATGCCGGAGTTATGAAAAAAAAAATTTCATGCAAAATGTGGTTTTCACATAACGGTAAATTTAAATAGTAAATTTATTGAGTAAATTCATCTGAAAATAGTTTTGTTTTGCAATTTTGAAGAGCTGTAACTCTGGAACCCTATATAACTAAAATAAACTTTTAACACACCTTAAAATATATTACTGTAGCTTTAATTATTATATTCTTGCCGAAGTAAAATGGGTGCAGGTTCTAAGCTACAGGTGTTTAAAAATAGCAAATTTTTAATTTTTGAGCCTTAATATACTAATTCTAAAAATTCTTTCTTGCTTCAAAATTTCAAGTCTCCATCTAAAAGCGTGCCGGAGTACTAAAATTAAAAAAATTGTATAATTTTGATATTAATTACATAGGTAAAAAAAATACCTGTCGCATGACGTTTTCAGATTGAAAAAATCTTAAGCAGAACATAAGATATATGCATATAAAAATAGGGTTTTTTCAAAGTTTGAAGGGCTGTAGTTCCGCAATGGATGGGGCTACATGAAAAAGTTGTTCCACAAAATTGTTTTCTTTATCAGACCTACTCATTGTTAAAATGTTTTTCCTCTATCTCTAACGGTGTAGAAGTTTTATAAACAGACGGACGGTAGAACGGACGGACAGAGTGAAACTAATAAGCACATTTTTTCAAAAATTTTTTGGAAATGTGCTAAAAACAGGAGCAATGAATGGTATAACAACGAACTTAACGAAATGAAAAAGAGAAAAATTAGGTCCTACCAAAAAGCCAAAATAACAAACTTACAAGACTGGAAAATTAAAGACAAATTAGAAACATATATGAAAGTGAAATAAATCGCGCAAAAAAGTAATGCAGGTGGACAGAAGGAAATGTGGGGTGAGATAAAAAAATATGTATTAAAAAAGATTAGACAAATTTAAACTCAATTTAATTAGTAAAATAATAGTAGTAAAATAATAACAATAATAACAATAAAAATAATAATAGTAATAATAATATTAATATTAATAATAATAAAAGTAATAGTTAATAATAACAATAATTATAATAATAATAATAATAATAGTAGTAATAATAATAATAGCTACTACAGTGGAGCTATCTTTGGTTATATCTTGCAAGTAAGGTGTTATATACTGCTGCACGTTGTAATTCACTGATGGCGCTGACGCTGTAGTAAAATAATAATAATATTAATAGGAATACTAATACCAATAATAGTAACCGCTACAGTGACAGTGGAAGTTGCCTTCAATAATTACCTCATGTAGTACTATATACACTACTACATGTGTTGTGGCTTTAGTCACTGTTAGCAAAATAGTAATAACAATAGGCGGATTCATTGTTTTCTTACAGTCCCACTCCCAATTCAATGTTTCCGTATCCATTTCCTATCCTTTCCTATCCCTATTCCCTAGCCAATATACTGCGTTCGTAGGTAAGGGTTTCATCCCATTATATTGGCTAAAGGGGGAGATGACTTTAGTCAGTAAGAATCTGACACTACCAAGGCGGAAATTCTTGGTGTGTTTGGAAGATTTCCACCTCCCTTAGGACAAAAAAAAATTTAACAATGTGACCAAAACTAGCATACAACAAATAGCGGAACAATTTAATAAAATTTTCATAAATAGCGTTGAAAATATCAGCAATTCAATATCAAATGAATTACGTTAATAACATATCTGAATTTAGTGAAAAATTTTATTTCAGAGAAGTAATTAATAGTGCAATTTGGACTATTGTTAAAAGCATTAAGAACAAAAATGATTTTCAGCATATGAACTTCAACATAATCATAGACAGCTGGGAAATTATTGGATCCTTTTTGACTAAAATAATTAATATGTCATTCATGCAGGGTTTATTTCCACATTGCTAGAAAGAAACAATTGTAGTTATTAAACAAATGCCAGTACCGAAAATTCCTGGGACATCTAAAAGTGAAGAATTCAGACCAATCCACACTTTATCCGTGCTGGAAAAAAATCTCGAAAAAGCTGTTAGTAATCAATTAAGTCATTATTTATAGGATTAGAGAAGAACAATCTGGATTCCGTAATAATCATTCCTGCGAGATAGCATTAATTTGGTTAATTTCCAAATGGAAAGCAGAATTACAAAAAAAGAAGGGAATTATAGCAATGTTCTTAGACTTAAGCCGTGCTTTTGAAACAATAGACAGATACATTTTACTGCAAAAACGATCAAAATATGGGATTAAGAATGTCGCATTAGATTGGTTTAAAAGTTACCTGGGTAACCGGATACAAATGGTGTAAATTAATAACTGCTTTTCAACATCTCGACGGATTGATATAGGAGTACCACAAGGTTCAGTTCGTGGTACACTGTTATTCCTTTTACATATTAATGGCATCAAAAATATACTCAAACACAGTCTGATAATCCTTTTGTTGACGATACTTTGATTTACATATCAGGTATGGATAACGAAATGTGCAGAAAATTATTGCAAGAAGACTTAACAAGGGTTAAAAATTGGATTAAACAAAATAAATTAAAGCTCAATGCTAAAAAAAACAATGTCGATGGCAATTAAATTCCCTGAACCTATATTACACATTGATCCCGAAAATATTTAAGTGGTCGAGGAGATTAAATACCTTGGGATTATTTCAGACATAAACTTAATTTTTATAGACACATAGATTATATTACTAGAAAAATTGGTAAAAAAATTGGATTTCTCAAAAGAATTCGAAACAAAATATCCACTTTGTGTGCTACAAACATATATAATGTAATAGTGAAACCTCATTTTGAATACTGTGTAACAATAATTTATTTATGCACAAGTGGTAAATTGCAGATATTTTGCAGAAATTCCAAAACCGGGCAATGCGCACAATAATTAAATGCAATAGATTATTTCTATTAACTTGGTGTTTCAAACACTGAAATGGATGAACATAAAACAGAGAATTGAATTGATGGTTATGATATTTGTATATAAAATGAAAAATCAATTGACGCCGATTGATCTGTCTAATGAGGTAACAAAAAAAGAGGAGGTCCAGCCCTATTTTCTAAGAAATGAATCAGATATCTGAACTAATTTTGCTGGCAGAGCTTTAGCACAAAATTGTATTAATTATAAAGAGTTTTTGATATTCAGTCAGCTTCCAAATTATATAAAAAAACAATGAAACTTCTTTACCAAGATTCAGAAGATTATGTTGCAGCTACATTCATGGATTGGTTCCCTAATTTAATATTTTGGTTATTTTGGTTTTTTGTTTTTGTTTATTTTTTAACATTTTTTATTTTTGTTTATTTTTTAACATTTTTAGACATTGTTTAATAATATTTTTTATTTAAGATTTTTATTTCCCTTAATATTTTTATTTACAAAAATTCTTAATACTTAGTAATAGTTATGTTTGGCGTATAATATAATTTTTTTTTGGAATTTTGGATTGCATTATAAATATTTTACTTTATATAAAGTAATTAAACTAATAAATAAATAAAATAAATAAAAATAAATAAAACTAAAGAAATATTAAAATGGAGAATTTATTTCGTAATCCGGTAACTGATGAAAGTATAATAAGTGCACATTGTATGCACACACCATACGTAACTTCAGTTAATAAAATCGACATAAGTAACATACCAATACAAAACCAAAATTTTAATATTTTACCATCTACCTGTTTGCTTTATATTGAAGCCACTATTTTAAAAATAGCTGATGGAACTGCAACAGCAAAAACAAAATTTAATTTAGCTGCATTTTGTTCGCTGAAATACGTTAGGAAAAAAATGGAAAGGCAATTGGCAATATTTGAAATGTTGGTATAAGAACATGTTTGAAAAATTATATTTCGTTAAATCAAAATGAGAGCGAAGCTCTTTCACATAAAAGTAGATCACCTAAATAATCAGTTGAACCAAAAACTTTATTTTTTAGCTTCTGTATTTCACTAAGAAGAATTTTGGAGTTTGCTGAAGTTTATAAAAATATTATACCGAATGCTAAACATGAATTAATTTTAAAGCGTTCTCAATTTGAAAAGAAGTCTTTACTGTTCTGATCCCAATGAAAACCCAATAATTCCATTACATAAAGTTCAATGGAAAGTACAATATATCAATTTGGCTGATATATTAAAATTAAATTTACATAAAACGAGAAAGAATACAGTTGCCTTTGTCAACTCTTAGATACCCGTACGAACCGTTAGTATATTCATAGCCTGTCACTATGCTTATAATATTATTGTTTTAATTTTTTAGTATTTTATAACAATTTGGGTGAATTTTATAATTTCTAGAACTATAGGTTGTACACATATTCAAACTATATGTTTATACATTCTTCAAAAACAGATTCTAATCTTCCACATAACGATTATCAATCCAAAACTTTGCCAAATATGCTATAGTACCATTTAATACTAAGCAGCAAATGTATAATAATTTATACTATACATAATATTATGAATTATATATCATTCATTCATCAGTGACATATATGATATGTAAATAACTCATGTTTATTGTTTCATGTTTATATAAGTATGTATGCTAATATCATAAAATATAAATTCTTCAAACAACTTTTATTTTTTTTTTTTTTTTGTATTACGCATCATCGTCAATAATTTCAAATTATCCAGTAAAAAAAAAATGCAAAAAAATTATTAAAAAAATTTAGAAAATGAAGTCACACTTTCGTCAATTTTAAGGTAACCCTATATTATTAAGAAAAGTTCTTGATAGAAATAAAAATATAACGTCGAAACTTTTATTTTTGTATATTACTTCAAGAAAATTTGGCCATGTGTCAAGTTGCAGGTGTTTAAAATAAGGAATTTTTTAGTTTTTCACCACATACAGCTCCGGGACAGGGGGCGATACAAAAATATTTTCTGAAATGACTCATACTTGTTTTCACAGACCTAACTTCTCTCAAAATTTCAAGTTTCTGACTTAAACAGTTTTGATGATAGAAGGAGCCAAGAAGTTTGTAAAATTTGAGTTTCGCATAACGGTAAATTAAGACACCGTATGCCACAAGTATATATTTATTGTGTATATATTTTTAAAGCTAATAAAAGCAGCAATCGTTTGGCGTTTTCATTTTGAAGATATACCTTATACAACTTGTGTTATTACAATTTAAATATATAGAGCTTTTTCTAACTTTGAGGGGCTGTAGCTCCGTAACGGGTTGGACTACAGAAAAAAGTTGTTCTATAAAATTAATATTTTTATGATATCAATCAGCTTTCAATCAGATATCAATCGGGCGGACAAAGCTTAATTTGGATTGATAACGATTATCAATCCAAAACTTTGCCAAATATGCTATAGTACCATTTAATACTAAGCAGCAAATGTATAATAATTTATACTATACATAATATTATGAATTATATATCATTCATTCATCAGTGACATATATGATATGTAAATAACTCATGTTTATTGTTTCATGTTTATATAAGTATGTATGCTAATATCATAAAATATAAATTCTTCAAACAACTTTTATTTTTTTTTTTTTTTTGTATTACGCATCATCGTCAATAATTTCAAATTATCCAGTAAAAAAAAAATGCAAAAAAATTATTAAAAAAATTTAGAAAATGAAGTCACACTTTCGTCAATTTTAAGGTAACCCTATATTATTAAGAAAAGTTCTTGATAGAAATAAAAATATAACGTCGAAACTTTTATTTTTGTATATTACTTCAAGAAAATTTGGCCATGTGTCAAGTTGCAGGTGTTTAAAATAAGGAATTTTTTAGTTTTTCACCACATACAGCTCCGGGACAGGGGGCGATACAAAAATATTTTCTGAAATGACTCATACTTGTTTTCACAGACCTAACTTCTCTCAAAATTTCAAGTTTCTGACTTAAACAGTTTTGATGATAGAAGGAGCCAAGAAGTTTGTAAAATTTGAGTTTCGCATAACGGTAAATTAAGACACCGTATGCCACAAGTATATATTTATTGTGTATATATTTTTAAAGCTAATAAAAGCAGCAATCGTTTGGCGTTTTCATTTTGAAGATATACCTTATACAACTTGTGTTATTACAATTTAAATATATAGAGCTTTTTCTAACTTTGAGGGGCTGTAGCTCCGTAACGGGTTGGACTACAGAAAAAAGTTGTTCTATAAAATTAATATTTTTATGATATCAATCAGCCGTTAAAATTTCATGGCTCTGGCTTTCTTAGTTTTTGAGTTATCTTGCTGGCGGACAGAGGGACGGGCGGACAAAGCTTAATCGACTTAGAATTTGATTCTGATCCGATCCATCCCTTTGAAGGTATATCTAGCTAGAGGTGTTACAAATGGAGCAGTAATTTTAATATACTCGATCTTTATCGTACGGATATACAAGTTAATAATAATGCAAAAATGATGTTAGCTTTTAGAAGTTTGAACTTATATTTAATTCCTGATATACAGATCATCATATATTTTTTTTTTTGCAAGGGTAGGTGGGAATCATCGAAAGACACTATAGAAGAGTGAAAACGGGTACAAGTCCTCTATGTGTGTGTGGGACTTTAACCCACTAAACACCACTTTCCTTTTTTGACCAAACAATAGGTTATACGACCTTTAGTACTCATGTACTGCCTGGCCAGAGGAAGTTTAGTTATTGAATGAAAAACAACATGGAATATAAAAACAACAACTCGATTTGAAAAGCCTCGTTTGCTTTACAGACTAAGAAATTAAAACAACTTGATAAGGATCCCTCAAAATTTGACCATTGTAATCTGACGGATTTAAAAATTTATTTTAATTCAGAATGCTATCCATATAAAGATATGAATTTAGTTTTTGCCAGAAATCGTTTTGGGATGGTTTATGAAGCTTATAAAAGTTTTCGAAGCAATTATTACATTTATCCAACATCAGCAGCATTATTATAATTAGAGGAATTTAAGACAAATGCTACGATTTTTGTAATAGATACTCGTTATCAAAATGAAAATTTAAAAACGGGGGCAGTTGATGTTAGAATCGAACTGAAAACATTAGAAAAAATTCCTACTAATTCCTAATTCCTCGAAAATTATTTAGATCTCTAAATAAAAATAAATAATCTTGTCTACGAATAAGGAAACATCAAAAAACTTATTTTTAATGATTACAGTGTATCAGTTTCCCAATTTACAAACTTTATAAATATATTAAATTTAATCAATTAAATTCTTCTCAAGCATAAAAAAATGGAATATGTAATAATTGATATTCAGGGTTTTCGAGATAATCAAAATATATTTATTATAAAGGAAATTGCATGTTTATCATCAAACTGTGAAATTCAGCATTTTATTATGAAACCACCCTATGGATATCATATTTTAAATAATAATGTAAGTAAGTGGTTAACAAAAATTCACCACGGATTAGCTTGGAATGACGACTCATCTAAATTTTGAAATATATTCAAATTTTTAAAAACATATATATACTATAGTTTATGTTAAGGGATCTGAAAAACAAACAACTATTCAAAGCTTATTAAAGCGAAATAAAGTGCTTGACTTAGATGAACAAGTATCAACAAGTTTGAAAACATTAAAAAAACTCTATAAAAATCGATATAAAAACTGCTTATTCAATTATTTTGGTTATTGCTCCTATAGAAATGTATACTTAATAAAACGCTGATAAAAACAATTTAATCATATATAAACTCTTTAAATATTGGAGCTGGCATCGAACGAAAACTTTAAGTCAAATAATAAATATCAGAGTTAAAATTGTTTAAAAATTACGCATTCATGGATAATAAAACCAAACAACACTATAAACCGCCAGGTTTTAGAAGCCAAATAAAAAGAGTTATTAATAATATGGTGTATGAACTAAGGAAATTCTCAACCTCATCATCAGCTGCTCATTAGGCAACAACTCGAAAAAGGGAAAATAATAAACCTGGAATATTTTATAAAATATCATAAAATATCATATCATACTCGGTTTGACCGTCGGTTTGATAACATCGTTTACGAATAATTAAAAATATAAATAATATTTACTCAATTTTTAAATTTAACTTAATCTAATTTATTTTAATTTTAATTTTAATTTAACTAACAAATTCACTTTTGTTTTTATTTTATCTATATTTTTTATTTTGTTTTAATTTTAATTATGTGTAAAGTAAAAGGTACAAAATAAATATAAATCATGTTTTAAACCTCGGCTGCACTTCCAATGGCGGCAGTAAGATAAGTACTTTTTCTTTTTGCTTTTTTAAGAACACATTCTTTTTAATAACACATTTCTTTTTTAATATCACATTTATTTATTTTTGTTTGTTATTTAATTTCACTTTTTTTTTATATTTATTTATTATTTAGTATATTCAAAATTGACTAATTTATTTTATTTTATTTTTTTTTTTTAATTTTTCTAATTCAACGCGTGCGGTTTTGTTTACAATTAATTAATTTTAATTTCAATTTTTTTTTTTTTTGTTCTTTTCTTTCTAACATCTCCTAGTTGTAAACAAAGCAAAAACAATATCCTTCTCACTCCATCCCGTTGATAGATGTCAGTGTTCCAATTCTTCTCTTCTCAATAATCAATACCACCATAACTTAAACTGTAATTTTAATTTGTAATTTCTGGTGGTATTTACTTATTCTAATTTACTTTTACTTTTTCATAAAAGATCTTGAGAAGACTTTAATATTATTGTAAATTTTACTATTATTTATAATAGTGTGTGTAAATATCAACTTAATTAATCAATAATTTTTATTTGCTATAACGTGCTCTTTTTTTTTTGTATTGCACGTAAGGTTTGCTTTGGGTGTGTTTTTTGGTTGTAACTGCGTTCAATAAGGTCACTTCACAGCTAAAAACTGTATGCTAAAAACTGTTGAACGTTTTATAAATCATTTGCACATTCAAGGCAAACATTTAATTTAATTTAATTTAATTCACAAACAAATTGTGTTGGCAAGCTCGCGGTATTCATATCGTACACATATAATTTTTATAATTTTTATTGTTTCTTTATCAATTTAAATTTTAATTTGATATTTCACTTTTTTATCTAATTATAAATTTTAATTTGTTGATTTTTACTTATATTGTTTTTTAAAATTTTACAAAATTACCAATTTTAATGTAGATTTCTGCAATATACGCGGTTTACAGACGAATTTCAATGCCGTCACTTGCCATTTAAATTCTAGTAAACCAGCAATTCTTGCCCTATGTGAAACTTAAATTAACGGCCAGAATGATAATTTTAATACTACTGGCTACACACTCGTTTCACATTTCGTGTCTAAAAGAGGTATCGCCATCTATATTAAAAATGACACAGCTTTCAACACTCTTAATAAATTCAAATGTTCTAGCCCAACTTTCCACTATGTTTGGGTAAAAATCCTTGTTAGAAAGCAAGTCATACATTTCTGTTTCTTATACAGATCACCCAACTCAAGTGAAGAGGAAACTGTTGTGGAAATTGAAAATCTCTAAAACCAGATCAATGAAATTTTGGATTCATATCCAGGAACTGAAATTGTTCTGGCGGGTGATTTCAATATTCATAATAGAGACTGGCTTCACTTTTCTCGTAACACCTCTCTGAGTCAAAACTCAATTGGGAAACAAGTTGAAATATTCTCATCTCTTTTCCATCTTTCTCAACTTGTCCAAAATCCCACTAGGATCCCGGATCGTGCTGATCAAGATAGCTACCTCTTGGATCTGTTGCTGACCACACACCCTGAAAAATATGTGGTTTCAATTGGTTGCCCCTGGGTGGCTCCGACCATTGTTTAGTTAAAACAAGTTTCCGGGTAGACCCAATTACCAATCAAAGGACTCCTCCGAGGAAATTAGTATGGCGATACAGGCATGCGAACTGGGAGGGTCTTAATAGTTTTTTCAGATCCTTTGATTGGTCATTGTGCTTCCGTGATAGGAATGTCGACTTTGCTGCAAATGCGATTTGTGAAACAATTTTACTTGGAATGAGGTTATTTATTCCTCACTCCATGAGAACTATTAAACGGAAATCCAAATCTTGGTTCAATCGCATTTGCAGTGAAGCCATTTTTAAAAAGGAGGAGGCTTTTAAACTGTATCAAAGCAATAGGTTTGAGGCTCTCAGGGCAAACTATATAGTGGTTCGAAACAGGTGCAAGAGAGTTATTAATAGGCAAAAAATCTTATTCAACCTAAAGTTGAAACGCAAAGTTATCCACATGCCTAAGAATAGCAAATCCTTTTGGTCATTTGCAAAAAGTTTAAAAGAAGACGTTAGCGGGTATTCTTTTCCTCCGCTTGTTGATATTAATAACATGATTGTGTAAGATTCCAAAAAGAAAGCGAACTTGTTTGGCAAGCAGTTCTCTTCCAACTCGACACTGCCTCAGTCAACATTAAAGCCACCAACTGTTCCTGAAGTTGACTACTCCTTCGGTAAACTATACTTTAGAACAAGAGCAGTGATGAAAATCTTGAAAAATCTTGATGCAAAAAAATCAGCCGGTCCAGATGGTATCACTACCATGGTTCTTAAAAATACCTATTCAAGTATTTCAAAACCTCTACGCAACCTTTTTTATCTTTCCTTTACTTCGGGTATTCACCCGAAGGAAGTTTCGCATGTTTTCCCAATTACAAAAATGGAAGGAAATTACCCAATGGAAGGTTTCGCATGTTTTCCCAATTACAAAAAAAGGTAATAAAAGAGATCCCTCTAACTACCGTCCGATTGCTATAACCTAGGTTCTTTCCAAGGTAATAGAAAAAATAGTAAACCAGAAGATTTTGAAATATCTGGATCGTAGAGGTTTGCTTCATGATCGACAATACGGGTTCAGACCCCGTCGTTCAACCGGTGATCTCATGACTTACCTTTGCGAAAAGTTGAATAACAGCCTTCACCATTCTGGTGAACCTGATGTAGTGGCTCTGGATATTTCTAAAGCGTTCGACCGAGTCTGGCATGATGCTTTATTAGCAAAATGCAAAGCGTTAGGACTAGGTAGAGTCTTTCTAAAATGGATTGGAGATTTTCTTTCGAACCGCATGATTCGGGTACTTGTCGATGGTTATTCATCTGACAATTTTATAATCAATGCTGGTGTCCCTCAGGGATCGGTTTTGTCCCCCACTCTCTTCTTAATATTTATCAATGACCTACTTTCAATTACCTCCAATCCAATCCATAGTTTCGCAGATGACAGCACCCTTGTAGCTTCCTATGAATTTCATAGTCGCTGTGGTATTAATCACCAAATTTATAGAACAGCAAGAAACTTCACTATCAGTGAGCTAAATAATGATTTAGCGAAAATCCAAAAATGGGGTGAAATCAACAGAGTTGATTTCAACACCAAAAAAACGCAATGCTGTTTAATCTCGCGCAAAGTAGCTACTACTACACCCAACCTGACTTTTCAGGGTGAAGCTTTGCAGCACTCAACAGATTTAAATATTCTGGGCATCGAGTTAAATCAGAAATTGACCTGGTCAAATCATATTTTTGGTATAGCTAAAAATGCTGCTAAATGTCTAGGTTTCTTGTATTGCTGTAAAGCTTACTTTTCTCCTTCCGATCTTCTCAACATCTATAAAATGTACATTAGGCCGAAAATGGAGTATAACGCACATATTTGGGCTGGAGCAACCCAAACAGCGCTGGGTTATCTCGACAAAGTGCAAAACAGAGCTATTCGGCTTATTGGCGACCCCAGTGTTACCTCAACGCTTACTCCACTTTGCCATCGCCGTACTGTTGGATCATTGACCCTCTTTTATAGATACCTGGAAGGCGTGATTTCGTTCGTTTAGGAGCGTTCGTTTAGGAGCTATAAGGGGTCAAAAACTGAAAATTTCCAATTTTTAAACACCTGTAACTTGAACACCTGTTAAAATTTTTTTGAAGTAATACACAAAATTAAAGCTTCAATATTATACTCTTATTTCTGTTAACAATTTTTTTTAATAATATAGGGTTACTTTATAATTCACGAAAGTGTTACTTGATTTTTTCAAATTTTCTAACAAATTTCTTTAACGAATTTTTTCCATTTTGTTTTATTCGATAATTTGAAATTGTTGAGGATATAATGCGTAGTACATAAAAATGTAAATAAATAAACAACATAACGGTTGCTTGAAGAATTTTTATTTATATGATATTGACATACATACATACTTATATAATATCATGTTTATTTACAATATATCGTATATGTCACTAGTGAATGAATGATAAGAGTATATATGTATATTATATAGCGCCGTATTTACATACATATGTGTATTTAATTGTACTTATAAGAAATTATTCTGTCAATGGAATATTTAAATATAATATAATATAATATTTAAAATTATATTTATTACTTTGTACTAAGTAAATTTAATATACATTTACCGCTTAGTATTAAATGGTACTATAGAATATTTGAAAAAGTTTTGGATTGATAATCGTTATGTGGAAGGTTAGAATTTGCTTTTGAAGAATGTATAAACATATAGTTTGAATATATCTACAACCCATAGTTCTAGAAATTATAAAATTCACCCAAATTATTTTAAAATACTAAAATATTAAAAAAATAATATTGTAAGCAGAGTGACAGGCTGTGAACATACTAACGATTCGTACGGGTATCTAAGAGTTAACAAAGGCAACTGTATTCTTCCTCGTTTTTTTGATATAATTTAATTATTGATATAATTTTGATATTAATAGGTTAATTAATATCAAAATTATACATTTTTTTTAAATTTAGTATTTAAATTTACCGTAATTGAAAACCAAATTTTGCATGATTTTCCTATTCTCATAACTCCGGAACGCTTTTAAATAGGGACTTGAAATTTTGAGGACAGAAAGAACTTTTAGGATTAGTATAAGTTTGCTCAAAAAAAATTTTAGGGCTCAAAAATTTAAAATTTGTTAGTTTTAAACACCTGTAACTTGGGCACCTGTACACATTTTGCTTCCGCAAGATATAAAAATTAAAGCTCCATTAATATATTTTTACGTGTGTTAACGGGTTTTTTTAGTTATATAAGGTTCCGGACTTATAGCTACTCAAAATTCCAGAAAAGTTTTATTTTCACATTTTTTCTCATTACAAAAAATTCTTAAATTTTATTTCTTAAATTTTCAAATTTTTGTGCAAGTCACAATTCTAAACAGTTTGTATTGTCTTTTGGAAATGTGCGCTTTTAAAAACCGTTGATTATCATTCTACCTTGACTTATTTTATTATCGAAAATTTTTTTTTTACAATAAATATTAAATTTTGTTTTTAATTAATTCCATATCAATGAATAGTAGGTAACCCTGCACTTTGGGATGGGAAAAAAATCAACCCATATCGCACGACATACTGACCTACATTTTGATTGATGGGCCAATCTAGGTCAGGCTTGATTAGTAGGTCCAGAACTTATTTAGGCCGGCTCTTAATAAACAAAATTGCTTAACTTGTTTAAATATTAGATACACATATAAAAGTAGTAAGAAAATTTCTTACATGAAAATAAAAAGAGAAAAAATTTTTTTATTTTTAAATCTACAGAGCATCTTTAAAATTGAAAAGAAAAAAATTTTGCATTTACAGGAAATGAAAATAAAAAACTTGTTCTTTGTAATAGTATGCATGCTTACATAAACATTTGGTCCCTTCTGAATAAATACATATTTGTGTTTTTCTACTTTCAGAATTTAAAGAAGAAAAGAGAAAACGAAAATCATTAATTAACTGACTGCATGTCGTGTAAAATATTTTTTATTATACCCGTACGATAAGTATCGGGTATAATAAAATTACTCCTCCGTTTGTAACACCTCTGAATAAACGAGCTAGATATACCTTCAAAGGTATGGATCGGATCAGAATAAATTCTGAGTTGATTAAGCCATGTCCGTCCGTCCGTCCGTCAGCACGCTAACTCAAAAACTAAGAAAGCTAGAATCTTCAAACTTGCACAAAATATTCTGGGAGGAATTTGTAGGTTCCCTCCTTTTTTTTTTGGTTGAGTTCCAACCAAAACTTCGGGTAGCTCCCAAACAACTAACTTTTAGATCTCCACAATTTTTTTGAGATCGAGCCATGAAATTTTAACTGCTGATAGATATCATAAAAATAATAATTTTATGACAATATTAATTTTTCTGTAGCCTCAGCCATTAAGGAGCTACAGCTCCCCCAAAGTTTGAAAAATCTCTATATTTAAATTGTTATAACACAAGCTCTATAAGGTATATCTTCAATCTGAAAATTCCAAACGATAGGTGCTATTATGGGCTTTACAAACATGTATATAATAAATATATACTTGTGCTATACGATGTCTCAATTTACCGTTATGCGAAACTGAATTATTGCAAAATTTTTTAACCCTTCTGTCTTCTAAACGGTTTAAGTTGGAAACTTGAAATTTTGACAGAAGTTAGATCTTTGAAAATAAGTATGAGTCATTTCAGAATTTTTTTTTGTATCACCCCCCGTTTAGGAGTTGTAAGAGGTCAAAACTGAAAATTTCATATTTTTAAACACCTGTAGCTTGAACACCTGTTAAACTTTTTTGAAGTAATACACAAAAATTAAAGCTTCAACATTATACTCTTATTTCTGTTAACTTTTTTTAATAATATAGAGTTACTTTATAATTGACGAAAGTGTTACTTGATTTTTTCAAATTTTCTAACAAATTTCTTTACGAATTTTTTGCATTTTGTTTTACTTGATAATTGGAAATTGTTGAGGTATAATGCGTAGTACAAAAAAATGTAAATAAATAAACAACATAACGGTTGTTTGAAGAAGTTTTATTTATATGATATTGATATACATAGCTACATACTTATATCATATCATGTTTATTTACAAATCGTATATATCACTGATGAATGAATGATAAGAGTATAGATGTATATTATATAGCGCCGTATTTACATATACATATACATATATGTATTTTATTGTACTTATAAGAAATTATTCTATGAATGGAAATATTTTTAAAGAAATATTGCAATGTATGGCGATATACTTATAACAATATAAACATACTATGTGCGCATTAATATATTCTAATGTTTAAAATTATATTTACTATTTTGTACTAAGTAAATTTAATATACGTTTACCGCTTAGTATTAAATGGTACTATAGAATATTTGAAAAAGTTTTGGATTGATAAACGTTATGTGGAAGGTTAGAATCTGCTTTTGAAGAATGTATAAACATATAGTTTGAATATATGTACAACCCATAGTTCTAGAAATTATAAAATTTACCCAAATTATTTTAAAATATTAAAATATTAAAAAAGTAATATTGTAAGCAGAGTGACAGACTGTGAACATACTAAAGGTTCGTACGGGTAGTTGACAAAGGCAACTGTATTCATTCTCGTTTTTTAATTAAGAATGTTCAAAAAATATGAATAAAAAGTAAACAAACAGGAAATTAAAAAAATGGAAATGGTTAAACTAAGGATATACTCTTTACTCTTGATATACATTTCTGTTTATTTTTTTGTTTTTTTTGTTTTTTTATGGAATAAAAAATAATTCAAAGATTAGGTTAAGTGATTTTGGTATCTATTTTGAAAACATAAGATAAAAATAAAAAACATTTATTTTTATATTTAAAATCTTTTATTATTATAATTTTATTTAAATCTAAGATGAAACATTTTTTTACGATGATCAGATGTTAAAATTGCAGAAATAGTGAGACGAACTTTTTCTATATACTTTGAAATCTACTTCTATCACGTGCCTATTTTATATGCTTTTATATTAACTCGTCGCTGTCGGTTTATTTATTTATTTATTTATTTATTTATTTATTTATTTATTTGTCATTCTGTCACGCTTTTTATTATCTTCGTAATCTGTTAGCAACATTTGTAAGTGTAGTATGGTGCAGAGGATAGTGTACAGGTTTCAAAAGTGGGGATCATGTTGTTCGAATCCAGTTCACATGCAACATTTTTTTTTTTTTAACTATCTATTCATCAACATTTTTTGAATAAAATATGTATACATTTTTGTATATATCAATTTAAAACTTACATTTTTATCTCTTATTCATGCATACAAACATACACATTATATTTTTGATCTTTCCTGGTGTTTTGTATTAGCATAATTAGCAAAACACAATCCATACATACAATATTTTTATGTATGTTGCTAAGTTATTTTGTTTACAACATTTGTTTAGTATTTAAATCAAAATATTTGCTGTCAACATTCTTTAATGCATATTGAATTAATGCATATATGGTGCAGAGGAAAGTGTACAGGTCTTGAAAGTGAGTGTTAATGTGTGGACTATGGTTCGCATCCAATTCGTGGATGTATAATTTTTTTTTTTTTTTTTAACTCTATTCATCAATATTTTTTAAATAAAATTTTATGTATAATAGATTCAAAACTTTATTGTTCTTCTTATTCATAATTCATGCATACAATACACATGTATTTGATCTTTCCTGCTATAATAATTTAGTTCAATCAATCTTGATGTGCACATGGGTTTTGTATTAGGATTTAGCAAAACACAAAATATATAGGTACAATATTTTTATGATGCTAAATTATTTTGTTTTAAAACATTTGTTTAGGATTTCAATCAGAATATTTGTTGTCAACATTCTTTATTGCATATTGAATATGTATGGCGTTAGGCCTTAAAAATTAATGTTTTATGTGTTTTATTTAGGAACATTTATTATGTATATTGTGTAGATATACAAATAAAATTTTATTCAAAATAATTCCAATTGCCAAATTCTAACTACATACATACATAATATTATTTTTGTACATAGAAAAGAATATAAAAAGTAAAGATGATTACAAAATTATGCTTTTGCGCATTACGCATTATGATTTACAAACAAAATTTTGTCAACAGAAAAAATTAAAACTAGGTATGTAAATATGTACGTACGTACGTACATAATATTTATTTATTTATTTATATTCAGGTACCCTGGTACATAAATGTGCCAGGTAGCTATAACCCTAGTTTCCTGGTAGGAATGTGTACGTGATATAATGATATATTATAAAGTATTTACATATTGCGATATATGAATATTTTTTTTTTTTTATTTTATAATTATTGTACCCAGCCGGAAATCGAACCCGAGACCTCTCATTCCCTTATAAATGAGAAGCGGTGCGTCAACCACTGCACCAATGGCTGGATACACATAATATTATGTTAAACTAATTTCCTAAATTATTTTGTTCCGCTCCATTTGTTTATAATTTAAATCAAGATATTTGTCAACATTTTTTACTGCATGATCTTATTAAGCGATTAGGTAGGTAGGTGTTCAAGGTTAGATGTTTGTTTCGATATACGATATACTACTAATAGTATACTATAGAAATATACAGTAAAGTACATTTATGTATATCATTTTCATTCGAGTTATGTTGTTGGATTGTAATATTTATTATAATCACAGTATTTTGGTACATATTTTACCCTTCGGGGTACTTTCTTTATTTATGAATTACATACTGGAATAAAAAATTTTTACTCTTGCTGTAATGGAATCGATTTAACATCTCTTAATTTACTTAAACATTTGGTATAAAATTATAAAACGTATTTTATATCAGAAACAATAATTAATGTATGTGTGAATAAAAAATTTCCCATATTTTTAAATTCAAATTATGTGTTTCATTTAAAACTAAAAAGTATAAAATAAAATAATATGTAAAAAAATTATTTTTTAAAATATGCTTTTATCGAAACCAAATTCGCCCCCTAAAAAGTAGAAAATAAAATTGATTGCAAAACTTTAGCTTTTTTGACTGTTATAATATAAAAGTGAATTGCTAGTGCAAGCATTTTGGACTGTTATAATATAAAAGTAAATTGCTGGAATAAAAAAGAAACACGAACCTCAAATTTCCTAGATTTTTATTTAACCTTATTCCTTATACCCGTACGTACGCAAAATATAAGAAAAAAAAGTATTTCGCAACATATTGATTCATTGTCCATGAAAACAAATGAATATGAAGAAAATCGAAATGAATTGAAAAAGTCAATGATACGAACACTAATTGAAGAGGGAATTATATTTATAGCGTCAATAGAGAATGCATATAATGAAAAAAATAATAAATCAAAAATTGATGATATGTTAACTAATTTTAGAAAATTACTGGAAAGTTTAAAAGAGGAATATTTAGTTCACATGGAATCTTATGGAGATGCAAGAGATCACTATTTACCGCTTTTTATGTATGTGTATTCTATTATAAGTCAAGTAAAATTGATACACAAGAAAGAAATTTCTGGAAAATAAAAAAAGTCTATATATTTTTTAATTACTAATAAAAATATTACTTCGTTAACATTTAAAGAAGATACAACATATTCTTTTTGATTAATTATGAAAACATTTATATGTTTCTTATTCTGCTTGTTAACTATTTAAACAAATTCAGCTCCAACTTCTAATATTAGTTTAGATGAATCAGCTTTTGGGAGCGCATATTTTAATAGTTTACTTACAAATAATGAGACTATTAAAGTAAATTTATCAGTTCAGTTATTAAAACATATAATTTCCTCAGAATCAAATTCTAATGAAATTACAACAACAACAATACAACCATTAACTTTGCCAGCAAACGATCAATTGTTATCAGATAAAGCTGATTCAGTACCACAATATGCGTCTATAGATGATGCTATTAAAGCTTTTAGAGATGAGTTAGTTTTAAAAGAACAGAATATTGGTGGAATAATAAATAGTGAGCATATATTTTATAGACATTTTGTATTGAATATTGGTGAGAATCAAAAACTCACTGTGAGATGTGAATATGAAAGCATTTTTATTAAGAAGTATCTCAAAATTCAGTGTCATGAATATCTAGAAATATTAGCTGAAAGAATTACAGGTGATGGAGAAGTAGAAAAAATTATATTGGTAGATACGAAATATAAATCTGAATTTACCGTAATTGATTTACGAAAAATCAAACAGCATCCATCATATCAAATGGAAATTCATTAAAAAACATAAAAACACTTTTTTTTATAATCAAAGTAATAAATAAATAATATAATTTACAAAAAACAAAATTTTTTTTTTTCTTTTATATTAAGTCAGTTTTATTAATCCATGAATTGTGAGCGGATGATAATCCAAACCATTTTACAAAAACCTTGTTATCTTTACTTTTAATAACTTTTTCAACCAAGTAAATAGTATTATGTTTAGATTTTAGTAACTCATGCTCATAGAAACCTCTTTCAATAGGTTGACCTTCATAATCTTCTAATAAATATGTTACAGGATTAGTAATTTGCACTTTTCTTATCTTAAATATTTTCGTCGTCCAATTAGGAGTACAACCTTTCTCAAAAACATGCTTGTACATGCTTATTCGAACTGAGTCACCAATTTTAAATTTGTATGGTGGTGAAATTTTAATATGATTATATACAGTTTTAAATAAATTTCCAGCATTATCTTTATTGACATCAGATGGTCGTTTCTGAATTGTACGATGTTTACTGTTGTTATATTGTTTAACTAATTCTGCAATTAGGTTAATCCATTTATAATTTCCATTAAAACTAAATTCTTTCCATATCTTTCCTTTTAAAGTTCTATTAAAATGTTCTGCAATTGAGGCTTTTAATATGTTAAATGTTGAATAATGATTTATATGATATTTATTCATTAAATTTTTGAATATTTTATTAAAAAATTCTTTCGCATCATCTGTTTGTAAATTTTGTGGATGTCTTTTAGAAATTTGAAAAATATTTTGCATAGCTTGTTTTTGCATAGCTTTGTGACGTTCTCTGAAGTTTTTGTTTTTATACGGATTGCCCATGCATACTTAGAAAACGTATCAATTACAGTTAATAAAAAATTAAAGCCTTTGTTTTCTTTAGCATTTGAGCCCATTTCTACTAAATCAGCTTGCCATAGATCATCAAATCTATTAATTATAACTCTACGTCGTTTAAAATTTCTCCGTGTAGTTTTATGCAGCTCTTGAACAACCTCTCTTTTACTCATTTTTAAATAAAATAAAATAAAATGTATATAACTATTATATAACTAATTAGAAAATCTTTGATTGAAAGTGATATTTCGATGATTACTATCTAGAATCTTAGAAATAATATCATCGGTATTTTAAATTCTTTGATTAAATCTACAGCGATCCAGTGCTATCATTTCCCAATATTTTTGTCGAGCTAATTTGTATGCTGTATTCCATTTGTATAGTATATGTATTTGAGGTTTTAAAATAAATTTGACTCTCTTTTTTACTTTTTTCTCGTCATTATCATAATCCTCTTCCTCATGGCTTTCTTCAGATGAATCTGAAATACCCTCAGAAACAACTGAAATATCATCTTCATTCCCATTGCTCTCATTAGGTGAATCTGAAGCATCAAGCCAATCGAATAAATCTAAAACTTCATCCTTACTCATCTTGAAAATAACTAATTAGAATATATGTACCTCTCTTTCAGTTATTTATAAATAAAATAAAATAAAATAAAATAAATAAAACGAACAAAAATTTTCAATGTATTAAAATATATATTCTATATTTGTATAATAGTTTACAAGTATGTATACTTTTATTATAGTTTATTTTCTATTCTTTTATATAATTTTATTAGTTTGGAACAGTGTAACATACATTGTTCTGCTGAAGGACATGGGCAAGTATCTGGAAAACTTTCTATATTATCTGATGTATAGGGGCATATATCCCAATGATATCCTTACTCCTTCGTTTCAATCTGTATAGAATTTTCAAATAACTATAAAAATTTGAAATGGTATTTTAACTGCTCATAATGTTCTTCCAATAAATAATCTTCATATTTATTTAAAACGAGGAAGAATACAGTTGCCTTTGTCAACTCTTAGATACCCGTACGAACCGTTATTATGTTCACAGCCTGTCACTCTGCTTACAATATTATTTTTTTAATATTTTAGTATTTTAAAATAATTTTGGTGAATTTTATAATTTCTAGAACTATGGGTTGTAGATATATTCAAACTATATGTTTATACATTCTTCAAAAGCAAATTCTAACCTTCCACTTAACGATTATCAATCCAAAACTTTTTCAAATATTCTATAGTACCATTTAATACTAAGCGGTAAATGTATATTAAATTTACTTAGTACAAAATAATAAATATAATTTTAAATATTATATTATATTATATTTAAATATTCCATTGACAGAATAATTTCTTATAAGTACAATAAAATACATATATGTATGTAAATACGGCGCTATATAATATACATATATACTCTTATCATTCATTTCCTAGTGACATATACGATATATTGCAAATAAACATGATACTATATAAGTAAGTATGTATGTCAATATCATATAAATAAAAATTCTTCAAGCAACCGTTATGTTGTTTATTTATTTACATTTTTATGTACTACACATTATATCCTCAACAATTTCAAATTATCGAGTAAAACAAAATGGAAAAAATTCGTTAAAGAAATTTGTTAGAAAATTTGAAAAAATCAAGTAACACTTTCGTGAATTATAAAGTAACCCTATATTATTAAAAAAAGTTGTTAACAGAAATAAGAGTATAATATTGAAGCTTTAATTTTTGTGTATTACTTCAAAAAAATTTTAACAGGTGTTCAAGTTACAGGTGTTTAAAAATTGGAAATTTTCAGTTTTTGACCTCTTACAGCTCCTAAACGGGGGTGATACAAAAAAAATTTCTGAAATGACTCATACTTATTTTCAAAGATCTAACTTCTTTTAAAATTTCAAGTTTCCAAATTAAACCGTTTAGAAGATAGAAGGGTTAAAGGATTTTGCAAAATTTTAGTTTCGCATAACGGTAAATTAAGACACCGTATGCCACAAAAATATATTTATTGTATATATACTTTTAAAGCTAATAAAAGTAGTAATCGTTTGGCGTTTTCAAAATGAAGATATACCTTATACAACTTGTGCTATAACAATTTAAATATAGAGCTTTTTTGAACCTTTGGGGAGCTGTAGCTCTGTAACGGGTGGGGGTACAAAAAGAAGTTATTAAAAATAAAATTAATATTTTTGTGACATCTATCAGCAGTTAAAATTTCATAGCTCTATTTCAAAAAAAATGTGGGGATCTAAAAGTTAGGTGTTCGAGAGCTACCCTAAGGTTTGGTCCAAACTCAGCCAAAAAAAATAGGGAACCTACAAATTACTCCCAGAAAATTTTGTGTAAATTTCAAGATTCTAGGTTTCTTAGTTTTTGAGTTAGCGTGCTGATGGACGGACGGACATGGCTCAAAAGTCTTAGAATTTTTTTCTGATCCGATCCATACCTTTGAAGGTATATCTAGCCCGCTTATTTCGAGGTGTTACAAACGGAGGAGTAATTTTATTATACCCGATCCTATCGTACGGGTATAAAAATATTTAAAGAATATCCGATGTGATATATATCCATTTTGGAAGTTGAATGAAAACTAATCACAATTAATTCATTGAATTATTAATTAAATCTAATGCTGATTGAGCTTTAGCTTCAGCGTTTTGTAGTCATGCATTAACAAATCCAATTGGTTTTTTAACTTAAGATTCAATAAAATCATTCATTTTTGAAAATTTTTCATTTAACATTACAGAAAATTTGATCTGGATTTGCATTTGAACTATCTTGCATTTTTTCTTCTAATATTCTTAATTTTTCTTCTGCTAATTGAAGTTCACTGTCTCAGTATGATCAAACATTTCTCTTATCTCGTTTTGTAATAGTTCTTTGTGAAAGAAAATTTGATTATTCACAAATGTTTGCGTTGCTGCATCATTTCCGTTAATTGGATCTTGAACATTTGATAAAATTTTGTTATCTAAATCATAATTTCCTTCAGAGGTTAATTTAAAACCTATACCTGGAGCACCTTGAGTATATAGTTTTCTAGAAGAAGAAGCTGTACTACGTCCAAACTTATCAAGCGGCATTTTGATTTTTACTGATTGGTAATAGAAAGTATTATTGTATTATATTTGCTTCTCTCAATTCTTCAATTAGAGATACAATTTCATTGTGATGATTATTGTTACCAGCTGTTTCTGATGCAATTAAAAGCCTTAATATATCAACGAACTCATTAGGATCTTCCCAATAAATATAGTGATTTGATTTATTTGCATAATTTAAACGAGTTTCTGGTGCAGAAGGTTTATGAAAAAAAAAATTATTACAACTACCTAAACCAGTTTTTTTATGTCTAGTGTTATAATCGTGTTCATATAATTTCCTTAATATATTTTTGTATTTAAATCCTTTGCTTCCTTTTATTTGTTTTGTTTGCATTCGTTTTGTTAAGTATTTGATGACACGTTCTTAAATCACTTTCAGTATAGCTTAAAGGTTTTTTTTTAAATATTAATTCATATAGACCATCAGTTGCTTTAAAAGTTTCATTATCAATCAATATATTTTTATTAATTGCATCTATTTCTAATTCAGCATTTCCAAGTTTTCGTACATTTAAAGGCTCATCAAAATAGGGGCCGTATGACGTATCAAGTTCTGATTTAGTAAGAATAGGAAATTGTGAAGTCGGTGATTCATCATTAAACTTATCAATTATAGATGGTGTTTGAAATTTTATAGTATAGGTGTTGAAGTTTTAAATTTACTATAAGAATTGCTACTGTTGCTAGGCGTTTCAATTTCCGGCATGAATGATGTCATTGACTTAATGCCATTATCAGTCCATTTAACTTTCGGTTTGATAACATTATTTGAAAATTGTTGTTTGACAACATTTGTTAATTATTTTAATGGTTTTATAATTTGAGTGAATGCTTTTTCTCGATTGTAATCTTCAGATAGCTTCTCAACTTTTAAAGATTGAAATTTTCTTTTTAAACTTTTACGAGTTTTAATTAAATTTTTCATAAGTTTTTCATCCGTTTTTCAATCAATCAATCCAATCTAATCCGTTCAATTATCAACTGATCTATTCTGTTGCTAACTGCTAACTGCTATCTGTTAAATGATCTGTTTAGTTAGTAACTATCAACTACTTACTGACAGACCTATTCTCTTCTTAAAGTTAAACAACTATATCAAAATTTTTTCTATAGCGACCATCATTTAAACTGCTATCTTTATCAATTAATAGAAAAACATAATTATCATTCCAACAGCATGCACTCAACCTTTTAAAATCATTATAAGATATATCAGAATTTACATGATCATTATATATATGTTTTAAATTCAAATCATCTTGTTTGAATATAATTAATAAAGAATACAGGAAGGAAGAATACAGTTGCCTTTGTCAACTCTTAGATACCCGTACGAACCGTTAGTATGTTCACAGCTTGTCACTCTGTTTACAATATTATTTTTTTAATATTTTAGTATTTTAAAATAATTTGGGTGAATTTTATAATTTCTAGAACTATGGGTTGTACATATACTCAAACTATATGTTTATATGCACATTCTTCAAAAGCAGATTCTAACCTTCCACATAACGATTATCAATCCAAAACTTTTTCAATTATTCTATAGTACCATTTAACACTAAGCGGTAAATGTATGTATATTAAATTACAAAATAGTAAATATAATTTTAAATATCATATTATATTAATGCGCACATAGTAAATTTATATTGTTATAAGTATATCGCCATACATTGCAATATATCTATAAAAATATTTCCATTCATAGAATAATTTCTTATATGTACAATAAAATACATATATGTATGTATGTAAATACGGCGCTATATAATATACATATATACTCTTATCATTCATTCACTAGTGACATATACGATATGTAAATAAACAGGATATAATATAAGTATGTATATATATCAATATCATATAAATATAAATTCTTCAAGCAACCGTTATATTTTTTATTTACCTAATTGTTTTTGTACTACGCATCATCTTAAACAATTTCAAATTATCGAGTAAAACAAATGCAAAAAATTCGTTAAAGGAATTTGTTAGAAAATTTGAAAAAATCAAGTAACACTTTCGTCAATTATAAAGTAACCCTATATTATTAAAAGTTGTTAACAGAAATAAGAGTATAATGTTGAAGCTTTATATTTGTGAATTACTTCAAAAAAATTTTAACAGGTGTTAAAGTTACAGGTGTTTGAAAATGGGAAATTTTCAGTTTTTGACCCCTTACAGCTCCTAAACGGGGGGTGATACAAAAAAAAATTCTGAAATGACTCATACTTATTTTCTTTAGTTTCCAACTTAAACCGTTTAGAAGATAGAATGGTTAAAGGATTTTGCAAAATTTGAGTTTCACATAACGGTAAATTAAGACATCGTATGCCACAAATATATATTTATTGTATATGTACTTTTAAAGCTAATAAAAGAAGTAATCGTTTGGCGTTTTCAAAATGAAGATATACCATATACAACTTGTGCTATAACAATTTAAATATACAGCTTTTTTGAACTTTTGGGGAGCTGTACCTCCGTAACGGCTGGGGCTACAAAAAAAAGTTATTAAAAATAAAATTAATATTTTTGTGAGATCTATCAGCAGTTAAAATTTCATAGCTCTATTTCAAAAAAAATGTCGGGATCTAAAAGTTAGGTGTTCGAGAGCTACCCTATGTTTTGGTCCAAACTCAACCAAAAAAAATAGGGAACCTACAAATTACTCCCAGAATATTTTGTGTAAATTTCAAAATTCTAGCTTTCTTAGTTTTTGAGTTAGCGGATGGCGAGTTAGCGGACATGGCTCAAACGTCTTAGAATTTTTTTCTGATCCGATCCATACCTTTGAAGGTATATCTAGCTCGCTTATTTCCAGGTGTTACAAACGGAGGAGTAATTTTATTATACCTGATCCTATCGTACGGGTATAATTAGCATTATCTCTAATTAAATGCTTTGGAATTGTTGTATATGACTGACACAAATAAAAGCTATCTACTTCTTGGTAACGTCCCATACAAAAATATGCTCTTATGCTATCTTGCTTATCGCAAGCTACATCATCAAAAATAAATATTGAGTTTGGTTGTGAGGCTGATGGTTCAAGTACATCAACGTTATTTGAAAATTCCTTTGATTGGTTTTATTATTTTTTTTAAATATTTGTATTTAGGTTGATGCAATGATTTCGAGTAGATATATATGTTTTGAAATTTAAGCTCTTTAGAATATAAAAGCACACTTATCATAACATAAGTTTTACCACAATTTGAAGGTCCAACTATTAATCCTCTTATACTATCTGTGAAGCATTTGCCATGTCTTTTTATTTGTTGTTTGAATTTTGATCAAAATTTTTAACTTTAACTGCATTATCTACTTTTACAAATTTCATTTCTTAAAAGTTAATTAGTGTTTGAATGACTTCCTTAAATTAAACAGGATATTATGCCTCTTTAAAATAAATATTCGAACAGTAATAAAAAAACTGTTAATGGAAGAGGTGTTGTTAATTCTATAATTAATAAACTACCATTTGAAGCACATTTATCTGGTTATAATTATTGCGGGCCCGGAACAAAATTATCAAAAAGATTAGTTCGGGGCGATAAAGGAATTAATTGTTTAGATGAAGCTTATCGAGAGCATGATATAGCATATTCTCAAAATACTAATCAAAATCAACGTCATATAGCTGATCAAATACTAGCAGAAAAAGCTTGGCAAAGGGTTAAAGCTAAAGACTCAATTATTGGTGAACGGTTAAATTCATATCTAGTTACAAACGCAATGAAAACTAAAGTTAAACTAGGTATGGGTTTAAAAAAGAAAAGGAAGAAAACTCAAAGAAAAAAACCCTTGAAAAATATTATAAAGGAATCTAAAGTAGCTGTTAAAACTATAAAAAAAACCAATGAATGATAAAACTTTTATAAAAATTGCTTTGAATGCAGCTCGAAACTTTTCTAGAGGGCCGAAAAAAACGGTTGTTATACCTCGAGTAATATCTGTACCAAAAATTGGTGGAGTTTTACCTTTAATTCCAATATTTGCAGGTCTTTCAGCTATTGGGGCATCATCACGTGGTGCTTCTGGGCTAGCTAAGGCTGTAAACGATAATAAAAATGCGCACAAACAGTTACATGAAAGTGAACGCCATAATAAAATGATGGATCTTTATTTAAATCCAAAAAATCATTAAACAAGCAGTTAACAGATATATATCACATCGGATATTCTTTAAATTTTTTTTTAAATAAATATGAAGATATTTTGTTGGAAGAACATTATGAGCAGTTAAAAGACTATTTCAAATTTTTAAAGTTATTTGAAAATTCTATACAGATTGAAACGAAGGAGTATGGATATCATTGGGATATATGCACCTATACATCAGATAATATAGAAAGTTTTCCAGATACTTGCCCATGTCCTTCAGCAGAACAATGTATGTTACACTGTTCCAAACTAATAAAATTATATAAAAGAATAGAAAATAAACTATAATAAAAGTATACATACTTGTAAACTATTATACAAATATAGAATATATATTTTAATACATTGAAAATTTTTGTTCGTTTTATTTATTTTATTTTATTTTATTTATAAATAACTGAAAGAGAGGTACATATATTCTAATTAGTTATTTTCAAGATGAGTAAGGATGAAATTTTAGATTTATTCGATTGGCTTGATGCTTCAGATTCACCTAATGAGAGCAATGGGAATGAAGATGATATTTCAGTTGTTTCTGAGGGTATTTCAGATTCATCTGAAGAAAGCCATGAGGAAGAGGATTATGATAATGACGAGAAAAAAGTAAAAAAGAGAGTCAAATTTATTTTAAAACCTCAAATACATATACTATACAAATGGAATACAGCATACAAATTAGCTCGACAAAAATATTGGGAAATGATAGCACTGGATCGCTGTAGATTTAATCAAAGAATTTAAAATACCGATGATATTATTTCTAAGATTCTAGATAGTAATCATCGAAATATCACTTTCAATCAAAGATTTTCTAATTAGTTATATAATAGTTATATACATTTTATTTTATTTTATTTAAAAATGAGTAAAAGAGAGGTTGTTCAAGAGCTGCATAAAACTACACGGAGAAATTTTAAACGACGTAGAGTTATAATTAATAGATTTGATGATCTATGGCAAGCTGATTTAGTAGAAATAGGCTCAAATGCTAAAGAAAACAAAGGCTTTAATTTTTTATTAACTGTAATTGATACGTTTTCTAAGTATGCATGGGCAATCCGTATAAAAACAAAAACTTCAGAGAACGTCACAAAGCTATGCAAAAACAAGCTATGCAAAATATTTTTCAAATTTCTAAAGGACATCCACAAAATTTACAAACAGATGATGCGAAAGAATTTTTTAATAAAATATTCAAAAATTTAATGAATAAATATCATATAAATCATTATTCAACATTTAACATATTAAAAGCCTCAATTGCAGAACGTTTTAATAGAACTTTAAAAGGAAATATGTGGAAAGAATTTAGTTTTAATGGAAATTATAAATGGATTAACCTAATTGCAGAATTAGTTAAACAATATAACAACAGTAAACATCGCACAATTCAGAAACGACCATCTGATGTCAAAAAAGATAATGCTGGAAATTTATTTAAAACTGTATATAATCATATTAAAATTTCACCACCATACAAATTTAAAATTGGTGACTCAGTTCGAATAAGCATGTACAAGCATGTTTTTGAGAAAGGTTGTACTCCTAATTGGACGACGAAAATATTTAAGATAAGAAAAGTGCAAATTACTAATCCTGTAACATATTTATTAGAAGATTATGAAGGTCAACCTATTGAAGGAGGTTTCTATGAGCATGAGTTACTAAAATCTAAACATAATACTATTTACTTGGTTGAAAAAGTTATTAAAAGTAAAGATAACAAGGTTTTTGTAAAATGGTTTGGATTATCATCCGCTCACAATTCATGGATTAATAAAACTGACTTAATATAAAAGAAAAAAAAAAATTTTGTTTTTTGTAAATTATATTATTTATTTATTACTTTGATTATAAAAAAAAGTGTTTTTATGTTTTTTAATGAATTTCCATTTGATATGATGGATGCTGTTTGATTTTTCGTAAATCAATTACGGTAAATTCAGATTTATATTTCGTATCTACCAATATAATTTTTTCTACTTCTCCATCACCTGTAATTCTTTCAGCTAATATTTCTAGATATTCATGACACTGAATTTTGAGATACTTCTTAATAAAAATGCTTTCATATTCACATCTCACAGTGAGTTTTTGATTCTCACCAATATTCAATACAAAATGTCTATAAAATATATGCTCACTATTTATTATTCCACCAATATTCTGTTCTTTTAAAACTAACTCATCTCTAAAAGCTTTAATAGCATCATCTATAGACGCATATTGTGGTACTGAATCAGCTTTATCTGATAACAATTGATCGTTTGCTGGCAAAGTTAATGGTTGTATTGTTGTTGTTGTAATTTCATTAGAATTTGATTCTGAGGAAATTATATGTTTTAATAACTGAACTGATAAATTTACTTTAATAGTCTCATTATTTGTAAGTAAACTATTAAAATATGCGCTCCCAAAAGCTGATTCATCTAAACTAATATTAGAAGTTGGAGCTGAATTTGTTTAAATAGTTAACAAGCAGAATAAGAAACATATAAATGTTTTCATAATTAATCAAAAAGAATATGTTGTATCTTCTTTAAATGTTAACGAAGTAATATTTTTATTAGTAATTAAAAAATATATAGACTTTTTTTATTTTCCAGAAATTTCTTTCTTGTGTATCAATTTTACTTGACTTATAATAGAATACACATACATAAAAAGCGGTAAATAGTGATCTCTTGCATCTCCATAAGATTCCATGTGAACTAAATATTCCTCTTTTAAACTTTCCAGTAATTTTCTAAAATTAGTTAACATATCATCAATTTTTGATTTATTATTTTTTTCATTATATGCATTCTCTATTGACGCTATAAATATAATTCCCTCTTCAATTAGTGTTCGTATCATTGACTTTTTCAATTCATTTCGATTTTCTTCATATTCATTTGTTTTCATGGACAATGAATCAATATGTTGCGAAATACTTTTTTTTCTTATATTTTGCTAATACATTTGATATATTCTTCTCAATCATCTCCCAATCATCTTCTTTAGCAAATGGACAATCATTATTAAAATGATTAGGTATTTGCTTTTTTTATTTGCCGTATCTCTTACTTTACCCATAATGGAAATATCACCACCATAAACTTCAATTTTTATATGTTGCCAATCCAAAGGAGATACATCGAATTTGTTAGTTAATGGCTCGCCATTTCTAATTTTCAAAATACATGTCTTTCCCCCACCTTCTGGAGTTACATATATCTCCAAAAAATCATGGAATATTTTCCAATTAATTATTTTGATTAAAGCCCATTTCCTTCCACAAATACAATATTTATATCCATGTAGCATGTTGTCAGCCCAAAACATTATGATCTTTGCACTTCTTAAACTTATTATATACCTGAAAAAATGTGATACACAAAATAAAAAATCTTACCTGGGTAAGAGCATAGAAGTGGGATCGAACCTAAACATAATATATTCATATACTTACTTAACACCTAATATAATTCTATCTACGCCCCAGCACTCTTACCCACAGAAAATTTAATTAATTCTTATTATTATAGTATTTTATTTTTAAATTAGTTACTTAAATAGTTTTCTTTAGTTTAAATCATACAATGGAGTTCACAAGAACAATTCTTACCTGGAATATATTGTATTTGGAAAATAAAATTCTTTTGAAAAAGAAGCATTAGAAGGAAATTAAGTATCATATTAAGTTTCTTAGGAATTATGCGGAGTCATCACTAATTCAATTTAATTCGCTTAAAGAAGATCAAGATGATAAATGAATAGATTTATTTAGCCTCAATTCATTTGAATTTTCTAAGAGATGTCTTTTAAAATTAACTAACATTGTGAAAAAATTTAAAGAAAAAAAAATGAAATATCGAAGAAATACTAAAACATAAATAAAACGTTTTCGAACATATAGTTTTTTTTTCTTTTTTTATATAATTTTAAAGGAATCCCCCTGACGTCATTTCAGATTTTTAATTTACAATTTAAAAAATTTGCTTAATTTTTAAATATTGTACATTATTAAGTATAACTGATAAGAACTTTCTATTTATTCTATTATTTCAAAACCTAATTATTCATATTTTCTTATCATAATAATTTCAAATTCAAGAAACCACAAAACAAATTTTTAATCTTCTACAATTTTCTAATTCACTTATAAACTTGTAGAAGTACGCGTGTATGACAAATTTTTGTTTTAGTGTAATAAATTTTTTTCACAAGAAAGCAGTCATGAAAAACTCCATATATAATATAAATTTTGGAATGTTAGGAAGATTTGTACGTGTGAAACAATCATCAATAGATAGGACAAACAAGTTGAAAAGAAGATCACAAGAGATATTATATAATGAAAAGATAATTTACAAATATTGGATTGTTGGTACAAATCACAATGACTATTCACGTAGAATGTGTAAAAAATGTGTTGAGCACTATATAAGAAAACATTTGACTATAAATTGCTTCTCTGAAACATTTAGAAATAATTCTCAAAACATTGAAAAGTTTTCATGTTATGTATGTAATAAAAAACTTTATTCTGTATTAAAATTTTCTAAAAGAAATAAATAAAAAATATTTGTGTGTCTTATTTTTTAATTAAACTATTCATTGATAACACCAACTATGAAATTCCCTGACGTCATTTTAATTTTCTATGCTATTAACACACATACTAAATTTTATTATCAGCATTAAATTATCAGCAATTTTTTTTTCATTTCATTTTTATTCATAATTAAGGTTGCCGTATACCCTAAACTTCACTTTTTATGCAAGACTTTTCCCATTTTAGAGTCAATGTACTTTTGAAGAAAAAGTTTTTTTTGTTTTTCTTTAACATACGAAAAAATGTATCTCTAAATAGTGCTTTAATATACATTTTACATCTAAATATTACATTAAACCGTTATTTCATTTAAGTTCATTTATTTTCCTTTCGCTGTACTGGTTATTATATTTGACTAAGTTTTTTTGCCGGGTACGGTGCGTTGAAGTGATACACAGTTGGAACTAAACTTCCTTTTTCAAGCTTGGCTAACTCTTTTAGGAAATATTGCTGTTCATTTCCTTGTAAAAATTGTAGGACAACTATGAGAACTTGTTTAACCATTTTGAAGGTTTATGGAAGAATGTTCCATAGCATAACTAAATTTACATTTATATTCACTTCGGAAAAAGAGCTTTTCATATAAATATAGGTTAGCAGAGTTAGTTTTTAACTAATAGAACTATGCTGTTTCACCCGTTTACTATGATGGTGACGGGTCCATCATACTGTGGCAATACCACTATTATTGATAATTTAATAAAATATAAAAAAGAAAATATACAACCAAATATACAACAAATTTGACTTTTGGTAAATATGTTGAAACTTTTATAATAATTTTGTATTTAAATCAAGGTTTGGAATTTTTAAACCAAACTTTAAAAAGTTTTCATATTTTTATACCAATTTAAAATATTCAGCACTATAGCGTTTTTAATTTAAAATATCAAAGACACAATCCTTTTTACTCATTTTGCATACTTTTTCGACGAATATATGCAAATAATTGTTTTGCATACTTTTAGGAGGACTAAAAGCTTTAAAAAATCTGCTCCTGCACCAGAACCGCCATATCCATACTACTGGTATATTCGTAAAAAGTGATACTACATCCAAGGAAATTAAAATATAATCTTTAGGTAATTTTTTATCTTTCACTAAGTTAACTAACTCCTTAGAATTATTGATATTGTGGTCAAAAGTTTTTGTGTGATTCGAAAGAATGTTATGTATCATTGCCGCTATGTCATATGCAGGAGAATTCATGCAAGATACTACTGGTCTCATTGTTACATCGGGCTTATGAGTTTTTCTCAATCCGTATAGTTTGGGCGGCACCGTATTTAATTTTCTGATTTTCTTGTACTGTGATAAAGTAATGTATTCTTCTCGATGTATCATTGATAATAATTAAATAATAATCAAAGGTTATATATATATAAAATCTGGAGTAGTGTTACTATATTCCACATATATGATATATTTTGGAACGGCATTTTTGTCTGGACTACACCAAATTATTCTATTAATATTTGGTTGTATATTTTCTTTTTTATATTTTATTAAATTATCAATAATAGTGGTATTACCACAGTATGATGGACCCGTCACCATCATAGTAAACGGGTGAAACAGCATAGTTCTATTAGTTAAAAACTAACTCTGCTAACCTATATTTATATGAAAAGCTCTTTTTCCGAAGTGAATATAAATGTAAATTTAGTTATGCTATGGAACATTCTTCCATAAACCTTCAAAATGGTTAAACAAGTTCTCATAGTTGTCCTACAATTTTTACAAGGAAATGAACAGCAATATTTCCTAAAAGAGTTAGCCAAGCTTGAAAAAGGAAGTTTAGTTCCAAATGTGTATCACTTCAAAGCACCGTACCCGGCAAAAGAACTTAGTCAAATATAATAACCAGTACAGCGAAAGGAAAATAAATGGACTTAAATGAAATAACGGTTTAGTGTAATATTTAGATGTAAAATGTATATTAAAGCACTATTTAGAGTCAGTACATTTTTTCGTATGTTAAAGAAAAACAAAAAATACTTTTTCTTCAAAAGTACATTGACCGTGTTAAAATAGAAGATGTAAGTAGAAACTTGCAGAGTAGTATAGGCTATGAGAGTTCTAGATATTGAAAATGTGCATCTGGCAACTCTAAAATGGGAAAAGCCCTGCCAGATGCACAAAATCTAAAAAAAAATAAAAAGTGAAGTTTAGGGTATACGGCAACCTTAATTATGAATAAAAATGAAATGAAAAAAAAATGCTGATAATAAAATTTAGTATGTGTGTTAATAGCATAGAAAATTAAAATGACGTCAGGGAATTTCATAGTTGGTGTTATCAATAAATAGTTTAATTAAAAAATAAGACAAACAAATTTTTTTTATTTATTATACAGAATAAAGTTTTTTATTACATAGATAACATGAAAACTTTTCAATGTTTTGAGAATTATTTCTAAATGTTTCAGAGAAGCAATTTATAGTCAAATGTTTTCTTATATAGTGCTCAACACATTTTTTACACATTCTACGTGAATAGTCATTGTGATTTGTACCAACAATCCAATATTTGTAAATTATCTTTTCATTATAAAATATCTCTTGTGCTCTTCTTTTCAACTTGTTTGTCCTATCTATTGATGATTGTTTCACACGTACAAATCTTCCTAACATTCCAAAATTTATATTATATATGGAGTTTTTCATGACTGTTTTCTTGTGAAAAAAATGTATTACACTAAAACAAAAATTTGTCATACACGCGTACTTCTACAAGTTTAAAAGTGAATTAGAAACTTGTAGAATATTAAAAATTTGTTTTGTGGTTTCTTCAATTTGAAATTATTATGATAAGAAAATATGAATAATTAGGTTTTGAAATAATAGAATAAATAGAAAGTTCTTATCAGTTATACTTAATAATGAACAATATTTAAAAATTAAGCAAATTTTTTAAATTGTAAAATAAAAATCTGAAATGACGTCAGGGGGATTCCTTTAGAATTATATAAAAAAAGAAAAAAAAAATATATGTTCGAAAACGTTTTATTTATGTTTTAGTATTTCTTCGATATTTAATTTTTTTTCTTTAAATTTTTTCACAATGTTAGTTAATTTTAAAAGACATCTCTTAGAAAATTCAAATGAATTGAGGCTAAATAAATATATTAATTTATCATCTTGATCTTGTTTAAGCGAATTAAATTGAATTAGTGATGACTCCGCATAATTTCTAAGAAACTTAATAAGATACTTAATTTCCTTCTAATGCTACTTTCTCAAAAGAATTTTATTTTCCAAATACAATTTATTAAAGTCATGAATTGTTCTTGCGAACTCCATTGTATGGTTTAAACTAAAGAAAACTATTTAAGTAACTAATTTAGAAATAAAATACTATAATAATAAGAATTAATTAAATCTTCTGTGGGTAAGAGTGCTAGGGCGTAGATAGAATTCTATTAGGTGTTAAGTAAGTATATGAATATATTATGTTTAGGTTCGATCCCACTTCTATGCTCTTACCCAGATAAGATTTTTTATTTTGAGTATCAGATTTTTCAGGTATAAAAGGTTAATTTTAAGATTGAAAAAGGTCATAAAATAATAAGTTTAACAAGTGAAAAGATCATAATGTTTTGGGCTGACAACATTTTACATGAATATAAATATTTACTTGAAAAAAAAGTTTGATTTGAATAGGTACATAAAAAAATGTATACAAAATAATTTTAAATGAAATGTTTAGTTATAATAAATATATTATTTATAAAATAAATAATAAAAGTTTTGAGCTAAACGGTTGAAATATAATGAAATATTATGAACTTTGAGAGTTTTATAGTTAAATTAAAAGTTATAAATAATCAGATAAATTCAAGTTTTATTTAAAGTTTTACTGTCAATTATATTTTTATATTTAACAAACGTTTTTTATTTGTCTCTGGTTTTATTTAAAGCTTCCAACAGCTTAAAAACTTCGCTAAGCTAAAAGTGATTAAACACACTTAAGATTCGATTTTTTTTTTTTTGTAATAATAAGAAAACAAGTTTGTTCCTGTTGTTTTAAATTATACATATATATATTTTTTTTATTGATCTTTAAATTATATTTTTTTTATTAAAACTAACTTTTTTATATAACTTTATTAAAATTTCTTATACACCTGAATTTTTGACAGTACCTATATAGGACAAACAGGTAGAAATTTCGCGATTCGTTATTCGGAACACAATAGAGAAGTTAATAAAGTGGATTCCAAGTCCAATTTTGCCAATCACTTAATGGAAAAAAACCATTCTAGCAATATAAATAACCTGAAAATCTTACATATTGATAAAAAAGGTAAAAAGTTGGATTTATTGGAATCTCTAGAAATTAAAAAAGCTATAAAACAAAATAAATCAATTATGAACGAACAATTAGAATTGCGAAATTCACCTATGTTAAATATTAATATTAAAATATTAAATATTAATTTTAATATTAAAAAATAGGAAAATTATTCGTGTTTAGTATTAAATTGTATTCGACCTGATGATGGCAGTGATGCCGAAATATATATAGGCTTTATAATAAATAAATATAATATTTTAAAAATTATAAAAATAAAATATTAATAAAATTATTTTGTGGAAAAAAAGTATAAATAAAAGCCAATTTTTTACTCAATAAACCTAATAAAGATGTTCCACAAACTTACGATTGAAAAAATTCATGGATTATGTATTTGTTTGTTAAGTCAACTAAGAGTTTGGAAATTTTACCTGTGGAACTTTGTTTTCAGCACAAAAAGGAAAATCATGTAAATGTTGTGGGTAATCTAAAACGTAACCAGTTTCCGAATCATCGGCAACTGAAAGCACATCAATATTTTCAGTAACGTCAACCCACTGAAAATCTTAATGTGGTAAATATTGGATCATTGTCCATCCATATAAATTGTTAGCGTCTTCATATACTATGTATTTGGCAGATTCGTTTCTTTTATAAGATTCTCCCATGAATTCATTATTTCCTACTGAATGTCTAAGTGAGCACTGACTAATTCCACCACGCATCCCTTTTTTAGAGAAATTATACATATCAATATCAGTTAATAATTGTCATTTGATATCCGTGTATTTTAACATAGCTGCCCATGACAAACCTGGGGTAGTATAAAAATTTGTAGGATCTAAAAAATAGATTTTGTAGCAAATTTTTCGAAAGTTTTCAAAAACATCAGTCAAAATAAGCACATCTGTTTTAAAGTAAAGTTTTAAATAGTCCCATAAGTTTTAACAATCAAACGTATTCCATACATATAACTGCATGAATGTAGTTTTCATCGGAACATGATGTGTTTGTCATTTGATTGGTAAAAGCTTCTTGTGAAGGTAAACTTCTTTCGTCAAGTCGTTCAAAGGAATTTAAATACTCATAGGGAAAGGGAAAAGCTCCCTTTCGGGTCATAAGTTTAATTTTTTCATTATTATTGAATTCTTTTTTTATATGAAAAAAATCATTTTCATTTAAATTTTTACATAAAGAATCAATGCTAGAAGCCATAAATTTAAAGTTATCGAGAAAACGTAAATAAAATGAATGATTTTTATCTATTGTAATTTTTTTAGATTATGAAAAATAACGTTCTTTATTCAAAGGAATGACACCAATATGCCCATTCACTTCGTTTAATTCTTTAAATAAAAGATGGCAATCATAGCCGAAATTGTATAAAAATATAGGAAAAAAATTTAGTCGCATATATAATAAATTACATTTAGAATGAGCGGGTCCTCTATAATTACCAGTAAAGTGACAATTGTTTCTAATTCTATCATTAAAAGCTAAATGCTTACCACATATGTGACAATTTTTCTGAATTAATTGTTGAAGCTGCTCATCAAGTGTTAACAGATTCATTGGCTTTGGCATCATAAAAATATTTTTATATAATTCACTACATATTTTTGTTAACGATATGACAAATTCCTTAGCACAGTTAGCTTCAACAAACTATTTGTAACAGCTTTGACTATTATCAAAAGAACATTTAATGTAGTACGAGAAAGTTACTGGAACATGTTGATGAATATTTGTTGTTGAAGACATCATTGGATTAGATGCATGTTGCAATAGGTTAGAAAATACTCTCAGACTAGACATAAATAACAAAAGGTGTTTCTAATTGTTGTTGATAATTTTTAAACTCGAGTGCATTTTTCTCAATAGATGGAAACTTTGTAACGACTTTATTGCACTCAATTTTGTGTAACGCTGTTGTAATGTATAAAAATGTTGCAAGCACATATTACAAATATAAATTTCATGTATATGTTTACAGAACTACTTAATCTTTATAAATTTTTAATATAGACAAAATGAAATTTATCATCCTTTTCCAAAAGCAATAAATTTACATGTTATTTTTTCACATTTTCTTAAATAGAATGGTTCTACAACCTCATATTTTTTATTAATGACTTCCAGTCCAAACAAATTAATACTTATTTCACTATTTAGTTCTTCAAATAAATTTAACTCGTTCAATTTAGCTGGAAATTGCATAGTGCTAAAATTAAGCTGTCGTACATCACCAAACTCTAGCTCGACTATGGGTAGAGAAATATTATTAAGTTTATATGAAGATGTTCGTTAAGCATTTTGAATACAAGTTTGTAAAGCTGATACTAAACACCAATTCAAACAGAAGTTATCTTTATTTTGAATATTAATGCATGCTTTTTTGTCTTCTTTTACACAAAATTGAGTGCAATAAAGTCGTTACAAAGTTTCCATCTATTGAGAAAAATGCACTCGAGTTTAATAATTATCAACAACAATTAGAAACACCTTTTGTTATTTATGTCTAGTCTGAGAGTATTTTCTAACCTATTGCAACATGCAGTTCTAATCCAATGATGTCTTCAACAACAAATATTCATCAACATGTTCCAGTAACTTTCTCGTACTACATTAAATGTTCTTTTGATGATAGTCAAAGCTGTTACAAATAGTTTGTTGGAGCTAACTGTGCTAAGGAATTTGTCATATCGTTAACAAAAACATGTAGTGAATTATAAAAATATTTTTATGATGCCAAAGCCAATGAATCTCTTAACACTTGATGAGCAGCTTCAACAATTAATTCAGGAAAATTGTCACATATGTGGTAAGCATTTAGCTTTTAATGATAGAATTAGAGACAATTGTCACTTTACTGGTAATTATAAAGGACCCGCTCATTCTAAATGTAATTTATTATATATGCGACTAAATTTTTTTCCTATATTTTTTTACAATTTTTTCGGCTATGATTGCCATCTTTTATTTAAAGAATTAAACGAAGTGAATGGGCATATTGGTGTCATTCCTTTGAATAAAGAACGTTATTTTTCATAATCTAAAAAAATTACAATAGATAAAAATCATTCATTTTATTTACGTTTTCTCGATAACTTTAAATTTATGGCTTCTAGCATTGATTCTTTATGTAAAAATTTAAATGAAAATGATTTTTTTCATATAAAAAAAGAATTCAATAATAATGAAAAAATTAAACTTATGACCCGAAAGGGAGTTTTTCCCTTTCCCTATGAGTATTTAAATTCCTTTGAACGACTTGACGAAAGAAGTTTACCTTCACAAGAAGCTTTTACCAATCAAATGACAAACACATTATGTTCCGATGAAAACTACATTCATGCAGTTATATGTATGGAATACGTTTGATTGTCAAAACTTATGGGACTATTTAAAACTTTATCTTAAAACAGGTGTGCTTATTTTGACTGATGTTTTTGAAAACTTTCGAAAAATATGCTACAAAATCTATTCTTTAGATCCTACAAATTTTTATACTACCCCAGGTTTGTCATGGGCAGCTATGTTAAAATACACGGATATCAAATGACAATTATTAACTGATATTGATATGTATAATTTCCCTAAAAAAGGGGATACGTGGTGGTGCTCACTTAGACATTCAGTAGCAAATAATAAATTCATGGGAGAATCTTATAAAAGAAACGAACCTTCCAAATAATAATAATAATAAACTTTAAAAACTTTTCATATCTTCACCTTACTAATTTTTTTGCATAAGGTTAGGAGGACTTAAATTGTTATAATAGAATATAAATTTGACTTTTGGTAAATATATTTTACCTTTCTTAATAATTTTGTATTTAAACCAAACTTTGAAATTTTTAAACCCAAACTTTAAAATCTTTTCATATTTTTATCCTAATTTAAAATATACAGCACTTTTAAATTTCAAATTAAAACATAACTGATGTACTAACCACTAAGTTAAATTTAGAATAATCAATAAACTTTAATAATAATAAACTTTAAAAACTTTTAATCCAAACTTTAAAAACTTTTCATATCTTCACCCAACTAATTTTTTTCCATAAGGTTAGGAGAACTCAAATTGTTATAATCGAATGTGAATTTGACGTTTGGTAAATATGTTTAAACTTTAATAATAAGTTTTGTATTTAAAACAAACTTTGAAATTTTTAAATCTTAATTTAAAATATTCAGCACCATAGCTTAAGCTTTTTAAATTTCCAATTAAAACATAACTGATATACTAATCACTAAGTTAAATTTAGAATAATCAATAAACTTTAATACTAATAAACTTTAAAAACTTTTAAACCAAACTTTAAAAACTTTTCATATCTTCACCCTACTAATTTTTTTTAATTAGATTAGGAGAACTAAAATTGTTATAATAGAATGTAAATTTGACTTTTGGTAAATATTTATTTATTTATTTATTTAGTTCAAGCTTAACACAAGCAAGTTACAATATAATTCAATTACAAAAAAAAAAATTATTAAATTTAAACAATAATTTTATAAAATAAAAATTTACAAAATATTTTATGACATTTAATATAATAATTAATACTCGTACATACTACATTATAAATTTAATCAAAAATAAAATTTATAAGGAAAAAAAAGAACAAGCTATAGATAAAAATTTATTACAAAAAACAAAAATTTTTAATTAAATAATACATATGACATTAAAATCATAGTTATTATTAACAAACTGCATGAAATTACAAATCAAAATTAACCATCGATTAATATAAATAAAAAAAATATATCTCGATAATGCAGTTTCAATGACATGAATATAAATCTCTTTTTAAAGATTCTTTGGTTAGTTGAAAGTTAATTTGGGATTTCTGTAAGTTGCATAGAGACATCATTCTATTAAGTGGTTCAAACTTACCATAATTAGTGCGATGAAACTTCAAATTAAAGAGGTTAACCGATCTTAGGCTAGTATTGGTACAAATGCTAATGTTGGCTAATAATTATGCAGATAAAATATTACCTTTTACCAATTCTGTCAAGAATAATATGTCTGCGACGCTACGACGTTTTTCAAGCGTACAAATAAGTAAAAGGTTTAGTCTATGTTCATACGCAGGCGATTATAAGGATCTTCCCAAGGGAGATGACGATATGTTGAAACTTTTATAATAATTTTGTATTTAAACCAAGCTTTGAAATTTTTAAACCAAACTTTAAAAAGATTTCATATTTTTATACCAATTTAAAATATTCAGCACTATAGCGTTTTTAATTTAAAATATCAAAGACACAATCCTTTTTACTCATTTTGCATACTTTTTCGACGAATATATGCAAATAATTGTTTTGCATACTTTTAGGAGGACTAAAAGCTTTAAAAAAGCTCCTCCTGCACCAGAACCGGCATAACCATACTACTTATACCAAAAGATCTTGTGATATCGTGTATAAAAGAAGATTGGATATTAATATCAACATACACATCTATTCCTTTAAACTTGTTTATTGAATTGATAGAATTTATTTTCCAATCCAGCTATTTTAAATTTGGTGGAGTATTTTATTTACAGATGAATGGCACGGCTATGGGTAATCCAACCAGTCCGTCTTTGGCAAATATTGTACTAAATAAAATTATTAATTATGTTGTTAAAAAACTTCATTTTAATGTTCCGATATTAAAATTATATGTAGATGATATGTTATTAGCGATTCCAAAAGATAGCGTAGGTAAAGGATACTTTATCATGTTTTAACAGTATCAACAGCAAGGTGCAGTTCACAATCGAGGTAGAAAGTAATTTCATGTTACCATTTTTAGATGTTTTACTTATTAGGAATGAAGATGGAAGCGTTTCTACGGACTGGTATATAAAACCCACATCTTCTGAGAGAACACTCAATTTCCTTTCAACCCATCAATTACATCATAAACGTAACATCGTCTTTAACATGTTAAATAAAATCCACAACATATGCTCGCCACAATTTATAGAGAAAAATATTGATAGAATCAGAAGTATTTTGAAAAATAATAATTATCCAAAATTTTTTGTGAACAATATAATTAACAACTTTAAGAATAACACAATCGATAATAAAGCAGACCAAAATAGTCCTACTAATAAAGAACCCGAAAGAGCTGATATAAAATTTTTAAAATTTGAATATATTCCTGGTTTATCTAATAAAGTAGAAAAAATATTCAGAACCAAATACAGCCAATTGTAAAATTGTATATTATAATAATAAAACTGTACATAGAGTGTTCTCCAAATTAAAGGATAAAGATAATAAATTTTGTCAGTCTAGTCTGGTTTACAAAATTGAGTGTAGTACATGCAATGTTTGTTACATCGGACAAACTAAGCAATATTTAAAATCTCGGGTGTATCAACACAAATATGATTGTCAGATTATGAATATCAACAAAAAAGAAAAAACTGCTCTAGCGCTACATTTTTTTGAAAATGAAAACCACCAATTTAATTTTGACGAAACGAAAATCGTAGATAGAGAATCAAACTGGTTTAAAAGAAATATCAGCGAAATGATATTCATCGAAATGAATTCAAACACCATAAACTTCAAAACGGACACTCAAAAATTAAATACCACTTATAAATCTTTAATTGAATCATATAAAAATATAATAAAATATCATTAAAAAACTATAATGTTGATAAATATTATAATTTGTGTGAATACGTATGTAGATATTTCTTTAATGTTTTACTTTTAAATTTATTAAATTTTTTAACTTAGTTTTTGAGTCTATTAAATTCTGTTATTTTTTATTTTGTTAAGTTTGGAATAAATGTATATTCCATATATATACACACAATCAATATATTTTATATATTTTGTAATTTTTTTTTTTAATTTTTAATTTGTAATTGTTCGTGTGATAAAATGATGTTATATAAAAAATTCTTTAATTGAAATTTCTAAATTTTTCTAAATTTGAATTTGAACTTGTTTTTAATATGTAATTGTTTTTAAAAATTTTTTTTTTTTTTTTTAATTTATTATATATATATGTACATGTTTATTTATTGATAATTTTTTTTATAAATTTTTGAAAAAGTGTTTATTTAATTTTAAATATAATAATGTACATGATATTTTTACTGGACCAATATTCTTAAGGTAAAATATTTGTAATTTTCCTCACATTTCTGATATTATAAAAAAAATAATTTTAGCCCTGATGAAGTGTACAATTATACACGAAACGTTGGTAAAAAGTAAAAATTGGTTTATGTTTTAATTTTTATTTTTTAAAGAAAGTCCAATACCAGACGAAATAACTACTTTATACAATTATAATGTTTTTATTAATTAGCTCTACCTGTTGTTGCCACGCGAGACCTCATTTCGTGGGAACGCAAATAAACTTTATTTCCCAATATAAAATTGCTGATTATTGCTGATTATATTTTTTTGTAAAAAATTGTGAAATATTAAAATGAAATATGATCCTTATAATTATTTTTAAGAAAATTGCATTGCGCGTGTTAACTTCTCCACCCTCTAAAATCAAGTGTCCTTACTTGATCAAGCTTAGAAGATGGTAATAGCTGTGGATTTCTTTTCATTGGTACTCTTGGTGAATTCTTGGGTTGCGTTGAGATTTCATTTGATGCTTTTTCTGTTACTGGTACAATTTGTTTTTTACATTCTTGTTGTTGTTCGCCTGATTTGGGTTGACTGCGATGATTGATTACTATTTTATTTGTTCTTTTGCACGTTAATATAATTACTGTTATTACTAAGTATGATATGATGAAAGTTATGGGTACTAAGGTGATGATATTAAAAATTCTATTGGTTTCTTTCTCTTCTTTTAATAAGTGTATTTCCATTGTATTGTTCAGATATATGTCCTTCAGGAGTTCTAGAGATAGGTGTTCTTGTAGCTCGGTTTGTAAATTTAGGCCGGAGAATTGCTGGTAATACGTTAACTGATGAAACTTCTTTTGAGACGTAAGTTTTACCCAAAATATTAATACTAGCGTTATGAAATTTTATGACATACGTCCCAGAAAAATTACGTAGTTCATTATCAATTACGATAGTATCGTCAAACTTTTAAGGTTAAGTAACAATATTGCTTCGGCTATTTCCTCAACTGTCTGGATGTGATGATTATTTGTTACATTGAAGGGAATTCTTTCCTTTCAGTAGATTAAAGATGCAGGTAGAGCTTTTAAAATTTACAATATTTTCTTTATACCCGTACGATAGGATCGGGTATAATAAAATTACTCCTCCGTTTGTAACACCTCGAAATAAGCGAGCTAGATATACCTTCAAAGGTATGGATCGGATCAGAAAAAAATTCTAAGACATTTGAGCCATGTCCGTCCGTCCGTCAGCACGCGATTTCGAAAACTAAGAAAGCTAGAATCTTGAAATTTACACAAAATATTCTGGTCTACTACAAGCAGACAAGTAATTTGCAGGTCTACTTTTTTTTTTGGTTGAGTTTGGACCAAAACTAAGGATAGTTCTCGAACACCTAACTTTTAGATCCCCACATTTTTTTTTAAAGAGAGCTATGAAATTATAACTGCTGATAGATCCCAAAAAAATATTAATTTTATTTTTAATAACTTTTTTTGGTAGCTCCACCCGTTACGCAGCTACAACTCCCCAAAGGTTCAAAAAAGCTCTATATTTAAATTGTTATAGCACAAGTTGTATATGGTATATCTTCATTTTGAAAAAGCCAAACGATTACCACTTTTATTAGCTTTAAAATTATATATACAATAAATATATATTTGTGGCATACGGTGTCTTAATTTACCGTTACCCGAAACTCAAATTTTGCAAAATCCTTTAACCCTTCTATCTTCCAAACCGTTTAAGTTGGAAACTTGAAATTTTGACAGAAGTTAGATCTTTGAAAATAAGATGAGTCATTTGAATGAAATGAGTATGAGTCATTTCAGAAATTTTTTTTTTATCACTCCCCGTTTAGGAGCTGTAAGGGGTCAAAAACTGAAAATTTTCTATGTTTAAACACCTGTAACTTGAACACATGTTAAAATTTTTTTGAAGTAATACACAAAAATTAAAGCTTCAACATTATACTCTTATTTCTGTTAACAACTTTTTTCAATAATATATTATCACTTTATAATTGGCGAAAGTGTTACTTGATTTTTTCAAATTTTCTAACAAATTTTTTGCATTTTGCTTTACTCGATAATTTGAAATTGTTGAGGACATAATGCGTAGTACAAAAAAATGTAAATAAATATACAACATAACAGTTGCTTGAAGAATTTTTATTTATATGATATAGATATATATACATACTTATATAATATCATGTTTATTTTCATATCGTATATGTCACTGATGAAAGAATAATAAGAGTATAGATGTACATATATTACATAGCGCCGTATTTACATACATATATGTAGATATTTTATTGTACTTATAAGAAATTATTCTATGAATGGAAATATTTTTTAAGAAATATTGCAGTGTATGGCGATATACTTATAACAATATAAATATACTATGTACGCATTAATATAATATAATATTTGAAATTATATTTACTATTTTGTACTAAGTAATTTTAATATAGATTACCGCTTAGTATTAAATGGTACTATAGAATATTTGAAAAAGTTTTGGATTGATAATCGTTATGTGGAAGGTTAGAATCTGCTTTTGAAAAATGTACATATAAACATATAGTTTGAATATATGTACAACCCATAGTTCTGGAAATTATAAAATTCACCCAAATTATTTTAAAATACTAAAATATTAAAAAAATAATATTGTAAGCAAAGTGACAGGCTGTGAACATACTAACGGTTCGTACGGGTATCTAAGAGTTGACAAAGTCAACCGTATTCTTTCTCGTTTTTACATAGAAATACATTATTCAGTTTTTTACAAATTTTATTAATACCATACAATATTTCATTATTAACAATATCATAATTTAACAATATGTTATTAAATTTGAGATTTATTACATTTATTACAATATTTTCATTTTTAATTGGTTTGAGCAGCATATTTTCGTAGATATAATTATTAGTTAGAGGTATATCGAGAAGATAGAACAAACAGGTACCATTAGAGATTATTTTCACTTTAGCAAAATCTAAAGCATCTTTAGTGTTGAAATATGGAAAATTTTCCATTTCTAAAATTTCGGTAAGAGTTTCTATTTATTCGAAAGTAGTACTGAGGTAACTACACCTACTTGCCCCCAATGAGCCGCATAATTGAGATTTATGACTTCTTCTTTGAGAAGTTTTAACTTATATTATAATTTGAAAGGAATCTGGTTAATAAATTCCTGATCTAATCTAATATTTTTTAGTATGTCATTAGCTATCTGAGTAATATTGTTAATCCTATCATTATAAACATTATTTATTATAACGTGTCTATTGTTATTATTTAGTAAATTATTTATTTTTCTTTTTATCATAAAAAATCCTCGTGGTCTGGCGTACTCGCTATCCATTTCCATGTTGAACCAAGATAATTGATTGCTCTTTTCTTCCTGGGAGTCTTGAATTCATCTAGAAGATTTTGAACTTGTTGCTTGTTGTGCTGTTGCTACAATGCTTCGTGATGAAGATAATGATACAGCTAGTGCTGCCTAGTTATATTTTCATTCAGAACGTTGTTGATTTCCTCTAAAGCATTTTGTAGAGTACCCAGATCACTGATATGGATGAGTCGGAAATTTCCCTCCTGAATTTTTGCCCTTCCGATATTTATAGCTACTATATGTATATCCAGTATATTCTAAAATCTGCACCTCTCCCAATATTTCATGCAATAAAAATCTAAAAGAAATGAATAGTATGGTAGAAGTTTTTGTTTTATAAAGTAAAAAGAAGAATTTTGTTAATAAAAGTTGGAATAAAAGTTGAAATTTAAATGTTATTTAAAAGAATTTGGTTAAATAAATAGAATAGATTTAAAAGAAAAGAAAAGATTTGGTAAATAAGTAAATTAATCGGATACTTTACGATTTAATATTCGATTTTTGGACAACTCGACCTGCTTGGGTAACGACAGTGGTTCTTCGATTTTCTTTCACTATTTCCTTTTTGTATCTTATTGATAACTTGGATCCTAAACGTTTATTATGTTTAACGTAAATTATTTGTCCTGGTTCGTATTGTCTGATAGGTTTTCGTTTTTTGTTGTGTGTCATAAGGTCCCTTTTTTGTTCTTCCCTAATCTTTTCTATGTTTGATAATCTAGTCTTTTCGAACTCCTCAGGTGAAATATTGGAAATTCTTCCTAGGAACAGCTCTATTGTTTTTTTGCAGTTACGGAGTGTATCGTATGGTAATATTCATTCACTGCTCTTTGTAGTAATTCGTCAAACTTGTGGTCAGGTTTTTCCGCTCTAAGGCATCTCATGATTTCTGATAGAGTAGAGTGGAACTTCTCTATTTTCCCGGTGATCTCATTTTTATAAGACGGTGTTGTATAGGTCTTGATCTTTATCTCGTCTTCCATCATTGCTTTGATGGCGGCGGAGTTTAGCGACTTTTCGTTGTCTATGACTACAAATTCTGGAATTTCAAAATAGAACAGTACATCTCTTAGAGCTAGTTTGATGTGTTCGACTGATCTGCTTTCTATTATCCTGGCTTGTCCAAACTTTGTAAGCTTATCTAAGGCCGTAAGGACTAGTTTGGATTCTGTGGAGAAGATGTCTATATGAACCGTATGTTCTGCAAAGCTGGGGATGGGCGTGCTTTTGATTTCCGGATTAGTGGGGTGCCGGTTATACTTCTTCTCTTTGCAAATCGAACATAATTTTACAAAGTTATTTATTTTCCTACTCAGTTGTGGAAAATAATACTTTTCTAATATTTGTGCCCTGTTCTGCTTTGAATTTCTGTGCGCTCGTCTATGAGTATCTGCTATGATTTCGGTTTGAGTGCTTTCGTTAATTACATCTTTGACAAAAATTCTGGTAAATCTGATTTTGAAATGTACGAAGTGGGTAGAATAAATTTTATGGATCTTGCCCATTATATTTTCGCTACACATGATAGCATTTAAACAATTCGGATTAAGATATCCTTTTAGGATTTTTATAAGACTTTTTTCGGTCAAATCCTGTTGTGATATTACGTGTCTAAATTTTTTTGGAAATGGATTGACTATCTCATATTTTTCATCTTTATTTTCTTCTAGTACTATTTAGTTGCGAAAAACATTTATAGGAGCTTGGACGAACTGGATGTAACCGTTGGATGAACTGTCGGAACTATGTTGAGTAATTGTTAGAGCATTATTCTGAGATTTCGGCAGAAGTCGAGATAAGGAATCTGCAACTACGTTTGTATGTCCTGGCTTGTAATGCAATTCGTAATTATATTCCTCCAGTATAACTTTCCATCTTTTTAGCTTACTGTTGGAATTTTTTGTGCTGAGTGCGTAAGTAAGTGGTTAGTGATCTGTATAGATGAGGATCTTTTTCGTTCCGTATTCCTCCGTCTTAGTTAGCGTTCTGGATAAGAACGAAATTCTGGATAAGAAAAAAAAAATCCTGAGCTAATACTGCTCCTATAACGTAGTTGAACGCATCAGTTGTTAGCGCGAAATTTATTTTAAAATTTGGATAAGCTAATATTACTTCCTTAGAGATGAGTGCGTTTTTCAGCATTGTAAATGACTTCTCAGTCTCCGCATTTAATGTTATTGAAGTATTTTTTGATTGAAATTTGGACACACGTCCTCCTTCCCCTCTCAAAAGGAATGTCAGGGGTTTGGCGATTTTTGCATAATCTAGTATAAATCGCCTGTAGTACCCTGACATTCCTAGGAATGATTTTAATTCCTTTAGGGATTTGGGTGGTGATAAATCATATATGGTTTCTAATTTTTTCGGTTTAGTTTTGACCCCATCTGCTGATATGATGAATCCTAAAAACTCAACCTCATTTTTCAGAAATTCGGATTTGTCGAGCTGTGTCTTCATATTAGCTGCCGCCAGATTTTTAAAATTTTTTTCAAGATTCCTGAAGTGTTCGTTTTCGTCTTTTGCGAAAATAATGATGTCGTCTATGTAAACGTTATTTCCTATGTATTTACGAAGGAAATCGTCCAGCGTCCTTTGAAATATGAATCGCTTTTTAGCCCGAATGGCAACCGTGTGAAGTCGTATTTACCGTTATTGACGGAGAAGGCGGTCTTCTCAATATCTTCTTCTCTTAGCGGAATTTGGTGGAACCCACTTTTGAGGCCGATAACTGTAAAAAGTTTATTGTTGCTTATTGTTTATTATCAGCAATTGTTATTTTGTTGATTTTTCTATAGTTAATAACCATCCTGTATTTTTTCTCACCAGAAGCATCCTTCTTTTTCGGCACAATCCATACCGGCAAATTGTATGGCGATGTGGAAGACCTGATAATCTGATCTTCCAGAAGCTGTTGGATTTGCTTGTCGATTTCAGGTTTTAAGGCCATAGGGTATGGATAACTTTCCGAAAAAACAGGGTAATGTGTTGTTGTTCTTATCTCCGCTCTCACTACGGTGGTATAGGTCAGCCTTTCATTAGGATCCGCAAACAAATTTGGATAATTAGTTATGATTGTACTTAGTTTTTCTTTTTGAAAAGGATTTAGATGAAACGATCTGAATTCTATTTTATTGACGGATTCGGATATTAATTGCTTAAGTGGTAATCTCTTTCCAGTAAGATTAAACAGCTTTCTTTTGTGTGAATTACTGCATTTAGACTCACGAGTGTGTCGTTTCCTATAATCCCGTCGAAAGTGGTCAAGTTTGGTAGTATAAAAAATTGTATTTTTGGTATTTCTGGTGTCTGTTTAAAGAGATCAATTTCGGCATGATGAGTGGCTGTTATGTTACCTCCAACTGAACTGATCTGCAACTTGTTCTCATTGTGAATTGGATTTTTTACACATCTTGATTGAATATAATTTTTGTTAGACCCCGTGTCTATAAGAAACTTTAGTATTTCCCCGTTCCCCGCTTGATGTTCAATGTTTGGAATCGAGGATTAGCTTAATCTAAAAAAGGATTAGGTAGTTTTTGCTCGCAAGATGAGCATTTTTCCATCTCTGTATGCGAATTAAGGTCTGTTTCTAGGATTGAAACCGGTTTGATCTGCGATCTGGACTATGATTGGAGCGTTTTTGAGAATTGTTTGCTCCCAAACACAAATCTAAAGCTTGCGGCAGGTCTGTGGGATTGAATAGACTTATTTGTGAGTAAAGTTGTCCATTTACCCCTTGGATGAAGGTGTCCAGCGCTTTTTCCCTATACATTTTAGTCATAGCATGATGGACTTCCGGGGCCAGATCCATGGATGAATTTCTTTCTAATATTAATGTAAGATAATGAAATATTTCTTTGTAGAAGTTTTCCACTGAGGAGTTTCGTTGCCTCTTGTTTGACATTTGATGCTCCAGCGTACGAATTTTCCTTTTATCAGCGTAGTGCCTATCAAGACAACTTATAATTTTTGGTCAGTTTAAAGGTGTATTGTAGGACTCCAGCGCCGTGTCGGCTTCTCCTACTATTTTTCTTCTAATAGTGCTCAAAATCCCATAATATTTTGATGTACCCCGTAAATACTGGTACTTTTTCATGATTCGGTCTACATCCTTTCTCCAAGAACCGTATGCTCCTCCCTCTCCTGAAAATTGTTCAATCTCTTTCACTACTTCAGGTACTTTTTCCATACCTTCCAAATTAATGTCATTCTCTATGTCTATTTCTTGATCTATATCATCATCAGAAAGGTAAGACTCATCGTTTCTTCCCTAAAACATACGTCTAGTTTCGTACTGTACCATTTCTCTAAGGGTTTCCCTAACAGATTCTGTATTCTCATGATCACGGTGAGATGATGCGATTGAGCTGACATCCGGCTCTTCTATCTCCGATACTTCAGGTGTTGACATTACACGGGGAGACCTCTCGAAATTTATACGTGGTTTGGCCATAGCGGTTACAAAATTTATAAATGAATGGAAAAAGAGAAATCAATTAATCCAAAATGATAATTATTCCCTATCAGTGGACCAGAAACCTATTAACTCAAGAAAAATAATAATTAGAGAAGAAGAAAATAGGAATGAAAGCTAGAGTAATAATTAAATATATTTTTTTCTTTTTTTTTTTTTTTATAAAAATAATCAAGAATTTTTTTAATATTTATTTTTATTGATTAAAATTAGAAAAAAATCTTTAATCTAATCTAAATTTATTCAATTTTATGCTTCGAATTAAAGGAATAACTTTTCGAAATCAAAAACAATATAAAAATTAGATTTTCTTTTTTTTTAAGTTGTTTGATTGTTCTATCCTTCGATAGCGCTGGAAATAAAGAATACAGAAAAAATATTCAAAACAAAAAGGAGATAAAAATGCTCCTAAAAAATTAAAATATAAATTTTAAAATTATAAAGGTATATTATAATTTAACATTAAAAAAATCTTCTGATCTTTCATTTTTATTTAAGAATAAACCTTATTCTGAAAAAATGATGATATTTAATTTATTTATTTAATTAATTTGTTTAAATTGATATTTATTTAAACCAATTTTATTTAAAATAATTTACTTAACGGTTTTATATCGATATTTATTTGAACCAATATTTTTTAAAAATAATTTACTTAAAAGTTATATTTAAAACATTATCTTAATTTTGTATTTTATATTTATTGAACAAATTTTATTTATTAATAATATTTTAATTTTTTATTTTATATTTATTAAACAAATTTTATTTATTTATTTTAAAATTCAATTTATAAAAATGTAATAGGTTTTCAATAATTTTTGTTTAATATTGACAAATTTCTTATTTTTTTTTCTTTTTATGTTTATGTTTATTAAACGATTTGATATTTTAAAATAATTTAAACAATATTTCAGATGAAAGAAGGTATTATATTTTAAGATATTCAAAAAGTAAAAAGATTTTATTTATTAATATTATTATTAATGTATTACTATTTATTAATGTTTTTTAGGTAATATTCTACACTAATATTCTTAAATTAATATTTATACAAAAACAAATTTATTTATTTCTTACTATTTCATTTAAATTGATATTAGTTAGTTAATACTATGATTTTTTTTTGTATTATCGTGCTCAAGGCAGCCTTACCTTGAGTAATCGTCGAGTAGGCTTAAATCACGGCAACATTTAGTTTTACTTTTTTTCTTAATTTAAAAATAAAAAATTGTATTTTTCTTATTACAGATTTTGATTTATTTATTTAAATATAAACCTTTTCCTATATTTACACAATTTAAAAAGAAACTTTTTTAATTTGAAATTTAAGATAGTTAGGTAATAAAACTAATAAAAATTTAAACTAAACTTAGAATTTTTTTTTTTTTATTTCATTTCTAGATTTAAAAAAAATAAAAATTTAATTTAATAAAATATTGTTACAAATTATAAAGTAAATTTGGTATGGTTAGTACTTTAGTTAGTTAGTTAATTAATTTGATTAGTTTTTATTATTAGTTTTTGATTTTTTTTTTGTTATTATTGGGTTTGCGTTTATTTGATTTTTAAAATTTATTTTATTTTTTTAATTCTTTTTTATTTAAAATATTTTCAATAATTGTTTCCCCTTTTTTTATATATTTTTTTTTTTTTTTTGCTATAGCTTTTATTTATTTTAGTAAAAATTTAGTCAACTTGCTTTTTTTTGTAAAATAAGTTTTTTTTTTCTTAAAAATTTTATTTCATTCAAAAAATTTAATTTGATTTTTTTCTTTTTTATATTAGTTTTTTTTTTCGTTTTCTTCTCTATTTGAGGATACTTGGTATCTTAAGAAATAGTAAAGAAAAAAGATTTTTTGGACTTGCAGTATTATTGAGAGGTGACTTCTAAATTTAGGTTGGACCATTGTAGTATTTTGTTCCAGCGAAATACGCGGCTGCTGTTTACACTTTGTAGTGGTTCTGGTAACTCCACCGTGCGACATATCCTTTTTGCTCTGTTTAAAAGCTACTCGGGGGCCTCGTTTCCTATCTCGTGTTGCTAAACCAACTTATGACAGGTTTGGCCCTTGTCGTACTTGCTACGCGCACCAAAAGTGATGTTGTCAGGTTTTGCTCTCTAATCTTAATTTTGTCCCCCTATTTTCCACTTTCATATTTCTTTTATTAATTTATTTTTTCAATTTTTGTCTTTTAAAGTTTTTTTTTCTCTCTTTCCACAAAGAAGTTCTTTTTTTTTTTTTTTGAAAGATTTTTAAAATTAAATATTTTAAATTAAATAAATTTTTTAGTATATTGAAGTTTTAATTTTGTTTAGTTAATTTATAACACTAAGTTTTTTTTTTTTTCTTTTTTTTCAAATAAGTTTTTAGCTCTTAAATTTCATTTATGTTTTTTCAATAAAAACTTTTTCTTTTTTTAACAAAATTTAGCTAGAAGAGCACACATACACTGTTTGGCACTATCGTCCATGCTCGGACGCCAGGTAAATCTTCACTCTCTCAATAATAAAATTAATATATTAAATTTTATAAAAAATTTTAATTAACTTCAGAAATTATTTGATTTCAAAAATACCTGTAAAAAAATTATGATTTTTAATAAAAAAAAAATTTTAATACTTTTTTAAGTCTATCTTTATTGAATGTTCAACCTTAAGTAAAGAAAAATAAAAAATTACATTTATAATGTTTTTATTAATTAGCTCTACCTGTTGTTGCCACGTGAGACCTCATTTCAAACGCAAATAAACTTTATTTCCCAATACAAAATTGCTGATTATTGCTGATTATATTTTTTTGGTAAAAAATTGTGAAATATTAAAATGAAATATGATCCTTATAATTATTTTTTAGAAATTTGCATTGCGTGTATTAACTTATATAATATAATATTAATTATAATTTATAGGGCATATATACTTATTTTTAATTTAATTATATTCTACTAATTATATAAGAAAAATCTATATTATTTTGTATTAATCCATATGACTCAGCCGGGGTTTGAACCCGAGACCTTTCGTATGAAACCAGTGACCGAGACCTTTCGCCAGTGTCTTAACAACTACACCAATATCTTATTTTAGTAAAAAAGGTGACTTACACTTAACTCACACAACAAAAAAGAAAAAAACATTTTTTTATTTTATCAAATTTTAATAAAATTAAAAAAAATATATAAAAAAAAAACAATAGCAGATCAATAATTTTTGCTTTAAAAAACTACAGTAAATTAAATCACGTAACTTTTTTGCAATATCAATCAAGAGACAACTTAGTTTTTTATATTAGAATAGAATAAAAGCAAGATCATAAATTACGGCTGAAAAAAAATAAAACTAAAAATTTAAAACATACAGTGCTGTCCAAAAAAATATATATTTGATTCGAAATATATGCAGAATAAAATTATTATACAAATTTTTACTTAGATTAAAAAAAAAAATAAAAAACTATTTAAAATTGTGAATTTAAAATAAAAATCAATTAAATTTCAAATTAATTTAATGTTCCAGTACTGAACAAAATTTATAAGCAAACCGTTTATTGGTTAACACAAAATTTAAAAAATAATTCATTTTTAGTTTCACAAATACCTTGCATTTATATTATTTTGTAGTAAATAATCTACAAATAAAATTTAAATAAACATTTTTTTGGTTGGTAACAATTGTAGCATTTTAATTTACAACATTATACACTTATATTATGCACTTATATTGTTTTGTAATAAAAAATATAGCGCATTTTGCTGAAAGTCAACAGGGAAGGAAATAAATACTAGAAATAAATAAACTAGTTAGGGAAATGCTAAATGTTCAAACCTAGCCAAATATATTTCGAAATGAAACGTGTAGCAGGTGCCACAATGAGTGAACAAGCTCTTAAAAGTCTATGGGTCCAAAGGTTACCAGATCACGCTAGATAAGCTGTTGCTTCATCTCAAGCTAGTGATGCAGATTTAATTCGAATGGCACGTGTACACTATAAGTGAAGTCAGAAGGCACGAAAATAATAATGCTCTTGACGATCATTGAATAAATCTCTATTTAAATCTCTTGATAAATCATTGAACTAAACAGAAAATTTCAAATAACTATTCATTCAGAGCCCATTCAAGAAGTCGTTCTAGAGGTAGATTTAATTCACATTCATATTCGGGATAACCATAACCGATTCCGTAAACACCAATTCCTGATATAATCGTAAATTTGGAACATCAGCAACTAAATGTAAAGCACCATGTAGACATAAAAGAAATCTACAAAATAATTCGTAAAGGTTGGTTAATCTTACTTCTGACTGACTATCTGTCGACGCAGCTACACAAACTACTACGCCCCCGTCAACATCAACTGCTATATCTCGCCTCTCTATAACCGATCGTAACACCTCCACAAGATTTTTGGTTCATACTGGAGCGGACGTTTCCGTTCTTCCACTCACTCATCGGAAATCTACTACCACACGTCCTTCAAAGATAACATTATATGCTGCAAATGGTTAACCTATTGAAACTTTCAGCCAACAATCATAGGTTCAAAACGATCATAGGTGCTGATTTTTTGCGCAACTACGATTTTTTGGTCGACTTAAAAAGAAACAAATTAGTGAATAATCAATCTAAACAAAATCAATTGCTTGTGAACGACTCAATACATCAATTACGTCAATCAAAACTTTCGATTCAACTACCGATTACGATTTTTTTTTAATTTTTTGCATTTCATGTATTTATTTATATCTCTAAAAGAGCTTCAAAGATCGTACAGAGCATGTACACTACATTCTTACAAGCTAGTCATTATAATGGTAATATATAGTAAATATTATTAGCAAAAACAAATACCTAATGTAAATGTAAGAGAATGAAAAAATATTATAAATTCTGAAAAAATCATAGCAAAATTAAAATTAACAATTAAATCTTCTATTTAAATATATTAACATTATAGTTAATATATTTAAATAGAAGAATTCATTATTAAAAATTAGCAGGTCCATTATTTGTTTTAACCGTTTGATAAAATAGGTTTTCAATAATTTTAAAAAAAAAATTTAATAAGTTTTCAATAATTTTTGTTTAATATTGACAAATTTCTTATTTTGTTTTCTTTTTATGTTTATTAAACGATTTGATATTTTAAAATAATTTAAACAATATTTCAGATGAAACCCATCCCATCCGCTTGGGATATGCTTGACACCCTTGTATAAAATTTTAAGTTTCTATCTTAATTATTTTCGAAGATTGCAAGTCCTTGGGAGGTTTGTGTCAGCTACCCGAATTGCCACTCCAATTCATTGAATCCATCTCAGGAACATAAAGAAAACTTGCCAGAACACAATTCTATTAAATTTAAAGGTTCTACTTTTGTTTGTTTTGGAGATATGCTCGTTGCTCTTGTGCTCGTCCGGAAGTTTCCAAAATACGAACCCATGGTTCAAATTCTTTCAAATGTCAGTTTCCAATTTTACAGAAAAGGAAACATAACAGAACACTTTTGTACTAAAAATAAAAGTTCGATCTTTGTTAGTTGTGGAGATTTACTCGTTTGCTCTGGGGCTCGTCCGGAAGCTTCCATGATTTGAACCCATGGACCAAATCCTCACAAATTTCAGAAACATAAATCAAACATGAAGGAACACCATTCTGCCTAATTTAAAGATTATATCTTTGTTGCATTTGGAGATAATATCATTTGCTCTGAGGCTCGTTCGGAAGCTTTCAAAATCTGAACCCAAGGACCAAATCCTCTCAAATTTCAGAGACCTAAATCAAACATGAAAGAACACCATTCTGCCAAAAGTAAAGGTTATATCTTTATTGGTTTTGGAGATAATCTCATTTGCTCTTGGGCCTCGTTCGGAAGCTTCCAAAATCCAAACCCATGGACCACATCCTCTTAAATTTTAGAGAAATAAATCAAACGGGAAGGAACATCATTATAAAAAATTTAAAGGTTCTATCTTTGTTGGTTTTGGAGATAATCTCTTATGCTCCGGGGCTCGTTCGGAAGCTTCCAAAATCCGAACCCAAGGACCAAATCCTCTCACATTTCAGAGACTTAAATAAAACATGAAAGAACACCACTCTGCTAAATTTAAAGGTTATATCTTTGTTGGTTTTGGAGATAATCTCATTTGCTCTGGTGCTCGTTCGGAAGCTTCCAAATCCAAACCCATGGACCAAATCCTCTTAAATTTCAGAGACATAAATTGAACGGGAAGGATCATCATTGTACAAAATTTATAGATTCTATCTTTGTTGGTTTTGGAGATAATCTCGTTTGCTCTGGTGCTCGTTCGGAAGCTTCCAAAACCCAAACTCATGGACCAAAGCCTCTTAAATTTTAGTGACATAAATCGAACGGGAAGGAACATCATTGTACAAAATTTAAAGGTTCTATCTTTGTTGGTTTTGGAGATAATCTCGTTTGCTCCGGGATCATTCGGATGCTTCCAGAATCCGAACCCGGATTTTGTCCAGATTCGAACATAGCCTTTCTTTCGTAATTAGTAACCGACTATATAAATTTCATCAATATAGCTTCATTAGTTTTTGAGTTATCGTGTAAACGGACGGACGAACATCGTTAAATCGACTCAGGAGGTGATCCTGATTCAGAATATATATACATGTCTATATCTAACTCACTTCCTTTTGGTGGTTGCAAACACCATACCAAAGTTAATATACCCTATACTTTAGATGTAAGTAAAAAGGTTTTATTTATTAATATTTTCATTAATGTATTACTATTTATTAATGTTTTTTAGGTAATATTCCACACTAATATTCCTAAATTAACATTTATACAAAAACAAATTTATTTATTTCTTACTATTTTATTTAAATTGATATTGTTAGTTAATACTATGATTTTTTTTTTGTATTATCGTGCTCAAGGCAGCCTCACCTTGAAAAATCGTCGAGTAGGCTTAAATCACGGCAATATTTAGTTTTACTTTTTTCTTAATTTAAAAATAAAAAAATTTTATTTTTCTTATTACAGATTTTGATTTATTTATTTAAATATAAACCTTTTCCTATATTTACACAATTTAAAACGAAAGTTTTTTAATTTGAAATTTAAATTTTTTTTATTTGATTTCTAGATTTAAAAAAAAAAAAAATTTAATTTAATAAAATATTGTTACAAATTATAAAGTAAATTTGGTATGGTTAGTACTTTAGTTAGTTAGTTTTTTTTTTTTCCTAAGGGAGGTGGGAATCTTCCAAAGACACCAAGAATTTCCCCTTGGTAGTGTCAGATTCTTATTGACTAAACCCACCTCCACCTTTAGCCAATATAGTGGGATGAAACCCTTACCTGCGAACGCAGTATATTGGCTAGGGAGTAGGGATAGGAAAGGATAGGAAACTGGATACGGAAACATTGAATTGGGAGTGGGACTGTAAGGAAACAATGAATCCGCCTATTATTATTATTTTGCTAAGAGTGACTAAAGCCGTCACAACAGTTACAACATGTAGTAGTAGTATATATTACTACAAGAGGTAACTATTGAAGGCAACCCCCACTGTCACTCTAGCGGCTGTTATTATTAGTATTAATATTCTTATTAATATTATTATTATTTTACTACAGAGTCAGCGCCATCAATGGATTACAACGTGCAGCAGTATATAACACCTTACTTGCATGATATAACCAAAGATAGCCCCACTGTAGTAGCTATTATTATTATTACTATTATTATTATTATAATTGTTGTTATATTATTATTGTACTATTTATTATACTATTTAATTATTGTACTATTATTATTATTATTAATTATTATTATTATTATTATAATAATTATTCTTATTATTATTACTATTATTATTATTATTATTAATATTATTATTGTTATTATTACTAATATAATTATACTTAAAAAGAAACAAATTAGTGGATAATCAATCTAAACAAAATCAATGGCTTGTGAACGACTCAGTACATCAATTACGTCAATCAAAACTTTTGATTCAACTACCGATTACTAGTTTATTTATTTCTAGTATTTATTTCCTTCCCTGTTGACTTTCAGCAAAATGCGCGATTTTTATTTAAATTTTATTTGTATATTATTTATTATAAAACAATATAAGTGTACAATATTGTAAATTAAAATGCTACAATTGTTACCAACCAAAAAAACGTTTATTTAAATTTTATTTGTATATTATTTACTACAAAATAATATAAGTGCAAGGTATTTGTGAAACTAAAAATGAATTATTTTTTAAATTTTGTGTTAACCAATAAACGGCTTGCTTATAAATTTAGTCTAGTACTGGAACATTAAATTAATTTGAAATTCAATTGATTTTTATTTTAAATTCACAATTTGAAATAGTTTTTTATTTTTTTTTTAATCTTAGTAAAAATTTGTATAATAATTTTATTCTGCAGATATTTTGAATCAAATATATATTTTTTTGGATAGCACTGTATGTTTTAAATTTTTAGTTTTATTTTTTTTCAGTCGTAATTTGTGATCTTGCTTTTATTCTATTCTAATATAAAAAACTAAGTTGTCTCTTGATTGATATTGCAAAAAAGTTACGTGATTTAATTTACTGTAGTTTTTTAAAGCAAAAATTATTGATCTGCTATTGTTTTTTTTTATATATTTTTTTTAATTTTATTAAAATTTGATAAAATAAAACAATGTTTTTTTTTTTGTTATATGAGTTAAGTGTAAGTCAACTTTTTTACTAAAATAAGATATTGGTGTAGTTGTTAAGACACTGGCCTTTCATACGAAAGGTCTCGGGTTCAAACACCGGCTGAGTCATATAGATTAATAAAAAATAATATAGATTTTTCTTATATAATTAGTAGAATATAATTAAATTAAAAATAAGTATATATGCCCTATAAATTATAATTAATATTATATTGTATAAGTTAACACACGCAATGCAATTTTCTAAAAAATAGTAATAAGGATCATATTTCATTTTAATATTTCACAATTTTCTACAAAAAAAATGTAATCAGCAATAATCAGCAATTTATATTGGGAAATAAAGTTTACTTGCGTTTACTTACATACTAAAAACATTATAATTGTAATTTTTTCTTTACTTAAGGTTGAACATTCAATAAAGATAGACTTAAAAAAGTATTTAAATTTTTTTTTTATTAAATATCATAATTTTTTTACAGGTATTTTTGAAATCAAATAATTTCTGAAGTTAATTAAAAATTTTTAAAGAATTTAATATATTAATTTTATTATTGAGAGAGCAAAGATTTAACTGGCGTCCAAGCAGGGACGATAGTGCCAAACAGTGTATATGTGCTCTTCTAGCTAAATTTTGTTAAAAAAAGAAAAAGTTTTTATTGAAAAAAAAAATGAACTTTACCAACTAAAAACTTATTTGAAAAATAAACAAAGAAAAAAAAAATTAGTGTTAAAAATTAACTAAACAAAATTAAAACTTCAGTATAATAAAAATTTATTTAATTTAAAATATTTAATTTTAAAAATCTTTCAAAAAAAAAAACAAAGAACTTCTTTGTGGAAAGAAAGAAAAAAAAACTTTAAAAGACAAAAATTGAAAAAATAAATTAACAAAAGAAATATAAAAGTGGAAAATAGTGGGACAAAATTAAGATTAGAGAGCACAACCTGACAACATCACTTTTGGTGCACGTAGGAAGTACGCCAAGGGTCAAACCTATCATAAGTTGGTTCAGCAACACGATATAGGAAACGAGGCCCCCGAGTAGCTTTTAAACAGAGCAAAAACGAGCTGTCGCACGGTGGAGTAACAAGAACCACTACAAAGTGTAAACAGCAGCCGCCTATTTTGCTGGAACAAAATAATACAATGGTCCAACGTAGATTTAGAAGTCACCTCTCAATAATACTGTAAGTCCAAAAAATCTTTTTCTTTACTATTTCTTAAGATAACAAGTATCCTCAAATAGAGGAGAAAACGGAAAAAAAAAACTAATATAAAAAAGAAAAAATCAAATTAAATTTTTTGAATGAAATAAAATTTTTAAGAAAAAAAAAACTTATTTTACAAAAAAAAGCAAGTTGACTAAATTTTTACTAAAATAAATAAAAACTATAGCAAAAAAAAAAACAAATATATAAAAAAAAGGAGAAACAATTATTGAAAATATTTTAAATAAAAAAGAATTAAAAAAATAAAATAAATTTTAAAAATCAAATAAACGCAAACTGGGCCCAATAATAACAAAAAAAAAAAAAAAATCAAAAACTAATAATAAAAACTAATCAAATTAATTAACTAACTAACTAAAGTACTAACCATACCAAATTATTTTATTAAATTAAACTTTTATTTTTTTTTAAATCTAGAAATCAAAAAAAAAAAAAACTTCTAAGTTTAGTTTAAATTTTTATTAGTTTTATTAGCTAACTATCTTAAATTTCAAATTAAAAAAGTTTCTTTTTAAATTGTGTAAATATAGGAAAAGGTTTATATTTAAATAAATAAATCAAAATCTGTAATAAGAAAAAAAAAATTTTTTAATTTTAAATTAAGAAAATAGTAAAACTAAATATTGCCGTGATTTAAGCCTACTCGACGATAACTCAAGGTGAGGCTGCCTTGAGCACGATAATACAAAAAAAAAATCATAGTATTAACTAACAATATCAATTTAAATAAAATAGTAAGAAATAAATAAATTTGTTTTTGTATAAATGTTAATTTAGAAATATTAGTGTAGAATATTACCTAAAAAACATTAATAAATAGTAATACATTAATAATAATATTAATAAATAAAACCTTTTTACTTTTTGAATATCTTAAAATATAATACCTTTTTTCATCAGAAATATTGTTTAAATTATTTTAAAATATCAAATCGTTTAATAAACATAAACATAAAAAGAAAAAAAAATAAGAAATTTGTGAATATTAAACAAAAATTATTGAAAACCTATTAAATTTTCATTTTTAAAATTATTGAAAACCTATTTTATCAAACGGTTAAAACAAATAATGGACCTGCTAATTTTTAATAATGAATTCTTCTATTTAAATATATTAACTATAATGTTAATATATTTAAATAGAAGATTTAATTGTTAATTTTAATTTTGCTATGATTTTTTCAGAATTTTTAATATTTTTTCATTCTCTTACATTTACATTAGGTATTTGTTTTTGCTAATAATATTACTATATATTACTATTATAATGACTAGCTTGTAAGAATGTAGTGCACATGCTATGTACGATCTCTGAAGCTCTTTTAGAGATATAAATAAATACATGAAAAACAAAAAATGAAAAAAAATCGTAATCGGTAGTTGAATCGAAAGTTTTGATTGACGTAATTGATGTATTGAGTCGTTCACAAGCAATTGATTTTGTTTAGATTGATTATCCACTAATTTGTTTCTTTTTAAGTCGACCAATAAATCGTAGTTGCGCAAAAAATCAGCACCTATGATCGTTTTGAACTGCAGCTACGACGAAATTTCAAAGAAAAGCTCGCCTTAGTCCGTGGTTTAGAACGAGTGATTGTTGGCTGAAAGTTTCAATAGGTTAACCATTTGCAGCATATAATGTTATCTTTGAAGGACGTGTGGTAGTAGATTTCCGATGAGTGAGTGGAAGAACGGAAACGTCCGCTCCAGTATGAACCAAAAATCTTGTGGAAGTGTTGCGATCGGTTATAGAGAGGCGAGATATAGCAGTTGATGTTGACAGGGGCGTAGTAGCTTGTGTAGCTGCGTTGACAGATAGTCAGTCAGAAGTTGGATTAACCAGCCTTCACGAATTATTTTGTAGATTTCTTTTATGTCTACATGGTGCTTTACATTTAGTTGCTGATGTTCCAAATTTACGGTTATATTAGGAATTGGTGTTTACGGAATCGGTTAGGGTTATCCCGAATATGAATGTGAATTAAATCTACCTCTAGAACGACTTCTTGAATGGGCTCTGAATGAATAGTTATTTGAAATTTTCTGTTTAGTTCAATGATTTATCAAGAGATTTAAATAGAGATTTATTCAATGATCGTCAAGAGCATTATTATTTTCGTGACTTCTGACTTCATTTATAGTGTACACATACCATTCGAATTAAATCTGCATCACTACCTTGAGATGAAGCAACAGCTTATCTAGCGTGATCTGGTAACCTTTGGACCCATAGACTTTTAAGAGCTGGTTCACTCATTGTGGCACCTGCTACACGTTTCATTTCGAAATATATTTGGCTAGGTTTCAACATTTAGCACTTCCCTAACTAGTTTATTTATTTCTAGTATTTATTTCCTTCCCTGTTGACTATCAGCAAAATGCGCGATTTTTATTTAAATTTTATTTGTATATTATTTATTATAAAACAATATAAGTGCATAATATAAGTGTATAATGTTGTAAATTAAAATGCTACAATTGTTACCAACCAAAAAAATTTTCATTTAAATTTTATTTGTATATTATTTAATACAAAATAATAAAAGTGCAAGGTATTTGTGACACTAAAAATGAATTATTTTTTAAATTTTGGGTTAACCAATAAACGGCTTGCATATAAATTTTGTTCAGTACTGGAACATTAGATTAATTTGAAATTCAATTGATTTTTATTTTAAATTCACAATTTAAAATAGTTTTTTATTTTTTTTTTAATCTAAGTAAAAATTTGTATAATAATTTTATTCTGCAGATATTTTGAATCAAATATATATTTTTTTGGACAGCACTGTATGTTTTAAATTTTTAGTTTTATTTTTTTCCAGCCGTAATTTGTGATCTTGCTTTTATTCTATTCTAATATAAAAAAATAAGTTGTCTCTTGTTTGATATTGTAAAAAAGTTACGTGATTTAATTTACTGTAGTTTTTTAAAGCAAAAATTATTGATCTGCTATTGTTTTTTTGTTATATATTTTTTTTAATTTTATTAAAATTTGATAAAATAAAAAAATATTTTTTTCTTTTTTGTTATATGAGTTAAGTGTAAGTCAACTTTTTTACTAAAATAAGATATTGGTGTAGTTGTTAAGACACTGGCCTTTCATACGAAAGGTCTCGGGTTCAAACCCCGGCTGGGTCATATAGATTAATAAAAAATAATATAGATTTTTCTTATATAATTAGTAGAATATAATTAAATTAAAAATAAGTATATATGCTCTATAAATTATAACTAATATTATATTGTATAAGTTAACGCACGCAATGCAATTTTCTAAAAAATAGTAATAAGGATCATATTTCATTTTAATATTTCACAATTTTTTACCAAATAAATATAATCAGATATAATCAGCAATTTTATATTGGGAAATAAAGTTTATTTGCGTTCCCACGAAATGAGGTCTCACGTGGCAACAACAGGTAGAGCTAATTAATAAAAACATTATAATTGTAATTTTTTTTTCTTTACTTAAGGTTGAACATTCAATAAAGGTAGACTTAAAAAAGTATTTAAATTTTTTTTTTATTAAAAATCATAATGTTTTTACAGTTATTTTTGAAATCAAATAATTTCTGAAGTTAATTAAAATTTTTTAAAGAATTTAATATATTAATTTTATTATTGAGAGAGTGAAATCAAACGGTTAAAACAAATAATGGACCTGCTAATTTTTAATGATGAATTCTTCTATTTAAATATATTAACTATAATGTTAATATATGTAAATAGAAGATTTAATTGTTAATTTTAATTTAATTTTTTAAGAGAATGAAAAAATATTATAAATTCTGAAAAACTCATAGCAAAATTAATTGGGTCCATTATTTGTTTTAACCGTTTGATAAAATAGGTTTTTAATAATTTTAAAAATAAAAATTTAATAAGTTTTCAATAATTTTTGTTTAATATTGACAAATTTCTTATTTTTGTTTTTTTTATGTTTATTAAACGATTTGATATTTTAAAATAATTTAAACAATATTTCAGATGAAAAAAGGTATTATATTTTAAGATATTCAAAAAGTAAAAAGGTTTTATTTATTAATATTATTATTAATATATTACTATTTAGTAATGTTCTTTAGGTAATATTCTACACTAATAGTCCTAAATTAACATTTATACAAAAACAAATTTATTTATTTCTTACTATTTTATTTAAATTGATATTGTTAGTTAATACTATGATTTTTTTTTTTGTATTATCGTGCTCAAGGCAGCCTCACCTTGAAAAATCGTCGAGTAGGCTTAAATCACGGCAATATTTAGTTTTACTTTTTTCTTAATTTAAAAATAAAAAAATTTTTTTTTTCTTATTACAGATTTTGATTTATTTATTTAAATATAAACCTTTTCCTATATTTACACAATTTAAAACGAAAGTTTTTTAATTTGAAATTTAAATTTTTTTTATTTTATTTCTAGATTTAAAAAAAAAAAAAATTTAATTTAATAAAATATTGTTACAAATTATAAAGTAAATTTGGTATGGTTAGTACTTTAGTTAGTTAGTTTTTTTTTTTTTTCCTAAGGGAGGTGGGAATCTTCCAAAGACACCAAGAATTTCCCCTTGGTAGTGTCAGATTCGTACTGACTAAAGCCACCTCCCCCTTTTGCCAATATAGTGGGATGAAACCCTTACCTGCGAACGCAGTATATTGGCTAGGGAGTAGGGATAGGAAAGGATAGGAAACTGGATACGGAAACATTGAATTGGGAGTGGGACTGTAAGGAAACAATGAATCCGCCTATTATTATTATTTTGCTAAGAGTGACTAAAGCCGTCACAACAGTTACAACATGTAGTAGTAGTATATATTACTACAAGAGGTAACTATTGAAGGCAACCCCCACTGTCACTCTAGCGGCTGTTATTATTAGTATTAATATTCTTATTAATATTATTATTATTTTACTACAGAGTCAGCGCCATCAGTGGATTACAACGTGCAGCAGTATATAACACCTTACTTGCATGATATAACCAAAGATAGCCCCACTGTAGTAGCTATTATTATTATTACTATTATTATTATTATAATTGTTGTTATATTATTATTGTACTATTTATTATACTATTTAATTATTGTACTATTATTATTATTATTAATTATTATTATTATTATTATAATAATTATTCTTATTATTATTACTATTATTATTATTATTAATATTATTATTGTTATTATTACTAATATAATTATACTTAAAAAGAAACAAATTAGTGGATAATCAATCTAAACAAAATCAATTGCTTGTGAACGACTCAGTACATCAATTACGTCAATCAAAACTTTTGATTCAACTACCGATTACTAGTTTATTTATTTCTAGTATTTATTTCCTTCCCTGTTGACTTTCAGCAAAATGCGCTATATTATTTATTATAAAACAATATAAGTGCATAATATAAGTGTATAATATTGTAAATTAAGATGCTACCAACCCAAAAAATGTTTATTTAAATTTTATTTGTATATTATTTACTGCAAAATAGTATAAGTGCAAGGTATTTGTGACACTAAAAATGAATTATTTTTTAAATTTTGGGTTAACCAATAAACGGCTTGCTTATAAATTTTGTTCAGTACTGGAACATTAGATTAATTTGAAATTCAATTGATTTTTATTTTAAATTCACAATTTAAAATAGTTTTTTATTTTTTTTTTAATCCAAGTAAAAATTTGTATAATAATTTTATTCTGCAGATATTTTGAATCAAATATATATTTTTTTGGACAGCACTGTATGTTTTAAATTTTTAGTTTTATTTTTTTTCTATTATATTGGGAAATAAAGTTTATTTGCGTTCCCATGAAATGAGGTCTCACGTGGCAACAACAGGTAGAGCTAATTAATAAAAACATTATAATTGTAATTTTTTCTTTACTTAAGGTTGAACATTCAATAAAGATAGACTTAAAAAAGTATTTAAATTTTTTTTTATTAAAAATCATAATTTGTTTACAGTTATTTTTGAAATCAAATAATTTCTGAAGTTAATTAAAAATTTTTAAAGAATTTAATATATTAATTTTATTATTGAGAGAGTGAAGATTTAACTGGCGTCCGAGCAGGGACGATAATGCCAAACAGTGTATGTGTGCTCTTCTAGCTAAATTTTGTTAAAAAAAGAAAAAGTTTTTATTGAAAAAAAAAATGAACTTTAAGAACTAAAAACTTATTTGAAAAATAAAAAAAAAAAACTTAGTGTTAAAAATTAACTAAACAAAATTAAAACTTCAATATAATAAAAATTTATTTAATTTAAAATATTTAATTTTAAAAATCTTTCAATAAAAATTTCTTTGTGAAAAGAAAGGAAAAAAAACTTTAAAAGAGTAAAATTGAAAAAAATAAATTAACAAATGAAATATAAAAGTGGAAAATAGTGCGACAAAATTAAGATTAGAGAGCAAAACCTGACAACATCACTTTTGGTGCGCGTAGGAAGTACGACAAGGGTCAAACCTGTCATAAGTTGGTTCAGCAAAACGATATAGGAAACGAGGCCCCCGAGTAGCTTTTAAACAGAGCAAAAAAGAGCTGTCGCACGGTGGAGTAACCAGAACCACCACAAAGTGTAAGCAGCAACCGCCTATTTCGCTGGAACAAAATACTACAATGGTCCAACCTAGATTTAGAAGTCTAGAACTTTTTCTTTACTATTTCTTAAGATAACAAGTATCCTCAAATAGAGGAGAAAACGAAAAAAAAACTAACATAAAAAAGAAAAAATCAAATTAAATTTTTTGAATGAAATAAAATTTTTAAGAAAAAAAAAATTTATTTTACAAAAAAAAGCAATTTGACTAAATTTTTACTAAAATAAATAAAAGCTATAGCAAAAAAAAATATATATATAAAAAAGGGGGGAAACAATTATTGAAAATATAAAATAAAAATAATTAAATAAAAAAGAATTAAAAAAATAAAATAAATTTTAAAAATCAAATAAACGCAAACTGGGCCCAATAATAACAAAAAAAACAAAATCAAAAACTAATAATAAAAACTAATCAAATTAATTAACTGATATCTGACTCATGGCGCAGTGGTTAAGTCGCCAACCTTTCAATTGAAGGGTCTTGGGTTCAGAAATAAAAAAATATGTAGTAGTTTTATATCGTAATAATGTATATCGTATAATTAATATTAGTAATAATAACAATAATAATATTAATAATAATAATAATAATAATAGTAATAATAATAACAATAATTATAATAATAATAATAATAATAATAATAATAGCTGCTACAGTGGAGCCATCTTTGGTTATATCATGCAAGTAAGGTGTTTATTTACGGCTGCATGTTGTAATTCACGGATGGCGCTGACTCTGTAGTAAAATAATAACAATAATAACATAATTAATAATAATTAACATAATAATAATAATTATAATAATAATAATAATAATAATAATAATAATATTAATAATAATAATAATAATAATAATAATAATAGTAATAGTAATAAAACAATAACTATAATAATAATAATAGTAATAATAATAGCTGCTACAATAGAGCCATCTTTGGTTATATCATGCAAGTAAGGTGTTATATACTGCTGGACGTTGTAATCCACTGATGGCGCTGACTCTGTGGTAAAATAATAATAATAATAGAAATAATAATAATAATAATAATAATAGTAATATAATAATAATAGTAATAATAATAATAGCTACCACAGTGGGGCTATCTTTGGTTATATCATGCAAGTAAGGTGTTATATACTGCTGCACGTTGTAATCCACTGATGACGCTGACTCTGTAGTAAAATAATAATAATATTAATAATAATATTAATACCAATAATAACAGCCGCTACAGTGACAGTGGGAGTTGCCTTCATAGTTACCTCATGTAGTAATATATACCATTACTACATGTTGTAACTGTTGTGACGGCTTTAGTCACTCTTAGCAAAATAAGCAGATTCATTGTTTCCCTACAGTCCCACTCTCAATTTAATGTTTCCGTATCCATTTTCCTATCCTTTCCTATCCCTACTCCCTAGCCAATATACTGCGTTCGCAGGTAAGGGTTTCATCCCACTATATTGGCAAAAGGGGGAGGTGGCTTTAGTCAGTACGAATCTGACACTACCAAGGGGAAATTCTTGGTGTCTTTGGAAGATTCCCACCTCCCTTAGAAAAAAAAAAAAAACTAACTAACTAAAGTACTAACCATACCAAATTTACTTTATAATTTGTAACAATATTTTATTAAATTAAATTTTTATTTTTTTTTAAATCTAGAAATCAAATAAAAAAAATTTAAATTTCAAATTAAAAAAGTTTCGTTTTAAATTGTGTAAATATAGGAAAAGGTTTATATTTAAATAAATAAATCAAAATCTGTAATAAGAAAAAGAAAAAAAAATTTTTATTTTTTAAATTAAGAAAAAAGTAAAATTAAATATTGCCGTGATTTAAGCCTACTCGACGATTTTTCAAGGTGAGGCTGCCTTGAGCACGATAATACAAAAAAAAAAATCATAGTATTAACTAACAATATCAATTTAAATAAAATAGTAAGAAATAAATAAATTTGTTTTTGTATAAATGTTAATTTAGGACTATTAGTGTAGAATATTACCTAAAGAACATTACTAAATAGTAATATATTAATAATAATATTAATAAATAAAACCTTTTTACTTTTTGAATATCTTAAAATATAATACCTTTTTTCATCTGAAATATTGTTTAAATTATTTTAAAATATCAAATCGTTTAATAAACATAAAAAAAAACAAAAATAAGAAATTTGTCAATATTAAACAAAAATTATTGAAAACTTATTAAATTTTTATTTTTAAAATTATTAAAAACCTATTTTATCAAACGGTTAAAACAAATAATGGACCCAATTAATTTTGCTATGAGTTTTTCAGAATTTATAATATTTTTTCATTCTCTTAAAAAATTAAATTAAAATTAACAATTAAATCTTCTATTTAAATATATTAACATTATAGTTAATATATTTAAATAGAAGAATTCATCATTAAAAATTAGCAGGTCCATTATTTGTTTTAACCGTTTGATTTCACTCTCTCAATAATAAAATTAATATATTAAATTCTTTAAAAATTTTTAATTAACTTCAGAAATTATTTGATTTCAAAAATAACTGTAAAAACATTATGATTTTTAATAAAAAAAAAATTTAAATACTTTTTTAAGTCTACCTTTATTGAATGTTCAACCTTAAGTAAAGAAAAAAAAATTACAATTATAATGTTTTTATTAATTAGCTCTACCTGTTGTTGCCACGTGAGACCTCATTTCGTGGGAACGCAAATAAACTTTATTTCCCAATATAAAATTGCTGATTATATCTGATTATATTTATTTGGTAAAAAATTGTGAAATATTAAAATGAAATATGATCCTTATTACTATTTTTTAGAAAATTGCATTGCGTGCGTTAACTTATACAATATAATATTAGTTATAATTTATAGAGCATATATACTTATTTTTAATTTAATTATATTCTACTAATTATATAAGAAAAATCTATATTATTTTTTATTAATCTATATGACGCAGCCGGGGTTTGAACCCGAGACCTTTCGTATGAAAGGCCAGTGTCTTAACAACTACACCAATATCTTATTTTAGTAAAAAAGTTGACTTACACTTAACTCATATAACAAAAAAGAAAAAAATATTTTTTTATTTTATCAAATTTTAATAAAATTAAAAAAAATATATAACAAAAAAACAATAGCAGATCAATAATTTTTGCTTTAAAAAACTACAGTAAATTAAATCACGTAACTTTTTTACAATATCAAACAAGAGACAACTTATTTTTTTATATTAGAATAGAATAAAAGCAAGATCACAAATTACGGCTGGAAAAAAATAAAACTAAAAATTTAAAACATACAGTGCTGTCCAAAAAAATATATATTTGATTCAAAATATCTGCAGAATAAAATTATTATACAAATTTTTACTAAGATTAAAAAAAAAATAAAAAACTATTTTAAATTGTGAATTTAAAATAAAAATCAATTGAATTTCAAATTAATCTAATGTTCCAGTACTGAACAAAATTTATATGCAAGCCGTTTATTGGTTAACCCAAAATTTAAAAAATAATTCATTTTTAGTGTCACAAATACCTTGCACTTTTATTATTTTGTATTAAATAATATACAAATAAAATTTAAATGAAAATTTTTTTGGTTGGTAACAATTGTAGCATTTTAATTTACAACATTATACACTTATATTATGCACTTATATTGTTTTATAATAAATAATATACAAATAAAATTTAAATAAAAATCGCGCATTTTGCTGATAGTCAACAGGGAAGGAAATAAATACTAGAAATAAATAAACTAGTTAGGGAAATGCTAAATGTTGAAAGCTAGCCAAATATATTTCGAAATGAAACGTGTAGCAGGTGCCACAATGAGTGAACCAGCTCTTAAAAGTCTATGGGTCCAAAGGTTACCAGATCACGCTAGATAAGCTGTTGCTTCATCTCAAGCTAGTGATGCAGATTTAATTCGAATGGCATGTGTACACTATAAATGAAGTCAGAAGTCACGAAAATAATAATGCTCTTGACGATCATTGAATAAATCTCTATTTAAATCTCTTGATAAATCATTGAACTAAACAGAAAATTTCAAATAACTATTCATTCAGAGCCCATTCAAGAAGTCGTTCTAGAGGTAGATTTAATTCACATTCATATTCGGGATAATCCTAACCGATTCCGTAAACACCAATTCCTAATATAACCGTAAATTTGGAACATCAGCAACTAAATGTAAAGCACCATGTAGACATAAAAGAAATCTACAAAATAATTCGTGAAGGTTGGTTAATTCAACTTCTGACTGACTATCTGTCAACGCAGCTACACAAGCTACTACGCCCCTGTCAACATCAACTGCTATATCTCGCCTCTCTATAACCGATCGCAACACTTCCACAAGATTTTTGGTTCATACTGGAGCGGACGTTTCCGTTCTTCCACTCACTCATCGGAAATCTACTACCACACGTCCTTCAAAGATAACATTATATGCTGCAAATGGTTAACCTATTGAAACTTTCAGCCAACAATCACTCGTTCTAAACCACGGACTAAGGCGAGCTTTTCTTTGAAATTTCGTCGTAGCTGCAGTTCAAAACGATCATAGGTGCTGATTTTTTGCGCAACTACGATTTATTGGTCGACTTAAAAAGAAACAAATTAGTGGATAATCAATCTAAACAAAATCAATTGCTTGTGAACGACTCAATACATCAATTACGTCAATCAAAACTTTCGATTCAACTACCGATTACGATTTTTTTTCATTTTTTGTTTTTCATGTATTTATTTATATCTCTAAAAGAGCTTCAGAGATCGTACATAGCATGTGCACTACATTCTTACAAGCTAGTCATTATAATAGTAATATATAGTAATATTATTAGCAAAAACAAATACCTAATGTAAATGTAAGAGAATGAAAAAATATTAAAAATTCTGAAAAAATCATAGCAAAATTAAAATTAACAATTAAATCTTCTATTTAAATATATTAATATTATAGTTAATATATTTAAATAGAAGAATTCATTATTAAAAATTAGCAGGTCCATTATTTGTTTTAACCGTTTGATAAAATAGGTTTTCAATAATTTTAAAAATGAAAATTTAATAGGTTTTCAATAATTTTTGTTTAATATTCACAAATTTCTTATTTTTTTTTCTTTTTATGTTTATTAAACGATTTGATATTTTAAAATAATTTAAACAATATTTCTGATGAAAAAAGGTATTATATTTTAAGATATTCAAAAAGTAAAAAGGTTTTATTTATTAATATTATTATTAATGTATTACTATTTATTAATGTTTTTTAGGTAATATTCTACACTAATATTTCTAAATTAACATTTATACAAAAACAAATTTATTTATTTCTTACTATTTTATTTAAATTGATATTGTTAGTTAATACTATGATTTTTTTTTTGTATTATCGTGCTCAAGGCAGCCTCACCTTGAGTTATCGTCGAGTAGGCTTAAATCACGGCAATATTTAGTTTTACTATTTTCTTAATTTAAAATTAAAAATTTTTTTTTTTCTTATTACAGATTTTGATTTATTTATTTAAATATAAACCTTTTCCTATATTTACACAATTTAAAAAGAAACTTTTTTAATTTGAAATTTAAGATAGTTAGCTAATAAAACTAATAAAAATTTAAACTAAACTTAGAATTTTTTTTTTTTATTTGATTTCTAGATTTAAAAAAAAATAAAAGTTTAATTTAATAAAATAATTTGGTATGGTTAGTACTTTAGTTAGTTAGTTAATTAATTTGATTAGTTTTTATTATTAGTTTTTGATTTTTTTTTTTTTTGTTATTATTGGGCCCAGTTTGCGTTTATTTGATTTTTAAAATTTATTTTATTTTTTTAATTCTTTTTTATTTAAAATATTTTCAATAATTGTTTCTCCTTTTTTTTATATATTTGTTTCTTTTTTTGCTATAGTTTTTATTTATTTTAGTAAAAATTTAGTCAACTTGCTTTTTTTTGTAAAATAAGTTTTTTTTTTCTTAAAAATTTTATTTCATTCAAAAAATTTAATTTGATTTTTTCTTTTTTATATTAGTTTTTTTTTTTTCGTTTTCTCCTCTATTTGAGGATACTTGTTATCTTAAGAAATAGTAAAGAAAAAGATTTTTTGGACTTACAGTATTATTGAGAGGTGACTTCTAAATCTAGGTTGGACCATTGTATTATTTTGTTCCAGCAAAATAGGCGGCTGCTGTTTACACTTTGTAGTGGTTCTTGTTACTCCACCGTGCGACAGCTCCTTTTTGCTCTGTTTAAAAGCTACTCGGGGGCCTCGTTTCCTGTATCGTGTTGCTGAACCAACTTATGATAGGTTTGACCCTTGGCGTACTTCCTACGTGCACCAAAAGTGATGTTGTCAGGTTGTGCTCTCTAATCTTAATTTTGTCCCACTATTTTCCACTTTTATATTTCTTTTGTTAATTTATTTTTTCAATTTTTGTCTTTTAAAGTTTTTTTTTCTTTCTTTTCACAAAGAAGTTCTTTGTTTTTTTTTTTGAAAGATTTTTAAAATTAAATATTTTAAATTAAATAAATTTTTATTATACTGAAGTTTTAATTTTGTTTAGTTAATTTTTAACACTAATTTTTTTTTTCTTTGTTTATTTTTCAAATAAGTTTTTAGTTGGTAAAGTTCATTTTTTTTTTCAATAAAAACTTTTTCTTTTTTTAACAAAATTTAGCTAGAAGAGCACATATACACTGTTTGGCACTATCGTCCCTGCTTGGACGCCAGTTAAATCTTTGCTCTCTCAATAATAAAATTAATATATTAAATTCTTTAAAAATTTTTAATTAACTTCAGAAATTATTTGATTTCAAAAATACCTGTAAAAAAATTATGATATTTAATAAAAAAAAATTTAAATACTTTTTTAAGTCTATCTTTATTGAATGTTCAACCTTAAGTAAAGAAAAAATTACAATTATAATGTTTTTAGTATGTAAGTAAACGCAAGTAAACTTTATTTCCCAATATAAATTGCAGATTATTGCTGATTACATTTTTTTTGTAGAAAATTGTGAAATATTAAAATGAAATATGATCCTTATTACTATTTTTTAGAAAATTGCATTGCGTGTGTTAACTTATACAATATAATATTAATTATAATTTATAGGGCATATATACTTATTTTTAATTTAATTATATTCTACTAATTATATAAGAAAAATCTATATTATTTTTTATTAATCTATATGACTCAGCCGGTGTTTGAACCCGAGACCTTTCGTATGAAAGGCCAGTGTCTTAACAACTACACCAATATCTTATTTTAGTAAAAAAGTTGACTTACACTTAACTCATATAACAAAAAAAAAAACATTGTTTTATTTTATCAAATTTTAATAAAATTAAAAAAAATATATAAAAAAAAACAATAGCAGATCAATAATTTTTGCTTTAAAAAACTACAGTAAAATAAATCACGTAACTTTTTTGCAATATCAATCAAGAGACAACTTAGTTTTTTATATTAGAATAGAATAAAAGCAAGATCACAAATTACGACTGAAAAAAAATAAAACTAAAAATTTAAAACATACAGTGCTGTCCAAAAAAATATATATTTGATTCAAAATATCTGCAGAATAAAATTATTATACAAATTTTTACTAAGATTAAAAAAAAAATAAAAAACTATTTTAAATTGTGAATTTAAAATAAAAATCAATTGAATTTCAAATTAATTTAATGTTCCAGTACTAGACTAAATTTATAAGCAAGCCGTTTATTGGTTAACACAAAATTTAAAAAATAATTTATTTTTAGTTTCACAAATACCTTGCACTTATATTATTTTGTAGTAAATAATATACAAATAAAATTTAAATAAACATTTTTTTGGTTGGTAACAATTGTAGCATTTTAATTTACAATATTGTACACTTATATTGTTTTATAATAAATAATATACAAATAAAATTTAAATAAAAATCGCGCATTTTGCTGAAAGTCAACAGGGAAGGAAATAAATACTAGAAATATATAAACTAGTTAGGGAAATGCTAAATGTTGAAACCTAGCCAAATATATTTCGAAATGAAACGTGTAGCAGGTGCCACAATGAGTGAACCAGCTCTTAAAAGTCTATGGGTCCAAAGGTTACCAGATCACGCTAGATAAGCTGTTGCTTCATCTCAAGCTAGTGATGCAGATTTAATTCGAATGGCACGTGTACACTATAAGTGAAGTCAGAAGTCACGAAAATAATAATGCTCTTGACGAGCTTCGTAAAAAAATTATTGAACTAAACAGAAAATTTCAAATAACTATTCATTCAGAGCCCATTCAAGAAGTCGTTCTAGAGGTAGATTTAATTCACATTCATATTCGGGATAACCCTAACCGATTCCGTAAACACCAATCCTGATATAATCGTAAATTTGGAACATCAGCAACCAAATGTAAATCACCATGTAGACATAAAAGAAATCTACAAAATAATTCGTAAAGGGTGGTTAATCCAACTTCTGACTGACTATCTGTCGACGCAGCTACACAAGCTACTACGCCCCCGTCAACATCAACTGCTATATCTCGCCTCTCTATAACCGATCGCAACACTTCCACAAGATTTTTGGTTCATACTGGAGCGGACGTTTCTGTTCTTCCACTCACTCATCGGAAATCTACTACCACACGTCCTTCAAAGATAACATTATATGCTGCAAATGGTTAACTTATTGAAACTTTCAGCTAACAATCACTCGTTCTAAACTACGGAATAAGGCTAGCTTTTCTTTGAAATTTCGTCGTAGCTGCAGTTCAAAACGATCATAGGTGCTGATTTTTTGCGCAACTACGATTTATTGGTCGACTTAAAAAGAAACAAATTAGTGGATAATCAATCTAAACAAAATCAATTGCTTGTGAACGACTCAATACATCAATTACGTCAATCAACTTTCGATTCAAGTACCGATTACGATTTTTTTTTAATTTTTTGCATTTCATGTATTTATTTACATCTCTAAAAGAGCTTCAGAGATCGTACAGAGCATGTACACTACATTCTTACAAGCTAGTCATTATAATAGTAATATATAGTAATATTATTAGCAAAAACAAATACGTAATGTAAATGTAAGAGAATGAAAAAATATTAAAAATTCTGAAAAAATCATAGCAAAATTAAAATTAACAATTAAATCTTCTATTTAAATATATTAACATTATAGTTAATATATTTAAATAGAAGAATTCATTATTAAAAATTAGCAGGTCCATTATTTGTTTTAACCGTTTGCTAGTCCCTTCACATGATACGAAAACCTGATGGCTCTTGGCAACCGTGTGGAGATTATCGTGCATTGAACGCTTAGACTGTAGCAGATCGGAATCGATTGTCTTATATATAACAATGCACATCAATTCTTCACGGTAAAATGATTTTTTAAAAAGTTGAGCTTCAAAAACCATTTCACCAAGTCCCGATTTGTCCAGATGATGTACCAAAAACATCTATAACAACCTATTTCGGGCTTTTTGATTTGAGTACACGACGGTTGGTCTCCACAAAATGCTCCACAAAATTTTCAACGTGGCTTGTTTGGCTTTTGAATAGTTTCATACCTAGTACTATAGTTTTACTAATGGCATCAGCAAAAAGATCAACATTTCTTTGACGAAAGTATATAGACCAGTCTAAGTCTTTTAAAAAATGATTGAGGCCATCCCAGTTAGCTCGGTTGTAATGCCTAACTAATTGGGCTTATGCTCGGTCTAGAAGATATCTTAGTCTCTTAAGAAATTAGTTTAAACAAGGCAATTGTCGAAATTACCAAGTGCAGAGTTAACAGAAATTGTGTATTTTTCTGGAGTTATGGTTAGAAATAAGTTCAGAAAATGTTGATTATTGCTATTTTATCTAGAATTCTCGTTGTTGAGAAAGTTGGTAATTAAATTAAAATAATTAAAGAATTGTTGTTAAAAAATAATTAATTAATTTGAAGTAGGATAATAAAAGTTAATATTTAAGTTAATAAATAAGTTAATATTTAAATGTAAATTTCAATAAAAAGTGTTTTATTTAATAAATTTATTATATGTACACTAAATATATAAATATTCTGGAAAAAGCGTGTAGTCCCTGTTTCAAATGTAACTCCTAAATCTCTCCTAAGTTAGATTGAAATACAAGCAAATGAAATACAGGCAAACGACACTACACGCAAATTACAAGAAATACAGGCAAATGATATAGAAATTACAAGAAATACAGGCAAATGATATAGAAATGATAAATTAAATGCAGGCATATGACACGCTCCCGTAAAAGAGTTTATAATTTATTCACTTTCCTTAAAAATTTTGTTAAAAACAATTTAGTATTGCTACTATTAGTTTTTATTTTTTATTATTACTCGATTTGTTAAAATATTTTTTTTCACAATTTTATTAATGTTTATGGCCTCAAGTAATTTAATCCATAAAAGGCCACTAATTTTAATTGTAATTGTTTTGATTAATAACTGTTAAAAAAAGTTTATTATTTTTTTTTATTTATTTATTTAGGTTCTTAACCCCTGCATTTATATCTACGGCCAAAAATTCTACCGACTACGCCAATAAAATTATTTGTTTAAAATAAATAAAAGTTCCGAAATAAAAGATTAATTTTTGTTTAATCAATTTATTATTTATTTTAATTAAAAATAAAACTTATAATAACTAAATGCTAACAAAACGAATTTTAAAAGAAAGTACTTCGACCGAACTTCTGGTGTTTAACAGTAAAAATTGATTTCTTTCTTTCTGTCTGTAAAACTCTTAAAAATAAACTGAATACAAACAAAACTGTAAAAGCAGTGTTATTATTAAGTGTCATATTACATACTTTTAAATACATCGAGTTTTCTAAAAAAATTAAAGCAGTTTAAGCAGTTTCTAAAAAAAATTAAAGCAACGGGCAATTAAAGCAGAAATTTCATTAAGGGAGATAATTAAGGAAGGTTCTGAAGCCTATCAGTCTAAGTCATTTTTACCAAAAGTTGTTTAATTTGTACAACTTTCAGTGGATAAAAATGTTAAGTCATTTACTTTCTAATTTCATTATATTAAAGAATTTATTTTGGCTACTGAAATATTTAAAATATATGTTCAGTGAACAATATTAGGTAAGCCAAATTTTATCATGATATGAGAAATCAGTTTTTTTTTATATTTTATTCTCATTCGTTAACAAATCAGTGAAAAAAAGCTTACAAAACTGATATTACTTTAGTTTAATTACGAACTAAAATCTTAAAACTATGTTAATATTTATAGTTTATATTTTTTTTTTTTTTTTAAAGAAAATTTTTATAAATATACATTTCTGCTGTTTTTTGGAAAATTTGTAAAAACCAAAATTAATTCCATTTTTTTTTTATTTTATAAATAAAACTTATACTAGCTTAAAACTATTCCAAACCTAAACTTACCTATCCTAACCTAAGCCTATTTCACTTTTAGCTTTTTTTTTTTAGCTACTTTTTTCTTAACTTTTATGAAATGTTTAACCACCAATAATTCTTCGACATTCGTTTATCCTTTTCAGGATTAAACATGTCATATTTTAGTAAAATTGTCTCTCTATTGTTTGGGTTATATTCTATACACTTGCACGTAGCCCGTCTATTATAGTGATATAATAGGGAACATGCTCGTGGCTTTGAATATAACCTTTACTATCAAGATAAATACAATGTTGGGGAGCAATAAAACCAGTTTTTAAACTATTTTTAATATACTCTTCATTATGGTAATTTATTTTGGATATTAAGCCATTTTAATTTGCATTCAGAGATCTGTCAAAATGATTTCGTATAATTTTAATTAAAAATTATCAAATCTTATTATGTTTGCTTTACGATTCAAGCATTTATTGGAGTAAAAATGCTTCTACTCCGTTTCTGGTATTCTATGTACATTTTCGCAGGCTCTTATGCATTTTGGTTTGAACTTTCTTATTTTCTTCATTAGGCTTGCACTTAAGTTGAACTTGCACATATGGGTCCAGCGTAAGAAATAGCAGGTCTAATTAGAGTTTGATATGCTAAAACTTTTACTCTTCCACTGATAATTCTATTATAGTAGAGTTTTTTGGACGCCTTGAATGCTTTTGTCCACTTTTCTATATTTATATTTTTATCAACGTTATCAATGTAGTTTAAATGTTGATTTAAAACAACACCTAGGTATTTGACAGATTTGTTCCTGTCAATTTTGGTGAGTTCCATATTAAAGCTTTAATATGGAAATCTTTTGCCATTATTTCCGCTATTTTATTACCGGCGGAAAAGACTATCAAATGCAATAGAGTAATTACTCCCTTTAAACCTCTCAAGTAAATTTAACAATTCTATCAAATAAATTGAGAACAGTATCGGCGAGTTTACTGTGCCCTGCTGTAAACCATTGTTTATTACAAATTTCTGTTCCATATTTGAGTTATTGGCTATTATGAATTAGTTGTCGGATATCATATCCATTATTAATATTAATATGTTGTTTTGGGAATTTACCCTTTAATAGTTTATAGAGTAAACCATCAATCCAAACACTATTGAAAGTTTTCTCTAGGTCTATAAGACATGCTCCAACAGCTTCTTTTTTGTTTATGTACCAGCATATATCAGATGTTAATTTATTGATAGCATGTATAGTGCTATGTTTATGCCTTAAGCCAAATTGGTTTTCAGGTAGCAGCTGGTTATGTTTGGCAGTAGGCTAATTGATCTATAATTATTCGGATTTGTAGGGCCTTTACCCGGTTTTTTTAGCATGACCACCTTTGCTATTTTCCATATTTTAGGGTAATAGCAGTAGTCTAATGGATTATTAAATAATATGACATATATTTCTATGACTTAAGCTGTTAAGTTTTTAATATCACATTTGGGATACCATCTATGTCAGCAGATATTTTGGTTTTTAAGTTATTTAATTTTGTTTGTAGTTCATAAAAGTTTGTGAAGTACTTAATTGTTATTATTTAATTTATTGAATGCAGTGTTTATATTGTCGAATGTAATTAATGTAAAATTGTTTTGTTTTTGTTCTGCACCTAATAATCTTAAAGATTGTATTTTGTCAATTACTCTACTGTGGAAGTAGCTATTATTTGGTACTGTAACGTTATGGCTTCTTTCTAGGCATGTACCAAAAATTTTGATAATATCTTCTTCCTTTTTTACTATATATTTATTTATATTTGTTCTGTCTAGTTTTGTATGGCCAATGTTGTTATTTGTTAAAATATGTAAGTCACTCGGGTCAATATGTAGGTATTTTATATTGTGGTCAGTTTTTTTCCAAAAAGTTTGTTAATTTCCGAGAACATGTATCTATTGTTCTTCAGAGTAATATTTTTAATTCTGTTATGTAAGTATTTATTTATTTGTGTGTTTATTTCTTGTTTGATGAGTGTGTTAATATTGTTTAAAAAGCTTTTAAGTAAGGTAAGTTCTCGGGGTGTAAAGTGCAAATTTCGTCTGTGAATTTTATGTATGTCGTTCAGAATCTTACTTTTGTGTTTATCTGACTCTTGGCGCAGTGGTTAAGTCGCCAACCTTTCAATCGAAGGATTTTGGGTTCAAACCCCGTTAAAGTCATATAAAATAACAAAAAAAATTTAGTACTTTTATATCGTAATAATGTATATATTGTACAATAAAGAGTAGTATTAATAATTTTTTTTTAAATTTCTGCATTTTTTTATTTACTTAATATTTGATTTCGTTTTACTTGTTTAGTGTAGCTGATGATGATCTGCAAGGCAGATTGAAATGCATTCAATTTTGTTAATTTAAAAGAAGTTATTTATTTTGAATAAAAAGTTTTTTTAATAATAAATACATGTAAAATCAAAATAAGGTGTTTTTATTTTATATAATAATTTACCCAATTTTACGAAAAGATAAAAAAAAAAAAAATTATGGAATTTAAAATGGCTACCAAGTGAAAATTGAACAAATTTTACAGTCTAAGTAAGAAGGTGTCAGATGTTAAAGTGGATATCATCTTTTTAAAGAGATGTAAAAAATTACAAGTTTTTCCTAATTTCATTCATATCAAAATGGCGGTGAGTAATTCTAGAAGTGAAAAAGCGTTGAATTTGGCGAAAAAACAGCGGTTTAATTGGGAAATTAAATATAAATATGCTTTACTTTCGGATTTAGAATTAGAATTATATAATCTACATTTTTGTATATGGAATGATCTTGTTTCATTTGAGTATGAAAAATGGATTGAATTTCGCAACATGCTAATGCAAAAAAATAGTAATTCTGGTGAAAAAAAGAAAATTAGACATGTTAAAAAGTTAGGTTTTTTAATTAAAAATATTACAACAAAACCAAATAACTTTAAATTTCCTGAAACGGTTGATAATTTTGTTCATAATCAGTGAAATGTTTTTTTTTCGAAGGAGGAATTGGATTTGTTGAATAAAGGGTTGAATTTTAGTTCAAAACCTTGTAAACTTCTTTTATTAGATTCTGTTATTGATATTCAAATTGTTTTAAAGTATAAATTGCCTCAAACTGAAAAACGAATACGCGAAGCAGCTAAACCAATAATTATGAATACGAAAAGAAAGTAATGCAATTGACTTTGTTACTAATAACAACAAAAACACATTACAGAGTCTAAATGAAAAGGATGTATATTATGTTAAAGCTGACAAAGGTAACTCTTTGGTGGTCTTAGATAAGTTCCACTACAATAATAGAATGTTAGATTTGATTGAAAATGGTTCTTACAAGTTGCAATCCAAAACTCCAATTAATTTAATGGAAAAGTCTATGAGTAGTTCAATTGATAAAGTTGTTGCTGGTTTTGGCAAGAGATTAAAATGGTCCTTAAAAATGTCGAATGCCTCAGTACCAAAAATATATGGATTACCTGAATTACATAAACCAGGTAATAAGATGAGACCAATCATTTCAAATGTTTGTGCCCCATCATATAAACTCTCAAAATGGTTGCCAAATGAATAAAATAGCATACCCAATATTGAACGTATGTACGTCAAAAATTCTTTTCAAGTAACTAGAGAATTTGCAGGTTTTGAGTTGCAGTCAGATGAAGTTTTGGTTTCTTTTGATGTGGAATCATTGTTTCCTAGTATTCCTGTAGATTTGGCTATTATATCACTAGAAAAGCATTTAACTAAGCACAACATATCGGATTATAAAAAAGACATATACATTCATGTAGCAAAAACGTGTATTAATGAAAACTTTTTTCAATTTAGACAGAAATACTACATAGTCACAAATGGTGTTAGTATGGGCAATCCATTAAGTCCATATATGGCGGAACTTTTTATGTCTGAATTTGAAATGAGTTTAAAGCATGAAAATCTACTACCACGACTTTGGATTCGTTACGTAGACAATATTTTGGCCGTAGTTAAAAGACATCAAATAGATAAGTTTTTTAATTAAAAATATTACAACAAAACCAAATAACTTTAACTTTCTTGAAACGGTTGATAATTTTGTTCATAATCAATCAAATGTTGTTTTTTCGAAGGAGGAATTGGATTTGTTAAATAAAGGTTTGAATTTTAGTCCAAAACCTTGTAAACCTCTTTTATTAGATTCTGTTATTGATACTAAAACTGTTTTAAAGTATAAATTACCTCAAACTGAAAAACGAATATGCGAAGCAGCTAAACCAATAATTATGAATGCCAAAAATAATGCAATTGGCTTTATTACTAATAACAACAAAAACACATTACAGAGTCTAAAGAAAAAGGATGTATATTATGTTAAAGCTGACAAAGGTAACTCTTTGGTGGTCTTAGATAAGTTCGACTATGATAATAGAATGTGAGATTTGATTGAAAATGGTTCTTACAAGTTGCAATTCAAAACTCCAATTAATTTAATGGAAAAGTCTGTGAATAGTTCAATTGATAAAGTTGTTGCTGGTTTTGGCAAGAGCTTAAAATGGTCCTTAAAACTGTCGAATGCGTCAGTATTAAAAATGTATGAATTACCTAAATTACATAAACCAGGTAATAAGATGAGACAAATAATTTCAAATGTTTGTGCCCCATCATATAAACTTTAAAAATGGTTGGCAAATGAATTAAATAGCATACCCAATATTGAAGGTATGTACGTCAAAAATTCTTTTCAAGTAACTAAAAAACTTGCAGGTTTTGAGTTGCAGTCAGATGAAGTTTTGGTTTCTTTTGATGTGGAATCATTGTTTCCTAGTATTCCTGTAGATTTGGCTATTATATCACTAGAAAAGCATTTAACTAAGCACAACATATCGTGTTATAAAAAAGACATATACATTCATGTAGCAAAAACGTGTATGAATGAAAACTTTTTTCAATTTAGACAGAAATACTACAAAGTCACAAATGGTGTTTGTATGGGCAATCCATTAAGTCCATATATGGCGGAACTTTTTATGTCTGAACTTGAAATGAATTTAAAGCATGAAAATCTACTACCACGACTTTAGATTCGTTACGTAGACGATATTTTGGCGGTAGTTAAAAGACATCAAATAGACAATGTTTTGAAGGTATTGAATAGTCGTCATCCTTCAATTAAGTTCACATATTCAATTTCATATTCACAGGATGGTAAAATCCCTTTTTTTGGATTTAATATTGAAAAGAGTAAACAATACCGTTGAGTTTGAAATTTACCACAAACCCACTGGTACGCTTAGATATATTACCAGTGATTCCCATACACCTATTCAACATAAATTAGCTGCTTTTCATTCAATGGTGCATAGGTTATGTATGGTTATAATTATATCAAAAAAGTAGCCAGTATTAATGGATATAATCAACAAGTTATTAACAAACTTATTGAAAAACATGCCAAGAAAGTTAGTAAAGCTAATTTTCAACTCTTTTTTCACAAAATAGTCGTATTGAAAACTCAGCTTTAAATGAACGGCAAAGAGTTTGTATGTCTTTTGTTCCACAAGTCACAAACAAAATCAAAAAAATTTTCACTGAACACAATCTGACCATAGTTTACTTCAATCGCAACAAGTTATCAAATTTATTGGGTTCGACGAAAGATAAAACATCAAGGTGAACAAAGGTGGTATTTATGAAATAGGTTGTGATAATTGTGAAAGCAAATACACAACCTATTTCAGTCAGACAAAAAGAAAAATCAGTAAAAGATGAAATTAACATTTTTCTCATATAAAGTATAATAGGCCAAATAAGTCTGCTGTCGCTCATCATATACTACAGAACAATCACTCAACATCAATACATAATTTAAAACTGATTAAAGAGGTAAATTATGCGAATCGATTAGGCGCTTTTGAAAGTTATTTTATTCAATCAAATGAGCATAATATGAACAATGACAATGGCCCGATTAGTTCATCTCTTTTTTTAATGGTATAGTTAATTTTTAATTGGTATTGTTTAATTTTCTATTATTTAAATTTTAGTTAATAATTTTTAATGTTGAATTTTATTTTTTATGTTATTTTTCATCAATTAGTGGATTGCCCAATTTAATATAATTTTATTTTATATTTCAATTGATATTGCTAATTACTGTTAAGATTGTTATTTAAATTTTAAAAAATTTTGTTTTAATTTATTCTTTTTTTTTCAAATTTTCTGAATTTTGTCATTGTTTTATTTACTTAATATTTGATTTCGTTTTACTTGTTTAGTGTAGCTGATAATGATCTGCGAGGCAGATTGAAATGCATTCAATTTTGTTAATTTAAAAGAAGATATTTATTTTGAATAAAACATTTTTTTAATATTACATACATATTAAATCAAAATAAGGAGTTTTTATTTTATATGGTAATTTACCCGATTTTAGGAAAAGTTAAAAAAAAAAAATAATTATTTTATGGAATTTAAAATGACTACCAAGTCAAAATTGAACAAATTTTCTAGACAAAGTAAAAAGATGTCAGATGTCACTGTATATCCATAGATCGCAGGTTCATATCCGGTTCGACATGTTTAATAGTACGCCTAATTATAAAGGTATGCCAAAGTTGTTAGAAACAGCTCTTTTTTATACGGAATTTTTAGTTTTAAGTGTTACAACTTGTATTAATTCATCCGTTCCAGAATGTGTGTCCAGTATTCTTGCCAGTAACCATTTACACGGTAGTAGATTTTCATCTTTTAGCAATACTAAGTTTCCTATTTCCAAATTTTTTGAAGGATATTGCCAGTTTGGTCTATGTTGTAATGTGTGTAAATATTCCGAGTGCCATCTTTTCCAAAATGATTGAACAAGTTTTTGCATAAATTGCCATCTTTTCAAACAATGTTCGTGATTGTCTAATATTGTCGGTTGTGGTACCAATAATAAAGGGCCTCCGATTAGGAAATGACCTGGAGTTGTTACAAGTTCTTCAAAATTTAATTTATTTTGATTTAATATACAAATAAAATTATTTTGATTTAATATACAAATAAATACAAAATTTTTTAAAAAGTTAATTTATTGTTATGTAATATCCTTTTTAAATGGTATTTGTCCGATTTTACACCTGCCTGCCATAATCCACCGAAATTGGCAGACATTGGTGGTATAAAATGCCACTTTATGTTTTCGTTTGCCGCTAACTCTGGGGTTTCTTTCATTATTTGTTTTAGGTATTTTACATAATTATCTTCTAAAATATTTCTAGATCCAACAAAGTTTGTACCATTGTCAGAGTATAAGTCAGTCCACGTCTTCCCACAAAGCGTTTTAGAGCTGCTAAAAAGGCATGTGATGTTAATTCTGACACTACCTCTATGTGTATCCTTTTGGTGACCAGGCAGATGAAAATTGATAAAAATGTTTTCATGTTTTTGGCATTTCGAATTTTTGATGTTTTTATTTTAATAGGGCCGCAATAATATACCCCAGTATGTTGGAAAGGTCTTGCCATATTTAACGGTGGTGATGGTAGAGTGCTAATTAATTGTTGAGATTGTTGAGCCTTTTGCCTAAAACATATGACACATTTATGTATGTGACGTTTATTTATATATGTTGACATTTATATATATGACGACTTCATTTCTCGCGTTTAGCAACCAATATTTTCTTCTTATCATACCGATCATTAATTGAGTACTTCCATGTAATGTTATTTTGTGCATGTTATTTATTATTAATGAAGTTAAAGGATGTTTATCGGTTATGATAATCGGATGTTTTTCTTCCCATGGAATGCTTGCGTGATGCAACCGTCCGCCAACTCTGAGAATCTTATCTCTATCTATGAATGGATGAAGATTATTTAGTCTTTCACCAGCTGGTATTCCAGCCCTTAAATTTTTTATTTCATGTGTGAAGTTATTTTGTTGCATGTGACTAATTAGAAATTTTTCAGCTTCCTCTAATTCCGGTATAGTCAAATGATTTGAATGCAATTTGATCTTTTTTATAATATTTCCTACACGCATAATGTATGCTGTGACCCTTACCAATTTTTATAATGTTGAATACTTATTGAATAATTGGTCAATAATGCTTGGTTGAGAGTTGGCACTTAAGTGTATCTTGAACTTTTTTGTTTCCAATAATGTATCGTTTAACTGTAGTAATTTTGGCCAATCTTGTTCTTCATGTAAAAGCCAATCAGGTCCCTTCCACCATAAATCTGCTTTGAGTAAAACACTTTTTCAACTAAAATATAGAATGAACATATTTTCTTAAAAATTAATGTTGTTATGTGTGGAAATTTTGTAAAAAATAGTGGTGAAAAGCAAATCGAGGATTTAAAATATTTAAATACAAGACATTTTATCGTCTCATCCGATGATGACTTGGGGGAGTTTTTTGAAACAAATTTTAAAGAAAAATTAATTGCCGATCTAGAGGAGTTCCAAGAAAAAGACTCCGGGTGGGCATTGAAAGAAATACTTAATCTAGTGGTTAATATTAATAAGTACACACCGATGTCAGGTTCATCTTTTATTCAATTGCCAGAATGGATAGAAAAAAAGAAAGCATGCATTATTGTTAAAAATAGTGACAATGCGTGTTTTGCTTGGGCTGTAGTTTCAGCTCTTCACAGAGTTCAGCGAAATCCAAGTCGTGTCAGAAATTATCCAGATTATAAAAACGTTTTAAAATTGGATGGAATTTCGTTCCCTGTTACTAGAAAAGATATTGGAAAGGTTGAAAAATTAAATGATATTAGTGTAAATTTATATGGGATAACTAAACAAAAAGAAAAAAACAAAAAATTTTCAATAATACCGCTCAGATTGACTAAAGAAAAGAGTGAAATATCTGAAAGACATGTTAATTTACTTGTAATTCAAAATCGGTATGAAAATGAAGATGATGATGAAGAAAATATGGAAATTAATGATGTTGTGAACGACGAACCTATTAGATATCATTATGTTTGGATTAAGCATATTTCTAGACTTCTATCAAGCGAAGTAAACAAATACGGGCATAAAATTTTTCTGTGCGACAGGTGTTTACATTATTTTAGTTCTGAGCAAAAACTTCAATGTCATTCAGAAATTTGTAAAAATTTAAATGATTGTAAAATAAGTTTCCCACCAAATAAAAGTATCTCGTTTAAAAATTTTAAAAATAAAGAAAAAAGTCCGTTTATAGTTTACGCTGATTTTGAATGCTTATTGAAACCTGTACAAAACATATCAGGATCAGGTAATACAGAGCAATATCAAGAACATAAGGCTCACAGCATAGGATATTATTTTGTACACTCCTATAATAATAAATTATCTTATTATAAAAGTTACCGAGGTTTAGATTGCGCAAATTGGTTAAGTGAAGAGTTAAAAATTATAGCTAATAAAACTGAAAAAATTTTGGAAACCATAGAGCCGATGAAAACACTAAATAATGAACAAAGAGAAAATTTCAAAAATTCTACAATTTGCCATATTTGCGAAAAACTACTTACAAATATTGACATAAAAGTTCAGGATCATTGCCATATAACTGGTAACTATCGTGGGGTATCACATCAAAGCTGTAATTTGAATTATAAAGATTCAAAAGTAATTCCTGTGGTGTTCCATAATTTTAGCAAATATGATGCACATTTACTGATAAAAGAGGTGGCAAACAATATTCAAGGATATCTTCATATAATTCCTAATAATACAGAAAAATATATATCAATTACAAAGAAACTTGATTATTGTCAGGTTTCGTTTAAATTTGTTGATTCAGTACGTTTCATGGCATCATCATTAGATAAATTGACATCGTACCTTAAAGAAAAAAAGATTTTACGCTCAGAGTTTTTGAACATTTCTAATAAAAAATATAATTTATTAACCAGAAAGGGTGTATTTCCATATGAACATATAAAAGATTGGTGTAATTTAGAAGAAACTGCATTGCCTAGAAAAAGAAGTTTTTACAGTTCATTAAATAATACGCACATAAGTGATAAAGATTATGATCATGCTATTAATATATGGAATCAATTTAATATCAAGACTTTAGGTGAATACAGCGATATATATTTGAAAACAGATGTACTACTACTTGCTGATGTTTTTGAAAGTTTTAGAGATGCTTGCATTAGAAACTATAAATTAGATCCAGCACATTACTACACATTGCCAGGTTTTGCTTGGGATGTTTTGTTAAAACACACTTCCGTAGAAATTGAGCTAATTAAAGATGTGGATATCTTAATGTTCATAGAAAGAGGAATCCGCGGAGGTTTAACTCAATGTTCAAAAAGGTATGCAAAAGCGAACAATAAATACATGAAAGATTATATACATAATAACGATAGTTCTTCTACATATTTGATGTATTATGACATCAATGCAATGTACTCTTGGGCTATGAGTCAGTTTTTACCATATAAAGATTTAAAATTTATCGGAATTGATGAAAGTTTTAACTTTGATGTTGCTGATGATTCATCAGTTGGATATATATTAGAAGTTGATCTTCCGCTAGATTTACACGAAATACATGCAGATTTACCTATGGCTCCAGAAAAAATGTCACCATCTGGTTCAAAAGAGAAAAAATGATGGCAACTTTATTTCATAAAAAAAACTATGTTATTCATTATAGAAACTTAAAGCAATGTTTAAAAGAAGGAATGAAACTCAAAAAAATTCATAAAGTACTAAGTTTCACGCAACTTGATTGGATGAAACCATATATTGAATTAAATACATATCTACGTACAAATGCTAAAAATGAGTTTGAAAAAAATTTATTTAAACTAATGTGCAACGCGGTGTTTGGAAAGACAATGGAAAATGTTCGCCTTCGTAGAGATATTAAACTTAGAACATCATGGGATGGTCGTTATGGCGTAGGAGCATTAATAGCAAAACCAAATTTTCATTCGGTAAATATTTTTGATGAAAACTTAGTAGCAGTTGAATTGATCAAAACTGAAATAATATTTAATAAACCAATTTTTGTAGGAATGGCAATTTTAGATATTTCTAAATTATTACTTTATGAATTTCATTATAATTATATGAAAAATAAATATGGTGAAAAGTGTCAATTATGTTACACTGATACCGATTCTCTTATTTACTCAATAGAAACAGATGATGTATATGCTGATATGAAAGAAAACTTACATCGGTTTGATACATCAGATTATTCATCAGACAATCCTCATAATATGCCACAAGTAAATAAAAAAAAGCCTGGCCTTATGAAAGATGAAAATAATGGTCTGATCATGCTACAATTTGTTGGTCTTCGAGCAAAAATGTACGCTTTAAAAATTCAAAAAAATAATGAGAACGAATTTGGAATAACTAAAAGAGCTAAAGGTGTGAGGTCAGTTGTTTTGGATAAAGAAATATCATTTGAAGATTATCTAAATGTCTTGAACGAAAACGTTGAATACATTCACACACAAAATTCAATCAGATCAAATAAACACCAATTATTTAGCACAAGACAGAAAAAAAAAACCCTCAGTCCTTTCGATAATAAAAGATTTTTAATGACAAATACTAACAAAACGTTACCATGGGGGCATCACAGCATTGCATACTAAATTATATAATTATGTATATATTAAAGTCAAAATAAAACCAATTTATTTTCAGTTCATTAATTTTTTTTTAATTTTTATTTGCAAATTTAATCATTTTTCACATAGTTTTTTGAGTTGTTCAGGTTTTATTAATTTGCAAGCTGAACTGGTATCTCCACAAATTATGCAGATTGGGCCATAATCCTCCATGAAATCTTCAGCATCATGCTTGTGTTCAAATTCTGCTACTGCGCTGAATGATGTAAACATTCCATTCAATGATTTATTCTTTGCTTTATTTATTTCCACTTCGTTTTTGAAACAACTATAGCAATATACCTCTGAACGAGGAAATTTCCAACAAGCATCCTTGAATTCTTCTCCATAGTTGAAAATGTAGTGCTCGTAATCGAAAAATTTATAACATAAATGAAATAAATTCCCCTCATTTCGGAAATTTGAAATTGATTGGGAAAACCTTTAATTTCATATCCCGCACGTACAATTTCTGAATTATTCAACATTTTTTTCTTATTTTAAATTCTAGGTAGTTGACAGAATTGACAGAATTTTAAAAATTTGCTAAAGTTAAAACATATTTTTGTTTTTTTTTTTACACATAATTAGAATGAAAAAAGAAAAAACTAAGAACTTTTTGGTCTATAAAACCGCATACATCCTTTCTATATTGTATTTCATAATTTATTATTAACATAAAAGTACATACAATTTCCTTATCAGGAAAAATTTCACATTTTAATGTATTATTATTAGGTCTTCTAATTAACTTCTTATTGACTGCTTTAACAATATTCAATTTTTTTTTCGAGAAAATGCTTCAATATTTCTGTTTATGATAATAGAAATTAATTTGAATCATAATTTAATTACAATTTATAATTGCTGTGTAGATTTAAATCTTTATAAAAAAAGAATTTAGAGAACGTTTTGACTGTAAAACCGCATACATCCTTTCTATATTGTATTTTACGCATTGTATAAATAACTAAAAGTTTTCTAAAGTTATTAGTTTAAAAACAATTGAGCAATCAAGACGTTCCTCTTAAGCACAAAAAACAAAACAAAAAAATCCAAAATGAAACGTGCATCATCATCATTTTTATCAATAAATGGTCATCAAACAAAAATGACCAAGAAAACAGAAGAAAAAGAAGAAGACTTCTTTATAAATGAAGAAATTGATGAGGAGCAAGATCAGGATGAAGACGAGTCTGATGACGAACTCTTAGAGAACTTCGTCAAAGAAATCAACAAAAAAATATGTTTCCGTTCAATGACAGAGCTTCCAGTCGGAACAGAATACGAAATTTTGAAGCTGAGTGAAGCAAATTCAAAATTTGAAAACAAAACTTGCGTAATAGTACATACAGATACGTTTTTTACGTATCTTCCTACATATTACGCAAACAATAAGGACTTAAAAATTATAAACATTATTAACAAAAAACTTAAAGATAAAAAAATGAACTATTTTTTAAAATAATAAATAAAAAGAAAAATATTATTGATATGGTATTTAAACACATAAAAAAATCTAAAATATAAAAACAATAAAAAAAAAATCTAAATATAACAAATGAGTTATTATTTATTTTACAGGTACCCACACAGGTTTTCTTGCTAATAATTCGAGTTGTAATATTAGCATGCCTAAAATTATATTATATTTCTTTACAGCTTTTCTTTCCTTGCTAATAATAGAATTGTTTTTATGAAATCTGAAAACTTTTTTAAATAAAACGAATAATTAATTTTTTTTTTTTTTTTTATTATTATTTCTATAGTGTTTTTGTATGAAAATTATTGAAATACACAGCAATTAGAATTCATCTTTTTATCTTTTCCATATTTTGCAACGCTCGATTCGGATAACGATTTGACACAGGAAATTGTGCAGGAAGCTGAAGCCGTTGATTTTGATCCTCTTTTATACTGCGCATAATTTCTGTCTCTTTGAGTATTGTCTTGCTTGTTATCCATTGCTTAAATTTTTTCGATGTTGATTTTTGGAATATAATTTTTCAAATGATGTCGATTTCAATATCTGAATTTATTTTATATAGTTTTATGTTTGATGGAACATAAATAAAACACAATTTGATTTCTTTTTTTTTTTTATTTGTTAATTTAATTTATCTTTAATTCACTGTTATTTAACTTTAAGTTGTTTATTTATTATTTAATTTTACTCTTATTTAATCTTAGGTTTATTTTAACCTTTTTATTTAGTTTTACTGTTATTTAATTTTAAGTTGTTTATTTATTATTTAATTTTACTCTTATTTAATCTTAGGTTTATTTTAACCTTTTTATTTAGTTTTACTGTTATTTAATTTTAAGTTGTTTATTTATTATTTAATTTTACTCTTATTTAATCTTAGGTTTATTTTAACCTTTTTATTTAATTCTACTGTTATTTAATTTTATTCTTATTTATTATTACAAATCTTTTTTATGACCTGACTTCTTGAAGGTTTACAATGAAGTGAAGTTTTTTTTTTAAATTAAACGTTGCAATGCCATGCATTGCAAAGTTTAGAAATAATTGAGAATCAAATTACACGCTTTTGGAAAAAGATGATAATGATTTTCTTTTATTTAAAATTAATTTATGAAAAGAATTTTTGTTAGCGTTAGAAGTACAGTTACGCTTTTTTTATTTGAAGTTAATTTATTAATTAAAAGAAAAGAAAAGTAATTAAGTTTTGGATTCATGTTACGATTTGCAAGTGTATGATTATCATGTGCTTTGCTCATGATTACCATGCACTTGTTTTATAATCTTATGTAACACCTCCCCCCTTTAAGATTTTCGGTCTCAGAAAATTTTTAGGGTAACATCATTATCTGATTTTTCGCATTGATTCTCGACTATTTCCAATTTTTTACAGCTTTTTATTTTTCTACAAAAGGCAATTAAAATTATTATTATTATACAAAATATTATTGAAGTGGATACAAATAAAATATTACTTTTAAAACTAGAGTTTGTTTCATTTAATTTTATAATTTCTCTATTTTTTATTGTGTTGAGGTGAATGTCCTCCAATGAAAAATTATTTACAACTTTCGTTTTATTTGATTACCACTGTTTATAAGTGATATTACAGTATTATCTTTGTAATTTCTTATTTTATTTATAAAGCTTAATTTATCAATTTTCATTTCACAATTATTAAATTTAATTACATTATTTCCTTTTATTAGAATTTCATGTTTAATACAATTTTGTTTTATCTTTATTTTTGGAAGATTGAAAGTAACAATAGTTTCTTCGTTAAGTTGAATTATTGATTCTAATTTATTTATTTTATATTTACATGTGTTATTATGTTGGAAAAAGTTCCGTATACATTTGTCATTATGGAGCTTTAAGTTTCGTTTTAGTAAAACGTTTTCGTGATATTCAAAGATATTATTATCGTTGACTATGATTCTTTTGTTATCGTAATCTAACTGTTCGAAATTTAAATTTGGAAATGGGATGATGTAAGCGTCTAAATATGTTTCTTTTGTAAAATTTGGGATCAGAATAATTACGCCTATTATATTGCTTTCAATAATTACACTACTTTTAATGTATGGTAAATTTTCTATTGGAATTTGGAAGTCTGAGATTTCTTCTTCTGTCAAGATGTTGTGAGCTAGTACTTCGAGTCGACTGAGTAATATCACGTCTTCGATTTCTTCGACATGGTTATTTAACAGGTTGATGTCGACATAAACTCGTAGCTCGAATTTATTTCTATGTATGATATTAAACCCGGTTTTTGTTATACTGTTTATGTAATTTGTCATTTCTAAAGTTCGTTTGTTAACCTGGTCGGAAATATCTTCCAGCCCTTTGATTAATTTGTTGTTAATGACTACTTGTTTATTGGTTTGTTCTATTATTTGTTTGTTAGAAGATTCAAGGTCTTGTAATCGTTTGTAGACTTCGTCTGCGTCTTCGTGATCCATTGTCCCGGCGATAAACTTCATTGACGACGCTAAGAAGTTTATAAGTCCTCTAGGAGGTCGTTTTCTTTTAGTAAGGTTTGGAGTTAAAGATTTTATTTTGTTTTTTAAGTTGTCCAGTTCCTTTTGTAAATGGTTGTTTTCGTTTTCTTGTCCTTGTTTTATTATATCTATTTGTCCTTGTAGGCCTTCAATTTATTCATGGTGTACGGTTAAATTTATTAGATGAAGTAATTTTGTATAACTTTCGACGAAGTTTCCATTCCATTTCCTAAAAAATTTATAGAAGGTAGTATTGGTTTTGATATTTATACTTTCTTTTTCTTTGTTTCGCGCAATATTTCATTAGTCTTTTATTGCTGGTATCTGTTAGGTAGTTTCCAGTTTTCTGGTATTCTTTTAATTTTTTGTATTTTGGTTTACATTTTCCTACTTCACGATTGACTACGATATTTTCTGTAAAGTTTAGGTTTTCAACTATATCTTTATTGTTTTTGTTAATGCGTTTTGCTTTTTCTTCGTCAAATTGTTTTGCTAGTTCGTCAATTTCATTTCTATCGAAGTTTTCATTAAAGAAGTCTAAAGGTCTTAATTTTGTAGTAGAATGAATGCTGCGATTATAGTATGTAATAGCAGCTTATTATATAATACTTTATTTAATAAAAAATACTTTAAATAATACTTTAAATAATACTTTATTTTCTATGTCATTGGATTCGGTATTAGTTTTATCGACATCCATTAGCCTTAAATGTTCGTTTAACGTGCCGTGTAGGCGTTCAATGTCTAAACTGTTTTGTTGTTTGGTGTCGTTTTGTGCAACATTATTTCGTTTTCGTTCAGAAATTGTTCGAATGCGTTATGTATAATACATTTGTCGTTGTCGGATACTAGTTTTCTCATTTTCCCTAAATATTTAATTCTTTCCTTGATGCCCGATAAGATGGAAATCCATGTCCTGTCTTTTAATTTAGAGATCGTAGCGTGTTTGGTAAATTTGTCGATCATTGTAAGATACATTATATTTCGACACGGGAACCATATATCCATGTGGACTATATCGTTAAAGTATTTTGGAGATTCCGTGTGGTTTAGAGGTAGTTTTATTGGACTCCTATCATGTTTGGCGATATTGCATACATCACAGTTATTTACGAATTTGTGTATTTGTTCAAGCATATTAGGAAAGTAGTAAACGGATTTTAACTCGAGAAACATTTCTGATATTCCTCGATGATTTTTGCTTAGATGTTGTTCTTTAATAACGCTTAGTATTCCGTCTTTATCTGTCCGATCTAGAAGTTTAGTTAGTGACTTAAGTATTTTCAAATTTTTATTTCCAAAGAAATATTGTCTGTATAAGTTGTGGAAGGTTAAGTATAAAGGAATTTTCGCAATAAATGCACATAGTGCCTTTTTCTATTAGACATTTTCTCATCATTTCTAGAAGGTTACAATTTTTGGTAACGTGTAAAATATTATGACATTTTTTATTGCAGATTTTCATTAGGAGTTTTTCTTTATTTTTTGGGTACAGGTAGATTTGGTTTTTAAAAAGATTTACTGGTTTTTCTGTTATTGGAATATACCCTGAATCGTCTTCTTTCGCGCTGTGTATTGTCGCAGAAGTCGACATATTGTCTACATTGTTAGCTTCTTTGTTAATTTCGTTAACGTCGTATTGTTCTTAACGCACTGAGTTAATAAGAATGTTTTTCTGCGAATTATTTTCTAAATTATCAGGTATAATTCTGCTTAATCCGTCGGCAACATGGTTATCTTTGCCTTTTACGTAATTTATTGGAAAATCGTATTCATTAAGTCGAATTTTCCAACGTTGCAGCTTCATGTTAGGTTCTTTCAAATTGTTTAACCAGACCAAGGGTCTGTGGTCCGTTTGTACTATAAATTTTCTACCGTATAGGTAAGTATGGAAGTGCTTTATTGACCACACAATAGCGAGAAGTTCTTTCTCTATTGTTGCGTATCTTGTTTCATGTTGGTTTAGCGTACGAGACGCGTAGTAGATTGGGTGGCCGTTTTGGCTTAGAACGGCACCGATTGCAAAATTTGAGGCATCGGCTGTTACTGTAAATGTTTTTTCAAAATTTGGGTTTATTAAAACAGGATCAGTGGTTTTTTAAGCATTTTATAAGAGGGTAAGCGATACTAGGATAGTCTTTTATGAATTTCCTGTAGTATCCCGTTATCCCCAGGAAGGATTTAATTTCTTTCTGTGTGGAAGGTAATTTAATTTTTTGGATACACAATACTGTTTTGGGGTCAGGTTTTATACCACCATCTGTTATAATGTGTCCTAAATAGTTAGTAGAAGTTTGAGTGAAGTTGCACTTATCCATTTGTATTTTTAAATTTGCTTCTCTTAAACATTGGAGAATTTTTTGCAAATATAATAAGTGCTCTTCTAATGAAGCCGAAAAAATTAGAATATCGTCTAAATAGACAACACAAATTTTGTTCACGAAGTTCCGTGATACGTAGTTCATCAACCTCTGGAAGGTCGATGGAGAGTTTTTTAACCCAAACGGCATTCTGGTAAACTCATAGTGACCATTTGCCGTTGGGAAGGCAGTTTTCCATCTGTCCTCTTGTTGGACTTCGATCTGGTGGAAGCCCTTAGCCAGATCTAATGTGGAAAAGTACCTACAGTTTCCTAGCTTTCCGAATAAGTCTTCGATGTTCGGTATTGGAAACTTATCGTCGATTGTATTATCGTTCAATTTTCGATAGTCAATGACGATCCTCCATTTTTCTATATTCAAGTTGTCCAATTTTTTGGGCACAACCCAAATAGGAGCGTTATAAGGTGAGGTACTATTTACTATTATACCTTGCATTAGCATTTCCTTGATTTGTCGGTCTACCTCTTCTCGATATATTTGGGGGTATCGATAACTTTTTGTATAAATGGGAACGTCGTTTTTCGTGATTATCCTATGTTTAATCTTACTGGTGAACGAGAGTGTTTTTTCGTCCTTATGGAAAATGTCTTGTCAGAATCGATTATAAATTTTAATTTTTTATTTTTGTACTAATTGTTACATAGGGTAGTTGTTTTGGCTGTTCGAGCAAAAATTTTGTTCATTACTATTGCTCATGTATACGTCCATAGGTTCTATTTCGTTATAACTACGATTTGTTCTTCTACTTTGACGTTCGTGGTTATAATTATTATTTATCTGATTAGGTTGGCTATTCACTACTGGATAGTTTCTATTATAATCGTAATTTCTGATTCCCGAATTATTTTGATTAGAATTAGTATTTTGAAAGCGGTTTGAGTGAGAAATTCTATTTGGGTAATTGTTTTGATTTCTATTTTGTGAATTGTTGGGGTTGAAATTTCTCAATTGTTGTTGTACAACGACATAAGGTCAGTTGGTCTAGAATTTCGTTAATAGGTGTTGACTCGCCAAAATCTCTTATTAGAGCTTCTTTGACGTTTAACCATGTTCCTAGATCTGGATTGGAAAGTAGGGCAGTTCTAGCGTTTCCGATAATTTTATCTTTAATGCTTCCTAATAATATACTTTTGTAATTATCAGGAATAGTTTCAATTATTGGAATGAGTTCTTCCACCCTCTGTAAAAAGTTAACTAGGTCGTTTATTTTTCCTGAGAAAGGAGAAATATTGGCAATGCACTTTATTAAGGTATTAAATTTTTCTGATTCTCCTAAATTTTCCATTTTAAGTATTAGTCAGTTAATGGACACAATTTGTAACAAAATTCTGGATTTAATTATAAGGTGCTTAGTTTTAATCAATAACAAATTTTATAATTTGATTTTGAGTTTACTTGTAAATTATTAATTTTAATTAATACACTAAATTTGAAGAAAAAAATTTCCTTTAATAAAATTATTAATTATAATTTTAATTAATAAATCAAATTTGTAATGAGATTTTGAATTTGTAAATTGATAACTAGAAAAAAATTTATAACAAGATTTGTAATAAAATTTTGAATTTGTAGTTTTTTTTTTTTTTTTTTTTTATAACAAAATTATAAAGTTAAATTGTAGAATTTTTTTTCTTTATTTTTTATTTTTTTTTTTTTATTTTAGCTTACATTCATTTGCTTAATAAATTTTAATATTTCAAAAAAAATTTTTTTTTTTTTTGCTATTTACTTATTTCTATTATTTTTCTTTTTTTTTTGTTTTTTTTGATTTAATCAAATTATTTAATTAATTTATTACTTATTTAATTTTATTTTAAAGGTATTGTACTTAACTTTTTTTTTTGTGTTGGCCTTGTAGAAGTAATTTTGTTGAATTCTTGTAGATGTAAATTTGTTGAATGTTGGCCTTGTAGATGTAAATTTGTCTTATGACGTAAATTTGTCTATTATTGTAATAATTTTAATCTAATCTTACATCTAATTTTATCTTAGATGTAAATTTGTCTATTGAATATTAACGGTTGTTCCCTTTGGTTGAGGTTCGTTTGTTACCTTATGTATCGACTTATGGTAATTTCGACTGCGCCAGTTTTATGTTTGATGGAACATAAATAAAACATAATTTGATTTCTTTTTTTTTTTATTTGTTAATTTAATTTATCGTTAATTCACTGTTATTTAACTTTAAGTTGTTTATTTATTATTTAATTTTACTCTTATTTAATCTTAGGTTTATTTTAACCTTTTTATTTACTTTTACTGTTATTTAATTTTAAGTTGTTTATTTATTATTTAATTTTACTCTTATTTAATCTTAGGTTTATTTTAACCTTTTTATTTAATTCTACTGTTATTTAATTTTATTCTTATTTATTATTACAAATCTTTTATATGACCTGACTTCTTGAAGGTTTACAATGAAGTGAAGTTTTTTTTTTAATTAAACGTTGCAAACCATGCATTGCAAAGTTTAGAAATAATTGAGAATCAAATTACACGCTTTTGGAAAAAGATGATTATGCTTTTCTTTTATTTAAAATTAATTTATGAAAAGAATTTTTGTTAGCGTTAGAAGTACAGTTACGCTTTTTTTATTTGAAGTTAATTTATTAGTTAAAAGAAAAGAAAAGTAATTAAGTTTTGGATTCATGTTACGATTTACAAGTGTATGATTATCATGTGCTTTGCTCATGATTACCATGCACTTGTTTTATAATCTTATGTAACAATATGATTAAAATGCTTATATCAGCGATTTTATTAAATTAACATTTTCAAGAGCACAAAATCCATTATGATTAAAACAACATCTCTTAGAATCTTCAATATGCTGACTTTTCAATATTTTTATATTTGTTGAATCTTGTTCGTTCACATCAACTACAGAATGAAATTTTAAAATATTTTTAATCCATTTTTTTTCACTTCCTTTAACATTAATTTCTGAATATTTAATTAAATAAATCTTTAAAATATTTATAAGATCGCAAAAATGTGTTTTACCGTCTGACCATTTTAATCCACGATGATTTTTAGTGAGCCAGTAATTTGTGTGTTTTGCTTTTGTTTGTAAATAATGATAAGCATAAGGTTGCTTTATTATGAAATGTTGAATTTCATCATTTGATGAAAGAATAGCAATTTCTTTTAAAATGAATTTATTATTATTATCTCGAAAACCTTGTATATCAATTATTGCATATTCCATTTTTATGTTTCAGAAGAATTTAATTGATATTGATATTGATTGATAATATATTTATAAAATTTGTAAATTAAAACTTATACAATGTAATCCAATCATAAAAAATATGTTAACAATAAAATGGAGGAATTTCAATAACACAGCAAGATTCTAAGTTTATTAATTTTATTTTCATTCATATATTTAGATAATTTTATTAACTTCACCTGTTAACTGTTTAAATTCTACTAACCGGTCATGCAAAATAAGACAATAAGCTGTAGTATTGTCTGGAATTTTTTTTAAAGTCTTTAATTCAATTTTGACATCAACTGGCCCCATTTTTAGATTTTCATTTTGAAAACGAGTATCAATTATGAAGATAGGAGAATTGGTTTTAAAATTTTCCAATGAAACTAAAGATTCTGATATTGAGTTATTATAATAAAAGTTTCTAAAATTCGAATATGCTTCGTATGCTAAAGCATAACGATTTTTTACGAAATCTAAATTCATATCTTCATATGGATATGATTCTGAATTTAAATATACTTTTATATTTTCAATATCACAATAATCAAAAGTTGAAGGATCTTCATCCACTTTATTTTGTTTACCAGTTTGTAAAGCAAAAATAATAAAACGAGGTTTTCCAAGTTGTGAAGCTGTTTTAACCTTCCAAATATGATGTGTAGTTCCTATTGGTAATGTAGGATATTCGTGCAATTCTCAATTTCTAAAAGGAATTTTTATAACCGAACCATTTTCAATGCTTTTATATAAATCTAATTTAAGCCTATCGTTTAAGTTAATATGTTGAACCTTCCAATGTATTTTTGTGATAGTAATTTTTGGTTTTTCACTAGCATTAACAACACTACATAATAATGAATTATCATTTGTTCGAGAGCGAGTTAATATCAATTCATGTTTTGCATTTGGAATAATATTATTATAATCTTCCGCAAATGCTAATAATCTCTTTAAGGGTACACAAAAATTGAAATGAAGTTCATTCATTTTAATTGAATTTTCAGGAGACCAACTTCCATTATATAAAACGGTACTTTCATTTTGATTGAGTGAAATATAGTTTTTTAATGTTGAAGTTATTCCAACATTACGATTATGATCAATTTCTTTCCCATTAAGTTCATAGCGAATTTCATCAAATAGAAATGGTATAGCATTTTTAACTAGTTTAGTATGTGTAACAGCTGATCCATCATGTTTTGTTACATATCCTTCTATATAAATTTGACTTGCAGATGGTAATACATTTAAATTCTGATTTTGTATTTGTATTCGAATAATATCACTCAATCCAAACGAATTTAGAAATGGTGAATATGAATACCATTGAGCGTTAATTATACTTTCATCAAAAATGGGGTCATTAAAAAGTTCCATTTTAATTTGTGTTTAGTAAATAGCCAAGTGATTTTAGATATTCCTTATTTTTAAATGATAAACGTTTTTTATATTTTAAATGCTGAGATCCTCCTACTTTGACTAGCTTTGATGAATTAAGCCGGTGTATATCATTCTGCAAATTTATATTAGATTGATGATTTTGATTAAATACTATCATTTTGAGGCTTTAAATGCAATCTAGTTGTTATTGTTTCTCCACGAAAATTAATTAAATTACCGTTCTGATCAAGCAGTTTTATAGTAATAGAACTTATCTGATTAATAGTTATAGGTAAATAAATTACATTCGTAGGAAGTTCAACTATTTTATATCCTGGAATGAAGTTTATAGAGCATTCGTGTATGTAAAATGTGAGCTTCTTTTCGATTAATATAAGTTCCAGAAATAATATTACATACTACTCTTACTATGTTTATTTTATTAATGTCAATAAAAACATCTGAAGTATGCCATTTGTTTGGTAATAACCTTTTTCTACTAAAACCTAATAATTCACCGATAGTATCTTCTCTTTTAAAATCAATTTCTTTATCGGCAAAAATTTCGCACTTTAATGTGTTATTATTTGCTCTTATAATCAATTTTTCCTTATCTGTTTTAGCTAAATTCAATGTTTTTCTAAGAAATTTTTCAATATCTTCAATTTCGTATGAACCTGTTTGAATTTTGTAGGTAATATATAATTTATTATTTTCCTCATCTATATTTGGTATTGAATTATATGTTTGGAAATCTACTAAACCACACGTATATTCTCTTCCCTTTAGATCTATAGGAGGAAAATAATTATTTGTTAATATGGATGAGTTTCCGTTTAAAGTTAATGTTATTGACATATCTTTTACTCAAATAATAATGAGATATTTCAGAAGAGTATATTGCTTTTATAGATTTTCAAGGTTAATCCATCTTAATCATTAACATAATGAAAAACAATGCATACATCATAATATATTATAATTTTATTTTTTTGTTCTTTTAATTTCTTTACAACTAAATTCAAATTATTCTTTATCAGTTAATTTTTTCGGTTCTTTTAATAGAGAAAATAACCTTGAACTTGAACAAAATTATTAACCTAGGTTATGTTTAATAAAACTAGACTAATAATAAAAAAAGCAATATTTTTATTTTTTGTTATTATGTTATGTTTTTATTTACTAATAATTTTTTTTTTGTTAACAATATGAAATAAAAATTCTAAACATAAATGACCACAATTATATGAATTAAAGTTTTGATATTTATTGTAGTTATATACAAGCTTATCTCCTAAATATTTAATTACTTCTAATGGAGGTTGCAAATTTGCAAAGCTGTCAAAATATTGTATGATTTGAGGATTTTTGTAATAAGCTACCCAATGCGTTCCATTTCCAATAGAATTATCTAAATTTATTATACCACATTCATATTTCACAAGTTTGCGTGTTGGTAAATTATCTCGCATAAAAACTCCACGGAAATGTTTTAAGTATTTTTTTCCAAATTCTTCTAAATCATAATTAGTAAGTGCTTTTTTGGGTAGCTCATTTAATGGTTTTTTGGATTTAAATAAAGACCTAATCCTTTCTTATACGGTTTTAAGTGTAATCCCTTTCCTCCTTTTAATGCAATAGCTTCCATCAATTTATTATGACGCTCACTTTCATGTAACTGTTTATGTGCATTTTCAGCATCGCTTACAGCCTTACCTATCCCAGCAGCACCACCTGATAATGCTCCAATAGCTGAAAGACCCGCAAAAATTGGAATTAAAGGTAGAACTCCACCAATTTTTGGTACTGCAATTATTCTAGGAATATATAAAATTTTTTTCTGCCCCCTAGAAAATTTTCGAGCTGCTTGCAAAGCTATTCTTATAGTATTTTTTTCATTCATAGGTTTTTTTATAGTTTTATTAACTGCTGTTATAGCTTCTTTTATGACATTTTTCAAAGGTTTTTGTTTTTTTTCTTTTAGTTTTCTTTGTTTTTTTTTTTAAACCCATACCAAGTTTAACTTTCGCTTTCATTGTGTTTGTAACTAGAAATGAATTTAACCGTTCACCAAAACCTGAGTCTTTAGCTTTTGTCCTTTGCCAAGCTTTCGCTGCCAATATTTATCAGCTATATGACGTTGATTTTGATCAGTATTTTGAGAATATGCTATATCATGCTCTCGACAAGCCTTTTCTAAACCATTAATTCCTTTATCACCTCGTGCTAATCGTTTTGCTAGTTTTGTCCCAGGACCACAATAATTATAACCAGGTAAATGTGCTTCAAATGGCAGTTTATTAATTAGAGAATTAACTACACCTTTTCCATTAACGGTTTTTGGTTACTGATTGAATATTTATTATAAAGTGGCATAATATTAAGTTGTTTAGTTTAAGAAAGTCACTCAAATACTAATCATCTTTATAAAATGAAATTTATAAAACTAGATAATGCAGTTAAAGTTAAAAACTTTAACTTAGCTTTTATTTATGTCAGTCATATACAAGAATTCCAAAGCATTTAGTTAGAGATAATGCTAATTTTTTAATTATATTTAAGCAAGATGATTTAAATTTAAAACATATATATAATGATCATGTCAATTCTGATATGTCATACATTGATTTTAAAAAATTGAGTGCATGTTGCTGGAATGATAATTATGGTTTTCTATTAATCAATAAAGATGACAGTTTAAATAATGGACGTTATAGAAAAAATTTTGATGCATTTGCTAAATTTTAGTTGACAAGAGATCTGCCATAGTAGGCAGTTATTAGCTGAACGAATCCTTCAACATTTACTAACTGAATGGTGTTATTTAGCAGTTAGTAATTTGCAGTTAGCTGTTGGCTATTAGCAGATGGCAGTTACCAGTTAGCAGTTTACGATTATCAGTTAGCAGTTAACAGGAGAACAGTTCAGTCGATAATTTACAGTTAATACTTGAACTAATCCTCATTTAAAAAATGGATGAACAACTCATGAAAGATTTAATTAAAACTCGTAAAAATTTAAAAAGCAAATTTCAATCTTTAAAAGTTCAAAAGTTATCGGAAGACCGTAATCGAGAAGAAGCTTTTACTCCAATTATAAAACCATTGAAAGAATTAACAAATGTTGTCAAACAACAACAACAACAATTTTCAGATAATGATATCAAACCGGAAATTAAATGGGCTGCGGATGATGATTACAGGTTTAAATCAATGCCGTAATTTACATCGGAAGTTAAAACACCCAGCAACAAGGTTAGTACATACAATGAATTTAAAACTACAACGCCGAATACTTTAAAATTCTATAATGATGAATCATCAATTTCAAAAACTTCAACGCCAAATACTTTAAAATTCTATAATGATGAATCATCAATTTCAAAAACTTCAACGCCAAATACTTTAAAATTCTGTAATAGTGATGAATCATCAATTTCACAATTTCCTGCTCTCACCAAATCAGAACTTGATAGAACATATGGACCACGTTTTGATAAATCTGTTTTTTTCTTTTTGTTTAGTTATCCCATATAAATTTACACTAATATCATTTAATTTTTCCACCTTTCCAATATCTTTTCTAGTAACAGGGAACGAAATTCCATCCAATTTCAAAACGTTTTTATAATCTGGATAATTTCTGACACGACTTGGATTTCGCTGAACTCTGTGAAGAGCTGAAACTACAGCCCAAGCATCTTTTTTTCTATCCATTCTGGAAATTGAATGAAAGATGAACCTGACATCGGTGTGTACTTATTAATATTAACCACTAGATTAAGTAATTCTTTCAATGCCCACCCGGAGTCTTTTTCTTGGAACTCCTCTAGATCGGCAATTAATTTTTCTTTAAAATTTGTTTCAAAAAACTCCCCCAAGTCATCATCGGATGAGACGATAAAATTTCTTGTATTTAAATATTTTAAATCCTCGATTTTCTTTTCACCACTATTTTTTACAAAATTTCCACACATAACAACATTAATTTTTAAGAAAATATGTTCATTCAATATTTTAGTTACTTTTAGTTTAAAAAGTGTTTTACAGTCTTTTAAAAATTCAATTGGATCTTTCTGCACTAAATTTATAATTGCCGCTGTTTTTATACGGCTCTGAAATGCACTATTTATTATCTTCCACTTTACACGATTTTTAATCTCATTCATATAAGTTTTAGCGAGTACATAGCCTTTTTTCTTTTGTATCAATTTTTGTTTCCACTTTTTTAATTGAATTTTATAAGTTTGAATAAGAGCAATTGCATTAGAAAGGTTTTTTTTTTCATTTAATTTTTTTTGTCTTTTTGAGTAAGGTTTCCAATTTATTTAAAAAACTGCCATATTTTATGATATTTCCGCGAACTGTCTGTGAGCTCCTCCCTTTTTTATATTTTAAAATATATTTTAAATGTTCAATAAATTTTTTAATATTTTTAAATTTCAACATTTTCTTTTTTAATGTAATAAGTGGCTATATGTTTACTGTAACTATAAGAATAAGATTTCACGCTAATGAAATCCAAATGTGTTTAAAAAACTGTAAATATCAAAAAGATTTAAATTAAAAAACTTTGTAGTATCTATACACATATTTGACTTTTTAGCACATTTCCAAAAAAATTTTGAAAAAATGTGCTTATTAGTTTCACTCTGTCCGTCCGTCCGTCTGTTTACAAAACTTCTACACCGTTAAAGATAGAGAAAAAAAATTTTAACCATAGGTAGGTCTCATAAAAAAAATAATTTTGTGGAACAACTTTTTCATGTAGCCCCCCCCATTACGGAGCTACAGCCCCTCAAACTTTGAAAAAGCCCTATTTTTAAATGCATATATCTTATGTTCTGCTTAAGATTTTTTCACTCTGAAAACGTCATTCGACAGCTATTTCTTCTATCTTTATAAATTAATATCAAAATTATACAATTTTTTTAAATTTAGTATTTAAATTTACCGTTATGTGAAAACCAAATTTTGCATGATTTTTCTACTTTCATAACTCCGGCACGCTTCTAGATAGAAGCTTGAAATTTTGAGGCAAGAAAGAACTTTTAGAATTAGTATAAGTTTGCTCAGAAAATTTTTTTGGACCACCCCCTGTTTATGAGCTTTTAGGACTTAAAAATTGAAAATTTGCTATTTTTAAACACCTGTAACTTAGGAACCTGTACACATTTTACTTCTGCAAGATATAAAAATTAAAGCTACAATAATATATTTTTACGTGTGTTAAAGGTTTATTTTAATTGTAAAGGGTTCCAAAGTTGCAGCTCTTCAAAATTGCGAAAAAGCCCCATTTTCAGATGTATATATCTCGGGCTCTGCGTAATAATTTTGCAATCTAAAACAGCCAGAAGATCGAAAATTTTATTATCTATATACAAAAATATCAAAATTATGTAATATTTTGTAATTTACTATTTAAATTTACCGTTATGTGAAAACGACATTTTGCATGAAATTTCTTTTTTCATAACTCCGGCACCCCTTTAGATAGGAACCTGAAATTTTGAGACAAGAAAGAACTTTTAGAATTAATATAGGTTTCCTCAGAAAATTTTTTGGTAACACCCCCTCTTTAAACGCCTCAAAAATTGAAAATTTGCTATTTTTAGACACCTGTAACTTAGGCACCTGTACAAATTTTTCTTCGGCAAGACATGAAAATTAAAGGTTTAATAATAATTTTTACGTGTGTTAACGGCTTTTCTTAGTTATATAGGATTCCGGACTTATAGCCCCTCAAAATTTCAAAAATGTCCTATTTTCACGTTTTTTCTTATTACATGAAATTTTCAAATTTTTGTCCAAGTCACACTTCTAAACAGTTTGTATTGAGTTTTGGAAATGTGCGCTTTTATAAACCGTTGGTTTACATTCTACCTTGTTTTCTTTTTATTTTATTTTAACAATAGTAGTCCCCTGACGTCATTTCAGATTTTTATTTTACAACTTTAAAAATTTGTTGAGCATTTTTAAATATTATATATTATTAATACAGATAAGAAATTCTTTTTCTAAATTTCAAACAAAAAACCGCAAATATTATTTCTTATCACTAAAAATTTTTTCATTCACATTTTAATAAAATTATTACCATATTCTTTATTTTCCTTATCACATAATTACTTTCAAATTTTTTTTTTTAATCTCTCACAACTATAGATCTATCAAACAAAAAAAATTTTCGGTCTCCTACAACTTTGTACTTCTTTTCAGTAACTTAGTACAGGAGCGCCTTTTTAAGAGATAACCTTCAATCAAAAATTATTGAGTAACACAATGTTAAATAAGAAGCAGCTGGTTCGAATCCACATGCGTAACTATAGACAGACAAGTGGGCTCGAAAATCTCTAACAACACAACTCTCTAGCAACCATTTCCTGCCCCCCTGTTTCTGCCAACAAACATTTTATTTCCCCTCTTTTCTAACCCACTACCCTCCACTCCTTCTATGTTCATATCCTAAATTCCATATTCTACTAAATTCCACTGGTATTACAAATCTCAATACTCTATACTTTTCTCTACTTTTCTCCCTCATACCTCTTTTCAATTACATAACACCCTACACTGTTTTAGAATCGGTGTAGCTCTACTACTCGGCTGGATTACTGTTTGTTGGAACATGGCTCCACATTTAAATTTCACTCATATCTTGTATATATGAGATGCGATTTGCTACAAAAGTTTTATGATTACCGGGATGACTTCGTAACCATGCCAATACAATTGTTGAATCCGTCCATGCATAAAATTTAGTTTTATCGAATTTCATGGCGTTTTTTATGGTTTGGTATAACTTGCATAATAATACAGCTCCACATAATTCAATATGTGGTATTGATATCTGTTTCACATGAGTGACTTTCGCTGTTGAGGTTAATAATTTCATTTTTGTATCTCCCTTTTAATTTCACATTTTAACGTACAATACTGCTGCATAAGCGTGTTGTCAGCCGTCGCAGAAGCCATGAATCTCCACCGAATTGGATGTAGTTTCAATCCATCTAGGTATTCTGATATTTTCAATGTTGTAAATTTTCTTTTGTATCTTGTTCCATATATCTTGAACCTCTGGAGGAAGATTCTGGTCCCAATCCACTCCTTTTAGCCATAGTGATTGCATTATGATTTTCAATTTTATGGTGAATCCTGCCAAAAATCCTGACGGGTCAAACATTTGCGAAATTGTGCTTAAAAATTTGCGTTTTGATAGTGGTGTTTCGCAAAGTTTTATTGTTAATTTGTATTTGAAATTATCTGGTTTTGGAAACCAATTTATGCCCAAAGTTTTTATGCTTTCATCTATGTCAAATTTAATAACACCACTTAGTTCTCTATCTTCGGTAGGAATACCTGCCAATTGTTCTTCAATGTTTGATGTCGAAGATTAAATGCACCTGATTTCAAAAGATCATTTATTTGATCTCTTATTTGCACTGCTTCTTCTACTAAGTTAGCACCTGCCAAAAGATCATCTACATAAAAATCTGTTTTTATTATATTTGTTGCAAGATTATAATTATCCTTCTCATCATTTGCTATTTGATGTAATGTGCGAACTGCTAAATAAGGTGCCGACGAAGTTCCAAAAGTTACTGTCTTTAAGGTATAATATCGAAGCTGTTCATTTGGATTTCTTCTCCAAAGTATTCTTTGGTATTCCGCATCTTCAGTGTTCATCCAAATTTGCCGATACATTTTTTTGATGTCAGCCGTAAAACCAATTTTGTATTTCCGCCATCTTAATAAAATCCATAATAAATCGTCTTGTATCTTAGGACCCTTTAACAGCATCTCGTTGAGTGATGGCCCATCAATTGTTTTATTGAAGGCATCAAACACCACACGAAGTTTCGTTGTAGTGCTTTCTTTATAAACTGCATGATGTGGGAGATAATTAGTTTTATAGAATGTGCTTCCATTTTTGTTTGGCCACATATTTTCGATTTCGGTTGATTTATCTAAAACCATGTGATCCAAGTCTAAATATTCTTGTATGCATTTCTCATATTCTGCGTGCATTTCAGGAAGCTTTGTAAATTGGGTCTCTAAACTTTTAAACCTGGAAAACCCTGATTACGGAGATTTTCCAAACTGTGGTTTAGCATTTGTGTCCTTGAACGGTAGTCGAACCACGTATCGTCCTGTGGGCAAACGCTGCACTGTTTTGGCATATAAATTTTCGCAATATGTTTCTTCCAGTGTGAGGTATTTTATTACAGGTGTAATTTCTTCTATCTCCCAAAACCTTTGTAATTCATCTTGAATCGTGAGATGACTATGATATGTTGAAACTTCTGGTATTGCAGTTTTTATTTGCTTGCTCGTAGCTTTCCCAGATACAATCCATCCAAGTACGGTATTTTGAGTTATAGGGCTACCAGGCTCGCCAAATTTGACACCGTTTAAAATAATTTTCCAATATATATCCGCTCGCAACATCATATCAATCTTACTAGGTTCGTAATATTTGGGATCAGCCAACTCCAAACCCTCTAAATGTTTCCAGGACTGATTTGGATATATTCGATTTGACGGTAGGATTCCAGTTAATTTTTTTAGTACCAGGGCATCTACACTCAAATTGGACTCATTGTGAATTGAGGAAAGTTGAAATGAAATCTTTTGTTTTTTGTTTTCTTTTGTTTTGTTGGTACCTGCTTCATTGTTGCCTAAACCAATTATCTTTGTATGACTGGAATAACCTTTCAAATTCAATTTCTTGACGAGCGCTTCTGTAATGAATGTTGATTGTGATCCTTGATCAATTAACGCTCAAATTAAATGGTCTTGTCCATCTGCGGATTTTATGGTTACTAAAGCTGTAGCTAACAAAATCTCATTGTTTACACATTTAGTTCCAACGTGGTGTATTTTTGTTACATTATTGAGATCCTGTGAGCTACCAGGCTCTGATCTTCCTTCATTTTGCTTTGTTGCAATTATTGTTTATGAAGCAATGTATGATGCCGATGCTTACATTTGAAACACCACGAACGGCTTGGACATCTTGTAACTATATGCCCTTTTGACAAACAATTTGAACACAGCCTTTTATCGATTACAGCTTTTGTTCTCTGCTCGTGGTTCAAACTAATAAATTGTGAACACTGCCTGATGGAATGTGCTTCTGCACACGTTTGACAACCATAGCTTGTGCTTACCTGGAAAGCTCCCTTGGATGTTGACGGTTTGAACTGTTCTTTTATGTTTACGCCTCTAACGCTCTGAATTGTCCTTCTAAAAATGTTGTTAATTTTTCGTAAGTGGGAAAATCCTTCGTACCACCTATTTCTCTTTCCCAAAGTTTTTTGGTTTCTAAAGATAAACGTTCGCTTATCATATAAGTGAAGATTATGTCCCAATTCTTTGTGTTTACTGCTAAATTGTTCAAAGCTTGTCTACTCTCATTTGTAGTGTCGATTCATTTTTTAATATTAAAGGCTGTATCAGTAGAATTATATGGTTGTGAAAACAAAATCTTCAATTGTGTTTTGATAAGAACTCTTTTATTATCATACCGGTTTTTTAGAGCATCCCAAGCTGGATCGTAATTATTTTCTATTATGTTGAAATGTCTTATGACTTGAGCAACTTCACCTATAACTCTAGTTTTAAGATAATGTAATTTTTAGACTTTCGAAATTTATTTGTTGTTGTGAATTAACGTTGTATATAGATCATGAAATGAGGTCCAAAGATTATACTCTCCAGCAAATGTTGGTACATTTATTTTTGATAAATTTACTTCTTCCTTTCCAGTAGCTTTCTCTTCTTCTTGTTCACTAAGATCACTCGGTTTTTTTAAATGGATGCTGAAACAGTCTTCTTCTAAAGTATTTCTAAAGTCAAATACAAAATCTTCAACTTCACCAAAGACTTGTTTATTAAAATATTCTGCACAGGCTTCATCTGCATCAAGAATTATTGTCTCGTGATTTGATTTGAACTTCTGCCAGTTGAGCTCTAACTGGTCTAATTTGTTTTTAAAATAAATTTTTGTTTTACGCGTTTTCGAATCTTTTAATTAGAGAATTACGAATTTCTCCTTGCTGCCTAACCAAACCTTCCATTCTCTTTTTTTTTTTATATAAATTTTATTTTAATTAATTAAAAAGACAATAAATGCTTTATTTTACAATTAGTTTTTATTTATTATAGTTAGCGGGCAAATATTTTATTATTTTAAAATTTATTTTATTTTTCAACTAACGTTATATAAATGTAAAACTATAGTATTATAAATTTTAATAAGTTTAAAAATTATGTACTTGTATATATATTTAAATTTTCTTCTTTTTTTTTTATTGTATTTTAATAAATAAAATTACACACTATTTTTTTTTTTTAACTTACAATTCAACCAACAATCTGCATTGATTCAACCAACAATCTGCATTATTTCAACCAACAATCTCTATTCATCCGGCTCGAAGGACCAGTTTAATAGTACGCCTAATTATAAAGGTACGCCAAAGTTGTTCTTCCACAAAAAATACTTAATAGTTAATAAGTACGCCAAAAATATGTTGTTCCAAAAAGTTTTTTTTATTTTTTTAATTTAATTTATAATCAAATTTTGCTCCTCTTCTTTCTACTGCTTAAATACGAATGATCCTTAAAACTACTATATTAACTTAAACTAAAATTATATTACTGTATACTATTATGCTAACTTAAATTAAAATTACATTACGGTTTGAGTTCATTAACCTTTCTTATGTACAAAAGAAAAAGCACCTATCATCATATGTTTTACTATTCTTGTATATAATGATGGTATGTAACAAAAAATGTGAGTAAGTTTAATTCGCTTCTCGTTTTTAATTTCTTATTACATAATTATACAATTCAATTTCTTTCTTAGAAAGCTTTTTAACAATAATTTATTATAATTCAATTATTAATTTTTTTTATCCAACAGCTTTATATTATTTTGACATTTACAGAGATTTCTAAAATAAGCACAAGTAAGTTCATATTTAATTGTTATAAATTTTAAAATTAATTTTTAATATATTCAATTTCTAATACATTATAGGGTTTAGATGAAATTCCAGATGATGTTGCTGTGATGCTCCAGTTCATTTAGATAAGTATAACTTTATAAAATACTTAAAAGAATAAAGTTCTTTGTGTTTTTTTTTATTTCATTTTAGGTTGATGTTGCTTGTGATTCTGGAGCAAAGTGGATATCGTTTTTTTAAAGAGATGTAAAAAATTACAAGGTTTTCCTAATTTCATTCATATTAAAGAGGCGGTGAGTAATTCTAAAAGTGAAAAGGCGTTGAATTTGGCGAAAAAACAGTGGTTTAATTGGGAGATTAAATATAAATATGCTTTACTTTCGGATTTAGAATTAGAATTATATAATCTACATCTTTGTATATGGAATAATCTTGTTTCATTTGAGTATGAAAAAAATAAATTATATGCCAAAGGAAATATTTTTTACTAATTACTTTTTACTAATTATTTTTTACTAATTATAAAGCAATATTTTTTAAAATATGCTTTAATCAAAACCGAATTCGCCCCCTAAAAAGTAGAAAATAAAATTGATTGCAAAACTTTAGCTTTTTGGACTGTTATAATATAAAAATGAATTGCTAGTGCAAGCATTTTGGACTGTCAGAATATAAAAGTAAATTGCTGGTGGTATTTATGAAATACGTTGGGATAATTGTGAAAGCAAATAATATGGTCAGACAAAAAAAAATATCAGTAAAAGATGGAATGAACATTTTTCTCATATAAAGTGTAATAGGCCAAATAAGTCGGCTGTCGCTCTTCTACAGCGATACTACAGAACAATCACTCAACATCAATACATAATTTAAAACTGATTAAAAAGGTAAATGATGCGAATCGGTTAGACACTTTTGAAAGTTATTTTATCCAATCAAATAAGCATAATATGAACAATGACAATGGTCCGATTAATTCATCTTTTTTTCCATTGAAATAGTTAATTTTTAATTGGTATTAGTAGATATACTATGGGGCTACCAGCACATTTTTGGTATCCTATGGTTGGTGGGTTGAAAGAAAAAAACACAAAGCACAAAATGAAATAAAATAAAATGTAGTTTTAGACGCATAATGGGTTGAATTTGAAATTAATTATGTGATAAGGAAAATAAAAAAAAATTTGGTAATAATTTTATTAAAATGTGAATGAAAAAAAATTTTTTAGTGATAAGAAATAGTGTTTACGGTTTTTTTGTTTGAAATTTAGAAAAAAATAATTTTTTATCTGTATTAATAATATATAATATGTATTTAAAAATGCTCAACAAATTTTTAAACTTGTGAAAAATAAAAATCTGAAATGACGTCAGGGGATTCCTATTGTTAAAATAAAATAAAAAGAAAAAAAGTCAAATATGTGTATAGATACTACAAAGTTTATTCATTTATTTTTAGTGTTTTTCGATATTTACATTTTTTTTCTTAAAATTTCTTTACAATTTTACCAAATCGTAATAGGCATATCTTAGGAAATTTGATGGAACTCTGAGTAAGTAGATCCGTCCATTTGTCATCTTTATCTTCTCTCAATGTATTGAATTGGATCAATGTTGACTCAGCATAATTTCTCAAAAAATTTATATGATATTGAATTTCACGTCTTTATTTTCTTCTAAAATTTTTTTAATTTTTAAGAAAAAATTTATTAAATACGATAAGTGTTCTTGCAAACTCCATTGTATGTTTAAAACTAAAGAAAATTAATTAAGTCGTTAATTTAGAAATAAAATATGAAAATGCTGAGAATTAACTAAATCTTCTGTGGGTAGGAGTGTTAAGGTGTAGATAAAAATCTATTAAGTAAGGTATGCGACACTTGGTAAGTTTATGAATCTATTATGTTAAGGTTCGATCCCAGAGAAGATTTTTTTTTCTAATAATTTTACATCTAAAATTCTATAAAAGCCTAATCTAAACATAAAATATGACATAATTCGATTAAACTATTAAGTAGAAACACCATAATGTTTTGGGCTGATAATATTTTACATGGGTATAAATATTGTATTTGTGGACGGAAATGGGCTTCAATTAAAATAATTAATTGGAGAATATTTCACGATTTTTTGGAGGTATATATAACTCCAAAAGGTGGTGAAAAATTTGTTTATTTAAAATTAGAAATGGTGAATCATTTACAAACCAATTCGATTTATCTCCTTTGGATTGGCAACATCTAAAAATAGAAGTATATGGTGGTGATATATCTATTATTGGTAAAATAAGAGGTTTAACAAATAAAAAAAGCAAGCACCTAATCATTTTAATGCTGATTGTCCATCTTCTGAAGAAGATGCTTGAGAGATGATTGAAAAGAATATTTCAAATGTTCTGCCAGCTGGTAAGAATAAAGGAATTACTGAAAATATTGATGTATTATCACTGGCAAGAAATGAATATGAAGAAAATCAGAATGAATTGAAAAAGTCGATGATAAGGAAACGAATCGATGAAGGAATTATATTTATATATTCAATAGAAAATAAATATAATGAAAAAAATAAAAAATCAAAAATTGGTGACATGTTAACTAATTTTAGAAAATTACTTGAAAATTTAAAAGAGGAATATTTAGATTATATGGAAGCTTATTCAGATGGAAGAGATAGATTTTTATCACTCTTTATTTATGTATATTCTATTATAAAATCAAGTAAAGTTTGTACATAATAAAGAACTTTCTAGAAAATAAAAAGTATAACTTATATATCTATAATTTCCAATCCCACATTACTGCGTGAACCTTGAATGAAGATAGATCAAAGTTTTTTTTTGTGACAATGAAATCAGTTTTAATTTTAATATTTTGCTTGTTTACTATTCAAGCAAATTCAGCTCCAACTTCTAATATTAGATTGGATGAATCAGCTTTTGGGAGCACATATTTTAATATATTACTTCAAAATAATGAAACTGTTAAAGTAAATTTCTCAATTCAGTTTTTAAAACATGTAATTTCCTCAGAAACAAATACTATTGAAATTACAACAACAACTACAATACAACCATTAACTACTTTGCAAGCAATTGATCAATTTTTATCAGATAAAGCTGATTCAGCACCACAATATGCATCTATAGATGATGCTATTAAAGCTTTTAGAAATGAATTAGTTTTAAAAGAACAGAACATTGGTGGAATAATAAATAGTGGGCATATATTTTATAGGCATTTTGTATTGAATTTTGGTGAGAATCAAAAACTCACTGTGAGATGTGAATATGAAAGTATTTTTATTAAAAAGTATCTCAAAATTCAGTGTCATGAATATCGAGAAATATTAGCTGAAAGAATTACAGGTGATGGAGAAGTAGAAAAAATTATAATGGTTGATATAGAATATAAATCTGATTTCACTGTAATTGATTTTCGAACAATCAAACAGGATCCATCATATCAAATGCAAATTCATTAAAAACAAAAAAAAATTTAATTAAAATAATAAAATAAATAAAAAATAAAAACCTTATTATCTTTATTTTGAATAACTTTTTCAACCAAGTAAATAGTATTATGTTTAGATTTTAGTAACTCATGCTCATAGAATACTCCTTCAATAGGTTGATCTTCATAATCTTCTAATAAATATGTTACAGGATTAGTAATTTGCACTTTTCTTATCTTAAATATTTTCGTCGTCCAATTAGGAGTATAACCTTTCTCAAAAACATGCTTGTACATGCTTATTCGAACTGAATCATTAATTTTATATTTTCCGGGTAAAGCTATTTTTATATGATTACATACAGTTTTAAGTAAATTTTCAGCATTATCTTTATTGACATCAGATGGTCGTTTCTGAATTGTTCGATGTATAGTGTTGTTATATTGTTTAACTTGTTCCGCAATTAGATTAATCCATTTATAATTTCCATTAAAACTAAATTCTTTCCACATCTTTTCTTTTAAAGTTTGATTAAAAAGTTCTATAATAGAGGCTTTTAATAGGCTAAATGTTGAATAATGGTTTATATCATATTTAACCATTAAATTTTTGAATATTTTATTGAAGAATTCTTTTCCATCATCAGTTTGCAAATTTTGTGGATGTCTTTTAGAAGTTTGAAAAATATTTTGCATTGATTTTGTGACGTTCTCTGCAAGTTCTATCAATTACAGTTAGCAAAAATTTAAAACCTTTGTTCTCTGTAGCATATAAACACATTTCTAATAAAACAGCTTGCCAAAGATCATCAAATCCTTTAATTATAACTCTACGTCGTTTGAAATTTCTCCGTGCAGGCTTATGCAGCTCGTCAACAACTTCTCTTTTACTCATGTTTATACAAAATAAAAATAGATGGACTTAATTACTATATATAACTAATTAGAAAATCTTTGATTGAAAATGAATTTCCGGTGATTGCTATCTAGAATCTTAGAAATAACATCATCAGTATTTTGAATTCGTTGATTAAATCTGTAGCGATCAAGTGCTATAACTTCCCAATATTTTTGTCGAGCTAATTTATATGCTGTATTCCATTTGTATAATATATGTATTTGAGGCTTTAACATAAATTTGACTCTCTTTTTTACTTTTTTTTCATCATCATAATCCTCTTCCTCATGGCTCTCTTCAAATCTGAAATATCGTCAGAAGCAACTGAAATATCTGAATCTGAAATATCGTCAGAAGCAACTGAAATATCATCTTCCTTTTCGTCACTCTCATCAGATGAATTTGAAGCATCAAGCCAATCGAAAAAATCTACAACTTCATCCTTACTCATCTTGCAAATTACTAATTAAAATATACCTCTCTTTTACTCATTTATAAATAAAATAAATAAAGCAAACAATAAATTTTCAAATTGTAAAATTCATATTCTTTATTCTATATATAGTACTTTACAAGTATGTATATTTTTATTATAACCTATTTTCTATTCTTTTATATAATTCCATTAGTTTGGTACAGTTTAACATACATTGTTCTGCTGAATGACACGGGCAAATATCTGGAAAACTTTCAATATTGTCTGATGTATAGGGGCATATATCCCAATGAAATCCATTCTCCTTAGTTTCAATTTGTAGAGAATTTTTAAATAACTTTAAAAATTTGAAATGATCTTTTGACTGTTCATAATGTTCCTCCAATAAAATATCTTCATATTTATTTAAAAAAATATTTAAAGAATATCCTATTTGATGTATTTATATCCATTTTGAAAGTTGAATGAAAACTAATCACAATTAATTCCTTGAAAATATTAATTAAATCTAACGCTGATTGAGCTTTAGCTTCAACGTTTTGTAGTCGTGCATTAATAAATCCAATTGGTTTTTTAACTTGAAATTCAACAAAATCATTCATTTTTGAAAATTTTTCATTTAACATAGCAGAAAATTTGATGTGGATACTCCCTAAACTATCTTGCATTTTTTCTTATAAATTCTTAATTTTTCTTCTGCTAATTTAAGTTCTATAGATATTGTTGTCTCTGTATGATCAAACATTTCTCCTATGTAGTTTTTTATTAATTCTTTGTGAAAGAAAATTTGGTTATTCACAAATGTTTGTGTTGCTGCATCATTTCCGTTAACTGGATCTTGAACATTTGATAAAATTTTATTATCTAAATCATAATTTCCTTCAGAAGTTATTTTGAAACCTATACCTGGGGGACCTTGAGTATGTAGTTTTCTAGAAGAAGCTGTACTACGTCCAAACTTATCAAGTGGCATTATGATTTTTACTGGTTGTTAATTAAAAATATTATTGAATTATATTTGCTTCTCTCAATTCTTCAATTATAGATACAATTTCATTGTGATGATTATTGTTACCAGCTGATTGTGAACTAATTAAAAGTCTTAATATGTCAACTAACTCAATGGGATCATCCCAATAAACAAACTGATTTGATTGATTTGTATAATTTAAATGTGTTTCTGGCATAGAAGATTTATGTAAGAAGGTTCTAAAAATTATTTTTTTTGAATAACCTGAACCAGATTTTTTATACCTAGTGTTGTAATCATGTTCATAAAATTTTCTTAATATGTTCTTGTATTTATAACCTTTGTTTCCTTTTATTTGCCCTAAACTATCATAATTTCTTCTATGTGCATTCGTTTTGTTAAGTATTTGATAATATATACTTAAATCACTTTCAGTATAGTTTAAAGGTTTTTTTTTAAATATTAATTCATATAGGCCATCAGTTCCCTTAAATTCTTCATCATCAATCACTATATTTTTAGTATTTTCATCTATTTCAAAATTAGCATTACCAAGTTTTCGAATATTTAATGATTTTTAAAAACGTGGTCCATATGTTCTATCAAGTTCCGATTTGGTGAGACCAGGAAATTGTGAAATTGATGATTCATCACTATTACAGAACTTTAAAGTATTTGGCGTTGAAGTTTTTGAAATTGATGATTCATCATTATAGAATTTTAAAGTATTCGGCGTTGAAGTTTTAAATTCATTGTATGTATTAGCCTTGTTGCTAGGTGTTTTAACTTCTGATGAAAATGACGGCATTGATTTAAACCTGTTATCATCATCCGCAGCCCATTTAATTTCCGGTTTGATATCATTATCTGAAAATTGTTGTTGTTGTTGTTTGACAACATTTGTTAATTCTTTCAATGGTTTTATAATTGGAGTAAAAGCTTCTTCTCGATTACGGTCTTCCGATAACTTTTGAACTTTTAAAGATTGAAATTTGGTTTTTAAATTTTTACGAGTTTTAATTAAATCTTTCATGAGTTGTTCATTCAAATTTTAAATGAGGTTAGTTCAAGTATTAACTGTAAATTATCGACTGAACTGTTCTCCTGCTAACTGCTAACTGATAATCGCAAACTGCTAACTGGTAACTGCCATCTGCTAATAGCCAACAGCTAACTGCAAATTGCTAACTGATAATAACTGCCTACTGTGGCAGATCTCTTGTTAACTAAAATTTAGCAAATGCATCAAAATTTTTTCTATAACGTCCATTATTTAAACTGTCATCTTTATTAATTAATAGAAAACCATAATTATCATTCCAGCAGCATGCACTCAATTTTTTAAAATCGTTATAAGACATATCAGAATTCACATAATCATTATATATATGTTTTAAATTTACATCATCTTGTGTGAATATAATCAAAAAATTAGCATTATCTCTAACTAAGTGCTTTGTAATTCTTGTATAAGACTGTCATAAATAAAAACTATCTACTTCTTGATGACGTCCCATGCAAAAATAGGCCCTTATGCTATCTTGCTTATCGCAAGCTACATCATCAAAAATAAATATTGAGTTTGGCTGTGAAGTCGAAGGTTCAATTACACCAGTGTTATTTGAAAATTCGTTATATCCCATTCCTTTGATTGGTTTTATTAATTTTTTTAAATATTCATATTTAGGTTGATGCAATGATTTTGAGTAAATATATATCTATCATAACATACATACTTATCATAACATTAGTTTTACCACAATTTGAAGGGCCAACTATTAATCCTCTTATACTGTCTGGAAAGCGTTCACCATGTTTTTTAATTTTGTTTTTTGAATTTTGATCGAAATTTTTAATTTTAACTGCATTATCTACTTTTATAAATTTCATTTCATAAAAGGTAATTAGTGTTTGAGTGACTTTCTTAAACTAAACAGTATATTATGCCTCTTCGAAATAAATATTCAAACAGTAATAAAAAAACTGTCAATGGAAAAGGTGTTGTTAATTCTTTAATTAATAAACTGCCATTTGAAGCACATTTACCCGGTTATAATTATTGTGGACCTGAAACAAACTTATCAAAACGATTAGCTCGTGGTGATAAAGGAATTAATGGTTTAGATGAAGCTTGACGCGAGCATGATATAGCTTATTCTCAAAATATTGATCAAAGTCAACGTCATATAGCTGATAAAATACTAGCAGAGAAAGCTTGGCAAAGGGTTAAAGCTAAAGACTCAAGTTTTGGTGAACGGTTAAATTCATATCTAGTTACAAATACAATGAAAGCGAAAGTTAAACTAAGTATGGGTTTAAAAATGAAAACAAAGAAAACTAAAAGTACAAAAAAAAAAAACCTTTGAAAAATGTCATAAAAGAAGCTAAAACAGCAGTTAAAACTATAAAAAAAACCTATGAATGAAAAAAATACTATAAGAATAGCTTTGCAAGCAGCTCGAAAATTTTCTAGGGGGCAGAAAAAAATTTTATATATTCCTAGAATAATTGCAGTACCAAAAATTGGTGGAGTTCTACCTTTAATTCCAATATTATATATTCCTAGAATAATTCCAGTACCAAAAATTGGTGGAGTTCTACCTTTAATTCCCATTTTTGCGGGTCTTTCATCTATTGGAGCATTATCAGGTGGTGCTGCTGGGATAGCTAAGGCTGTAAGCGATGCTAAAAATGCACACAAACAGTTACATGAAAGTGAGCGTCCTAATAAAATGATAGAAGCTATTGCATTAAAAGGAGGAAAGGGATTACACTTAAAACCGTATAAGAAAGGATTCGGTCTTTATTTAAATACAAAAAACCATTAAATGAGCTACCCAAAAGAGCACTTACTAATTATGATGTAGAAGAATTTGGAAAAAAATACTTAAAACATTTCCGTGGAGTTTTTATGCGAGATAATTTACCAACACGCAAACTTTTGAAATATGAATGTGGTATAATAAATTTAGATAATTCTATTGGAAATGGAACGCATTGGGTAGCTTATTACAAAAATCCTCAAATCATACAATATTTTGACAGCTTTGGAAATTTGCAATCTCCATTAGAAGTAATTAAATATTTAGGAGATAAGCTTGTATATAACTACAATAAATATCAAAACATATTACACAACAAACACATACAACAACACACACATACAAAAACATTAAATTCATATAATTGTGGTCATTTATGTTTAGACAAAAAAAAAACATTATCAGTAAATAAAAACATAACATAATAACAAAAAAATTCATATAATTGTGGTCATTTATGTTTAGACAAAAAAAAAACATTATCAGTAAATAAAAACATAACATAATAACAAAAAATAAAAATATTGCTTTTTTTATTATTAGTCTAGTTTTATTAAACATAACCTAGGTTAATAATTTTGTTCAAGTTCAAGGTTATTTTCTCTATTAAAAGAACCGAAAAAATTAACTGATAAAGAATAATTTGAATTTGGTTGTAAAGAAATTAAAAGAACGAAAAAATAGAATTAGAATATATTATGATGTATGCATTGTTTTTCATTATGTTAATGATTAAGATGGATTAACCTTCAAAATCTATAAAAGCAGAATACTCTTCTGAAATATCTCATTATTATTTGAGTAAAAGATATGTCAATAACATTAACTTTAAACGAAAACTCTTCCATATTAACAAATAATTATTTTACTCCTATAGATCTAAAGGGAAGAGAATATACGTGTGGTTTAGTAGATTTCCAAACATATAATTAATTCAATACCAAATATAGATGAAGAAAATAATAAATTTATTATTGATGATAAAACCTGCAAAATTCCACAGGTTCATACGAAATTGAAGATATTGAAAAATTTCTTAGAAAAACATTGAATGTAGCTAAAACAGATAAGGAAAAATTGATTATAAGAGCAAATAATAACACATTAAAGTGCGAAATTTTTGCCGATAAAGAAATTGTTTTTGAAAGAGAAGATACTATCGGTGAATTATTAGGTTTTAGTAGAAAAAGGTTATTACTAAACAAATGGCATACTTCAGATCTTTTTGTTGACATTAATAAAATAAACATAGTAAGAGTAGAATGTAATATTATTCTGGAACTTATATTAATCGAAAAGAAGCTCACATTTTACACGAATGCTCTATAAACTTCAGTCCAGGATATAAAATAGTTGAAGTTCCTACGAATGTAATTTATTTACCTATAACTATTATTCAGATAAGTTCTATTACTATAAAACTGCTTGATCAGAACGGTAATTTAATTAATTTTCGTGGAGAAACAATAACAATTAGATTGCATTTAAAGCCTCAAAATGATAGTATTAAATCAAAATCATCAATCTAATATAAATTTGCAGAATGATATACACCGGCTTAATTCATCAAAGCTAGTCAAAGGAGGAGGATCTCAGCATTTAAAATATAAAAAACGTTTATCATTTAAAAATAAGGAATATCTAAAATCACTTGGCTATTTACTAAACACAAATTAAAATGGAACTTTTTAATGACCCCGTTTTTGATGAAAGTATATATAATTAGCGCTCAATGGTATTCATATTCACCATTTCTAAATTCGTTTGGATTAAGTAATATTATTCGAATACAAATACAAAATCAGAATTTAAATGTATTACCATCTGCAAGTCAAATTTATATAGAAGGATATGTAACAAAACATGATGGATCAGTTGTTACACATACTAAACTAGTTAATAATGCTATACCATTTCTATTTGATGAAATTCGCTATGAACTTAAAGGGAAAGAAATTGATCATAATCGTAATGTTGGAATAACTTCAACATTAAAAAACTACATTAAAAACAACATTAAATTCACTCAATCAAAATGAAAATACCGTTTTATATAATGGAAGTTGGTCTCCTGAAAATTCAATTAAAATGAATGAACTTCATTTCAATTTTTGTGTACCCTTAAAGAGATTATTAGATTTGCGGAAGATTTGCTAGATTTGCTCGAACAAATGATAATTCATTATTATGTAGTGTTGTTAATGCTAGTGAAAAACCTAAAATTACTATCACAAAAATACATTGGAAGGTTCAACATATTAACTTAAACGATAGGCTTAAATTAGATTTATATAAAAGCATTGAAAATGGTTCAGTTATAAAAATTCCTTTTAGAAATTGGGAATTGCACGAGTATCCTACATTACCAACAGGAACTACACATCATATTTGGAAGATTAAAACAGCTTCACAACTTGAAAAACCTCGTTTTATTATTTTTCCTTTACAAACTGGTAAACAAAATAAACTGGATGAAGATCCTTCAACTTTTGATTATTGTGATATTGAAAATATAAAAGTATATTTAAATTCAGAATCATATCCATATGAAGATATGAATTTAGATTTCGTAAAAAATCGTTATGCTTTAGCATACGAAGCATATTCGAATTTTAGAAACTTTTATTATAATAACTCAATATCAGAATCTTTAGTTTCATGGGAAAATTTTAAAACCAATTCACCTATCTTCATAATTGATACTCGTTTTCAAAATGAAAATCTAAAAACGGGGCCAGTTGATGTCAAAATTGAATTAAAGACTTTAAAAAAAATTCCAGACAATACTACAGCTTATTGTCTTATTTTGCATGATCGGTTAGTAGAATTCAAACCGTTGACAGGAGAAGTTAATAAAATTATTTAGATGCGTATTAATAAATAATATGAGAGAAAATTGTACGGAATCATCATCATCTTCAGATTCTTGTTGTATTTTTGAAATACAACCATTTATTGCGGGGATATTTTTTATGATTGGATTACATTGTATAAGTTTTTTAATTTACAAACTATACAATAATATTAAATTTAATCAATTTTATTCTTCGGAAACATAAAAACATGGATTATAAAATCATTAATACACAAGGTTTCCGAGATAATAATAATAAATTTATTTTAAAAGAAATTGCTATTCTAAGTTCAAATAATGAAATTCAACATTTTATAATTAAACCTCCATATGGATATCAAATTTTAGATAAAAAAACAAAAATCACAAACAATTGGTTTACAAAAAATCATCATGGATTAAAATATCATAAACTTCTTAAAAATTTTTATACCGAATCAAACCAAAATTTATGTTAAAGAAATAGAAAAAAAAATCTGGATTAGTAATATACTTAAAAATTCAAATGTTTTTGATTTGAATGAACATGATTCTACATGTTTAAACATTTTGCAGAATCAACAAAATCATTCTTCTAAAAGATGTTCTTTTAACCATATTAGTATTTGTGCTTTTGAAAATGTTTACTTATTAAAATTGCTGATTTAGCTAATTTAAAAGTATTTAAGAAAGATGAATGATTAGAAATATATTCATTTTTAATATTCGCAATCAACCATTAATCAATTCAAAAATTGATATGGATAAAATAAAAACGGGTAGAAATTAGAAGTCAATATAACAAAAAAAAAATTAGTTAGCAGTACGAAAAAGAACCTAAATAATTATTGTAATCTAAAACATGTAAATATAAAAAAAAAAAATATAAAAATAAAATTAAAATTAAAGTGAAAAAAACACATTTTTTCTTTTATATAATATTTATTTATAGAAAACTCAAACTTTTTTTTTATTAGTATTATTAATTTTCATTAATAATAAAATGTAACATAACATTATTATTATCAATAGATTTAATAACAAATTTATATTTAATTTCATTTGTTCTAATTTTCTTATTTAAAAGTGTTATCATTTTTGTATTAAACTTTTCTGCATATTGCCGCGGGAGATAAGTATAAAACTTTTTCATTCTCATTAGTATACAGCTTACCTTTTTTTCATCTACGTTTTTGAATTTTGATTCTTTCTCCTCAAACTGTAGAATTTCATACTCCTTACCCAGTATCAATTTTTTTATTGAAAAATATCTGATGTCTTCTTCAATTTTGTTCAGCTCCGAAGTAAATTTGGATATATCAATATAGTCGTCATCAGATACAAATTCTAGATCTTCTTCTTCTTCAAATAACCTCCTTTTTAGACAATTTTTTTTTTTTTTTGATGTTATCCCTTATAATTTTATTTCGCGAATGAATTATAAATTAAATGTTAATTAAATTTCCAGCACTTAGATTATTAATTTAAATTTACTATAGTATAATAGGTGGGGATAGATTTTTCTATTAAAAAAAATCATTCAACGCGATAAAGAACAGAAGCTTTAGCTAGAAATTATACTATTCATTCGATAAAGCAAAATAATGACATAGTTTAGAAGTACATTTAAGTTTTATTCATTCAATTTTCAAAATTAAGGATGTTTGCGGTTTTATGGTCTGTTAAAAGTTTTCTTTATGCAAAAAATAAAAGTCCATAGTTATAAATTTTAAAAAAACTGAGGATGTTTGTGGTTATTTAGTATCTAAAATCATTTCAAATTAATTCAAAGATTTTAGTTTTTTCTAAAACTGATTTTTTTTGTTTTTGTTGATGATACGGTATATTTAATCAGTTATTACAATTTTTTTTTTTGTTTCGATATTAAAATTTTAGTTATGCGATTATTATATGTTTCATAGAAATAATTAGAAAATAATTTTTAGAAAATAATTAACTGCATATATGTAAAATTCATTTTTAAAAAAAAGAAAAAAATTAAAAAAAGCCAATTATAATGTCAATTATATTAACTGAAACTGGCATACAAAAAATGGGATACAAGGTTGGAGATTTCCCAAACACTTACATTGTAAAAGAAGCCGTTACAAATGGAACCAGCTTATATTTTCTCATATATAGGTATGATCTTATTTTTTTTATTTTTTATTTTTGTGTTGAATAACAAGAAATTAAATTTACTTTATATTATAGGTACTATGATTTACAAGAAAACATCCTTTTCAACACAGATGAAGAATTTAATGTAGCTTGCTACAAAAACAGAAAAGAGATGGTTTATTGTTCAGATTGTTTTAAAGAAGCCAATAGCATGCATGTGAAAGACATAACCTGTTTATATACAGTATTTAACTGTTTGGTACCATTTGATTGCAAAGAGGATGCAATCGACTTCGAAGAAAAGTAGGACCATATTGTATGGGTTGTTGCGGTTTTACAAAAATATCAAAAATTATGTCAAATAAAGAAACTGTAAAATATTTTAATCAATTGGAAAAATAAAAAGTTATAAAGTGAATTACATTTTTTGTCTTGTTTTATTGCATTTATTATTTACATTGTTAAATTGATTTTAGTACTGCTTTTTTTTTTTTAAAAATTTTTAGTTTGCTGAATTTATATTGTAATGACCCCATGATAAAGTACTATAGCTATTAGGAATTAAATATCGTTTATTATCAAAAGGGCTTAAAGTAATTTTTTTTTGTAATGTTGTAAAAAGTGTATGTTTTCTGGATCTTATACTAGGTTGTTCATGAATGTATTCTTTATTTTCATCAAGACAAATTTTGTAATCTTCAAATTTTATTTCTTTTGTTAAAATAACATTTTTGACACCTTTTGCTTTTTTGATTGTTTTAAGTTGAAAATCTTCATGTAATACACGAATAGCATACATCTTCGCTTGAAGACCTGCAAATTCTTGCATAATATTATCATTATTTTCGTCTTTCATTAGTCCTACTATTTTTTTATTAACTTGTGGTATTCCATATAAATTATTTTGAGGATAATCAGATGTATCGAAGCGGTTTAGATCAAGTTTAATATCTTCGTAAACATCATCAGTTCGTATTTCATAAATTAGTGAATCGGTATCGGTGTAACATAAATGACAGCTATTATTATTTTTTTTTTTTCATGTAATCGTAATGGAATTCGTACAATTTTGTTTTGGAAATGTCTAATATTCCCATTCAAATATATATAGGTTTATCAAAAATTACGTTAGTTTTTAATAATTCAATTGCTAGAAAATTATTATTAAAAATTGTTTGAGAATAAAAATTAGGTTTGGCAATTAAAGATGCAGCGCCATAACGACCTTCCCATTTCCCCACTAGTTTTGATAATTCTGCGAAGCCGAACATTTTCCATAGTTTTTCCAAAAATTGAATTACATATCAATTTAAATAAATTCTTTTCGAATTCATTTGCTGCATTTTTTCTTAATGTAGCACATAAGTCAATAAAGCTTTTCATAAAATCCTTTTGTAAAAATTTTATAGCTCGATGTATCTTTTTTAATTTTAAACCTTCATTCAAATATTGTTTTAAATTTCTATAATGAACCACATAATTGTTTTTGTGGTTTAATGTAGCTAACATTTTTACTTCTTTTGTTCCTAGTGGAGAACATTTTTCTGAAGCCATAGGCAAATCCCTTTGTTTATCATGGATATCTCTGGGGTATTCTAAATCAACTTCTAAAATAAATCCATATTCTGAATTATCTGGAATATTAAAATTTAGGTTATTAACATCATCAACCCATTCAAGATTTTTATATGGAATATATTGTGTCATAGCCCATGAGTACATTCCATTTATGTCATAATACATTAAGTAAGATGACTCTTGACTTTTATCATATTCGGCTGTATATTTATTATTAGCCTTTACATATCTTTTACTGTATTGTGTTAGACCACCTCTTATACCGTTTTCAATAAACATTAACATATCAACATCATTAATCAATTCTATTTCTACTCTAGTATATTTTAGCATCGCATCTCATGAAAAACCTGGTACTGTAAAATAATGTGAAGGATCTAAACCAAAATTATTTATGCATCCTTCTCTAAAATTCTCGAAGACGTTTGCAAGCAAAAGTACATCTACTTTTAAATATAGATCGCTATATTCTCCAAGATTTTTTATATTAAATTTTTCCCAAACATTTTGTGCGTGTTTATAATCTTCTCTGCTTATATGAGTTCTAGTCAATGTACTATAAAAATCATCTTTTCTTGGTAATTGAACCTCATCAAATACTTTCCAATTTCTTATGTATTCATATGGAAAGCCCCTTTCCTTTTTAACAAATTTAATTTATCATCACATAAGTTTGAAAATTGAGAAATCACTATTGCTTTACATAAATAAGATGATAATTTATCTAATGATAACGGCATAAAACGTAACGAATCTATGAATCTGAATATAATTTCACTTCCATTTATAAATTTTATTACAGAATTATACTTCTCAGTTGTGTTTGGTATTATTTTAACGGTACCAGGAATAAAATTTGATATTTCTGTGATTAGCAAATGGACATCATATCTGCTCAAATTATGGAAAACCACTGGAATAGTTTTAAAAATCTGATAATTTAAATTACAAGCTTGATGAGCGAGTCCTCTAAAATTACCAGTTAAGTGGCAATGATCTTTCACTTTTATATCTGTTTCTTGAAACTCATTTTCACATATATGACATATATTTGTTTTATAAATTTCATGTAATTGTGTTAATTTTTGTATCGATTTTGAATTATGAAAAATGGTTTCAACTTCATGCGCAATACATTCCAATTGTTTAGCGAACCATTCAGAACAGTTAAGTCCTCTGTAACTTTCATAAAATGATAATGATTCATTATAAGATGTCTTAAAATAATAGCCTATGCTATGGGGTATATGACGTTGGTAAAATTTTGTATTTTGAATCTTTTTAGATGATGGTTCCAGTATGCATTCAAAATCTGCATATATTATGAACGGTGAACGCTCCTTATTTCGAAAATTTTTAAATTTTATATATTTTTCGTTGGGAATGAAATCTTATATTCATTACACTTTCACAATTCTTAACATGTGTTTGAAATTTTTCGTTATTATGAAAGAAATGAAGACATCGATCACATATATACATTTTTTCTTTATGTTTTGTAATTTTTCCTGCTAATAGTCTAGATAGATTTTTTATCCAGCAATATTGGTGAATAGGTATATTTTCATTGTCATAATTTTTCTTATATTGATTTCTTATTAGCAACAGATTTACACGTTTTTTCTGCTTAATTTCTGTTAGTCTAGTTGGGAATATATTAAACTGATTTCGATTTTTCTTTATTTCATATACATTAAGACTTATTTCATTCATTTTTTCAAACTTTTTAATATCTATTCTCTTCATTGGAAACGTTAGCCCATCAAGTTTTAAAACGGTAGAATAATGAGGATATGCAGTGAAACGATTGGGATTTCTTCTAACAGGATATAAAGCTGAAACTATAGCCCAAACAAAACATTTATCATCCATATTTTTAACGTTTACACAAGCTTTTCTTTCCTCAATCTCTTTGGGTAGAAGAATATATGAAGATCCAACCATAGGTTGATATGAATTAACATTCAGTACCAAATTTATAATATTTTTTAAAGCCCATCCAGAATCTCTTTCTTGCAATTCTTCAAGGTCTTTAAGAAACTTATTTTGTATACCATTTTCATACCATTCTTTTAGAGTTGTATCTCTGCTGGTTATATGCGAAGAAGGTTTCACAAAATTTCCACAAAAAATTGCGTTAACTTTAAGAAATGGTTCATATTTTAAAATTTTTTTTACTTTTAAACAAATTATTTTTTTACATTCATTTATGAATTTTATAGGGTCTTGGAAAATTATATTGCTAATTAAATAAGTTCTTATTCGATTATTAAACATATTATTTATTCTCTCTAATTTAGTTTTGGGTAAGGTTCTTTTAAAACCATTACCAATTTTTCTTCTTATTTTTTCAAGTTTTGCACGATATGTCTTTACAAGGCTTATAGCATTAATAATTTTAAATTTTTCATCAGTTTTTTTTACTTTCTTTAATAACACATTTAGTTCTTTAATGTATTTATTATATACTTTAATAATTTTATATTTTTTTATTTCACTAATTTTAGTATTTGTACAGTAATATATTTTAACGTGTGTTAAAGGTATATTTTAGTTATATAAGGTTTCAAAGTTACAGCTCTTCAAAATTGCGAAAAAGCCCCATTTTCAGATTTGTATATCTCAGGCTCTGCGTAATGGTTTTATGATCTAAAAGCGCCACACGACCGGAAATTTTATTATCTACATTAAAATTATGTAATATTTTGTAATTTATTATTTAAATTTACGTTATGTGAAAACCACATTTTGAATGAAATTTCTTTTTTCATAACTCCGGCATGCCTTTAGATAGGAACCTGAAATTTTGAGACAAGAAAGAACTTTTAGAATTAGTATAAGTTTTTTTAGAAAATTTTTTTGCATCACTCCCTGTTTAAGAGGTATTAGGGCTGAAAAATTTAAAATTTGCTATTTTTAGACACTTGTAACTTAAGCACCTATACAAATTTTGCTTCGGCAAGACATAAAAATTAAAGCTGCAGTAATATATTTTTACGTGTGTTAACAGTTTTTCTTAATTATATAGGGTTCCGGATTTACAGCCCCTAAAAATTCCAGAAAAGTCATATTTTTTATTTTTTCTTATTACAAAAAATTTCTTAAATTTTATTTTTTAAATTTTCAAATTTTTGTGCAAGTCATAATTCTAAACAGTTTGTATTGTGTTTTGGAAATGTGCGCTTTTAAAAACCGTTGGTTTACATTCTACCTTGTTTTTTTTTTAATTTTCTCAATTTTGTCATTGTTTTATTTACTTAATATTTGATTTCGTTTTACTCGTTTAGTGTAGCTGATAATAATCTGCAAGGCAAATTGAAATGCATTCAAATTTCTTAATTCAAAAGAAGTTATTTATTTTGAACAAATTTTTTTAATAATACATACATGTAAAATGAAAATTAGGTGTTTTTATTATACCCTACACCTAAAGTATAGGGTATATTAACTTTGGTATGGTGTTTGTAACCACCAAAAGGAAGCGAGTTAGATATGGACATGTGTATATAATCTGAATCAGGATCACCTCCTGAGTCGATTTAACAATGTCCGTCCGTCCGTCCGTCCGTTCGCACGATAACTCAAAAACTAATAAAGCTATCTTAATGAAATTTATATAGTAGGTTACTAATTACGAATGGCAGGCTAAGTTCGGAGAAGGAGAATCTGGAGAAAATCGGTCTATGGATTCGGATTCTGGAAGCTTCCGAATGATTCCGGAGCAAACGAGATTATCTCCAAAACCAACAAAGATAAAACCTTTAAATTTGTACAATGATGTTCCTTCCCATTCGATTTATGTCTCTGAAATTTAAGAGGATTTGGTTAACGTGTTTGGATTTTGGAAGCATCCGAACGAGCACCAGAGCAAATGAGATTATCTCCTAAACCAATAAAGATATAACCTTCAAATTTGACAGAGTTGTGTTCTTTCAGGTTTTATTTAAGTCTCTAAAATTTGAGAGGATTTGGTCCATGAGTTCGGCTTTTGGAAGCTTCCGAACGAGCCCCAGAGCAAACGAGATTATCTCCAAAATCAACAAAGATAGAACTTTTAAATTTTGTATAATGATGTTCCTTCCCGTTCGATTTATGTCTCTGAAATTTGAGAGGATTTGGTTCATGGGTTCGGATTTTGGAAGCTTCCGAACGAGCCCCAGAGCAAACGAGATTATCTCCAAAATCAACTAAGATATAACCTTTAAATTTGGCAGAGTGGTGTTCTTTCATGTTTGATTTAGGTCTCTGAAATTTAAGAGGATTTGGTCCATGGGTTTGGATTTTGGAAGCTTCCGAACGAGCCCCAAAGCAAACGAGTATATCACCACAACCAACAAATATAGAACCTTTATTTTTAGTACAAGAGTGTGCTGTTATGTTTCCTTTTCTATAAAATTGGACATTGGACAATGACATTTGCAAGAATTTGAACCATGGATTCGTATATTGGAAGCTCCGAACGAGCCCCAGAGCAAACGAGATTATCTCCAAAACCAACAAAGATAGAACCTTTAAAATTTTTACAATGATGTTCCTTCCCGTTCGATTTATGTCTCTGAAATTTAAGAGGATTTGGTCCATGGTTTTGGATTTTGGAAGCTTCCGAACGAGCACCAGAGCAAATGAGATTATCTCCAAAACCAACTATGATATAACCTTTAAATTTGGCAGAGTGATGCTCTTTCATGTTTGATTCAGGTCTCTGAAATTTGAAAGGATTTGTTTCAAGGGTTCGGATTTTGGAAGCTTCCGAACGAGCCCCAGAGCAAACGAGATTATCTCCAAAATCAACAAAGATAGAACCTTTAAATTTTGTACAATGATGTTCCTTCCCGTTCGGTTTATGTCTCTGAAATTTAAGAGGATTTGGTCCATGGGTTTGGATTTTGGAAGCTTCCGAAGGAGCCCCAAAGCAAACGAGTATATCTCCACAACCAACAAATATAGAACCTTTATTTTTAGTACAAGAGTGTGCTGTTATGTTTCCTTTTCTATAAAATTGGACATTGGACAATGACATTTGCAAGAATTTGAACCATGGATTCGTATATTGGAAGCTTCCGAATGAGCCCCAGAGCAAACGAGATTATCTCCAAAACAAACAAAGATAAACCTTTAAAAATTTTACAATGATGTTCCTTCCCGTTCGATTTATGTCTCTGAAATTTAAGAGGATTTGGTCCATGGTTTTGGATTTTGGAAGCTTCCGAACGAGCACCAGAGCAAATGAGATTATCTCCAAAACCAACTATGATATAACCTTTAAATTTGGCAGAGTGATGCTCTTTCATGTTTGATTCAGGTCTCTGAAATTTGAGAGGATTTGTTTCAAGGGTTCGGGTTTTGGAAGCTTCCGAACGAGCCCCAGAGCAAACGAGATTATCTCCAAAATCAACAAAGATAGAACCTTTAAATTTTGTACAATGATGTTCCTTCCCGTTCGGTTTATGTCTCTGAAATTTAAGAGGATTTGGTCCATGGGTTTGGATTTTGGAAGCTTCCGAACGAGCACCAGAGTAAATGAGATTATCTCCAAAACCAACTAAGATATAACCTTTAAATTTGGCAGAGTGGTGTTCTTTCATGTTTTATTTAAGTCTCTGAAATTTGAGAGGATTTGGTTCATGGATTCAGATCTTGGAAGCTTCCGAACGAGCCCCAAAGCAAACGAGTATATCTCCACAACCAACAAAGATAGAACCTTTATTTTTAGTACAAGAGTGTGCTGTTATGTTTCCTTTTCTATAAAATTGGAAACTGACATTTGAAAGAATTTGTACCATGGATTCGTATTTTGGAAGCTTCCGAACGAGCCCCAGAGCAAACGAGAAAACCTCCAAAACCAACAAAGATAGAACCTTTAAATTCGGCAGAATGGTGTTCTTTCATGTTTGATTTTGGTCTCTGAAATTTGAGAGGATTTGGTCCTTGGGTTCGAATTTGGAAGCTTCCGAACGAGCCTCAGAGCAAATGATATTATCTCCAAAAGCAACAAAGATATAACCTTTAAATTAGGCAGAATGGTGTTCCTTCATGTTTGATTTATGTTTCTGAAATTTGTGAGGATTTGGTCCATGGGTTCACATCTTGGATGCTTCCGGACGAGTCCCAGAGCAAACGAGTATATCTCCACAACCAACAAAGATAGAACTTTTATTTTTAGTACAAAGGTGTTATGTTTCCTTTTCTGTAAAATTGGAAATTGACATTTGAAAGAATTTGAACCATGGGTTCATATTTTGGAAACTTCCGGACGAGCACAAAAGCAACGAGCATATGTCCAAAGCCATCAAAAGTAGAATCTTCAAATTTAGTACAATGATGTTCTGGCATGTTTTTTTTATGTTCCTGAGATGGATTCGATGAATTGGAGTGGCAATTCGGGTACCTGACACACACCTCCCAAGAACTAACAATCCTCGAAATTACTAAAGATAGAAACTTCAAATTTTTTACAAAGATGTCAAGCATATCGCAAGAGGATATCTCTTTTACGTTCCTGAAATTCGAGTTGAATAAGACAGAAAAAGGAAGAAGTTCAAGCTGCTGCCAAAAAAACATGGATTTTTAATTTAATTCGAAATATTCAGGTGTAGGGTATTAATAAGTCGGTTGCATCGACTTACTGTTACATTTACTTGTTTTATATGATAATTTACCCGATTTTAGTTAAAGTTAAAAAAAAAAAAAAATAAAATAAATTTATGGAATTTAAAATGACTACCAAGTCAAAATTGAACAAATTTTCTAGACTAAGTAAGAAGATGTCAGATGTTAAAGTGGGTATCGTTATTTTAATGAGATGTAAAAAATTACAAGTTTTTCCTAATTTCATTTATATTAAAATGGCGGTGAGTAATTCTAGAAGTGAAAAAGCGTTGAATTTGGCGAAAAAACAGTGGTTTAATTGGGAGATTAAATATAAATATGTTTTACTTTCGGATATAGAATTAGAATTATATAATCTACATCTTTGTACATCGAATGATCTTGTTTCATTTGAGTATGAAAAAATTAAATTATATGTAAAAAGCAATATTTTTTAACATATCCTTTAAACAAAACCGAATTCGCCCCCTAAAAAGTAGAAAACAAAATTGATTGTAAAACTTTAGCATTTTTGACTGTTATAATATAAAAGTGAATTGCTAGTGCAAGCATTTTGGACTGTTATAATATGGAATAAAAAAGAAACACGAACCTCAAATTCCAAGATTTTTATTTAACCTTTAACCTTTTATTTTTCTACTTTTTAGGGGGCGAATTCGGTTTTGATAAAAGCATATTTTAAAAAATGTTGCTTTTTACATATAATTTTATTTTAAACTTTTTAGTTTTAAATGAAACACATAATTTGAATTTAAAAAATATGGTATATTTTTATTTACACATACATTATTGTTTCTGATATAAAATACATTTTACAATTTTATACCAAATGTTTAAGTAAATTAAGAGATGTTAAATCGATTCCATTACAGTAAGAGTAAAAAATTTTTTTTCCAGTAATTAATAAATAATGAAAGTACCTCGAAGTACCTAAAATATGTACCAAAATATGTGATTATAAATATTACAATCCAATTTTAGTGGAAGCAACATTTCGAACACGTATGAAAATGATATATGTATATACACACATAAATGTATTTTACTGTATATTTCTGCAGTATAGTCGTATAGTATTAGTAGTATATCGTATATCCAAACAAACATTTATCTACCTATATACCTATCTAACATCTATCTACCTAGTAATCGCTTAATAAGATCATGCAGTAAAAAATCTTGACGAATATCTTGATTTAAATTATAAACAAATGAAGCGGAACTAAATAATTTAGGAAATTAGTTTAACATAATATTATGTACGTACGTTCATACTTACATAAGTAGTTTTAATTTTTTGTGTTGACTGTTGACAAAATTTTGTTTGTAAATCATTATTATTTTTTGCGCATTACGAAGCAAAAGCATAATTTTGTAATGACCCTGATAAAACATTTTCAGCAGTTTACCCCTTTTTACAAATACTATCACAGCAAAAAAGGTTTTTACACTGCAAAACTTTGCGATTGGTTTAGTAAATTTAGAATTTATGAAATAACTGCATTTTTCAGCTATGAAAGCAGTGCAGAATATTGTGTCGAGTGTTTTGTACGCCACCTTCTGCACTTAATTTACCGCTGAAAAGTTTCTACATGAGATGCATAAAATTTTCATTACCTATTTTAGCGCTGCAGTTGACGCTCACAATTTTCTGGACAAGAGTTGAAAATTATCATTCTCTCTTTCATCGCAAGAGTTTACGCTAAAAAATTTCTGCGCTGAAGCTGAAAATCTAATGCAATTTATTCATTGCATTTTATATGTTATTGCATCATTTTTAGACGCTGAAAATTTTCTGCGCAAAAAATGTTGAAAATTTTCTGCCGTTTTGTCATTGTATCATTTGTTTTGTTTGAGTGATGTAATAAACATTTTGTGATTAATATAAATTTTATTTAGTGATTAATATATAATATGATAATTAACATAAATTATAAAATAATTTAAGAAAAAAAATAAAACAATTGTGATTAATAGTGATGTAAAACAATTTTTAAAATATTGAAAACAGAATTTAGTTTCCACCAAAAGAACACACAATATCCTACAAAAAATATCAGGCAATGAAATAGATCTAGACAAAAATTATTTTGATTCGGTTTTCCCAATAAAAAATGAAGATGGACTTATAAATTTGGAAAATAAAATACAAGACAATGAACTATTATCTACGAAACTTGTAAGTACTCGTATACATTTTTTTTCATATTCAACATATTTTTAAAAAAGTAAATTTTCTTAAAGCATTAGTTCATAATCTAATTATTGTTTCATATTCTTAGACAACATATTTTCAGAAAATCAAACATCTTGACCAAATGTTAAAATTTGCAGCAACTGATAATTTTTATATCGGCTATAATGTAAGAGGACTTGCTGGAAAGGAATCCTTAAATTTTTTTACACTATTATTTTTAGTAAGTTAATCTAATTACTAATAAAAAATAACACAAAACTTTTTTTAGATGCTACTGGGCATCTTCCAGCCTTAGTTCCAGTTTAAGAAAAGCACACAACAGATATTATAAAATGGGCAAATATACAAAAAAAAATTAAATTAAATGATGAAAATTTATAAATTTTTTAAGGTTATATACCGAAATTTATAGTTAACACAAAAAACAGAAGTGAATACTAAATTTAGCTGCATTTTCATCATCCATCTGGATCCAATTAATTTTTGGCAAATATCAATAAAATTATTTCTAGTAAGTAAACTTTATCATATAAGTACATTTTTCATTAATGAAAATGACACTAACTAATTAGAAATGATCAAAAGTAATTTATAAACAAAATTTTATTTCTTATTCCAGGAACGAAATTTAATAAAAAATACTTCAAAACATTTAAGTACATATATGCACATGCCTGAAATTAAAAGTATATAATATCAATAAAAAAATAAACACACAACATTACCTGTATTTTCATCACATGCACATCCACTCCAGCTCCTGGTTTTATACAAAACTATTCATCTTATTTTTTTTTATTTAATTACTTTTTTTTGCAAATCTAATTTTTATTTTGAATTGTCAAACTATTTTTTAAATAAAACTTATATATATGTGTAGCTTAATATTTTTTTCAAATGCGATGTTCAATTTAAAACTATAGTTAACCTTTTTTTAAATTATTTATCAAAATATATTTATGTAAGAAAATAAACTTTGAATTTTAAAATTAAAAATTTATGTATGCATACCTGAAATAAATACATACATATCATCTATATTTATACCCGTACGATAGGATCGGGTATAATAAAATTACTCCTCCGTTTGTAACACCTCGAAATAAGCGAGCTAGATATACCTTCAAAGGTATGGATCGGATCAGAAAAAAATTCTAAGACTTTTGAGCCATGTCCGTCCGTCCGTCCGTCCGTCAGCACGCTAACTCAAAAACTAAGAAAGCTAGAATCTTGCAATTTACACAAAATATTCTGGGAGTAATTTGTAGGTTCCCTATTTTTATACCCTACACCTAAAGTATAGGGTATATTAACTTTGGTATGGTGTTTGTAACCACCAAAAGGAAGCGAGTTAGGTATAGACATGTATATATATTCTGAATCAGGATCACCGCAGGAGTCGATTTAGCGATGTCCGTCCGTCCGTCCGTCCGTACGCACGATAACTCAAAAAATAATGATGCTATCTTGATGAAATTTATATAGTAGGTTACTAATTACGAAAGAAAGGCTAAGTTCGAATCTGGACAAAATCCGTCCATGGGTTCGGATTCTGGAAGCTTCCGAATGATTCCGGGCTTTTGGAGATAATCTCCGCAAACGAGATTATCTCCAAAAGCAACAAAGATAGAAACTTCAAATTTTGTACAATGATGCTTCTTCCCGTTCGATTTATGTCTCTGAAATTTAAGAGGATTTGGTCCATGGGTTTGGGTTTTGGAAGCTTCCGAACGAGCACCAGAGCAAATGAGATTATCTCCAAAACCAACAAAGATAGAACCTTTAAATTTGGCAGGGTGGTGTTCTTTCATGTTTTATTTAAGTCTCTGAAATGTGAGAAGATTTGGTCCATGGGTTCGGCTTTTGGAAACTTCCGAACGAGCCCCAGAGCAAACGAGATTATCTCCAAAACCAATAAAGATAGAACCTTTACTTTTGGCAAAATGGTGTTCTTTCATGTATGATTTAGGCCTCTGAAATTTAAGAGGATTTGGTCCATGGGTTTGGATTTGGAAGCTTCCGAACGAGCACCAGAGCAAATGAGATTATCTCCAAAACCAACAAAGATATAACCTTTAAATTTGGCAGGGTGGTGTTCTTTCATGTATGATTTAGGCCTCTGAAATTTAAGAGGATTTGGTCCATGGGTTTGGATTTGGAAGCTTCCGAACGAGCACCAGAGCAAATGAGATTATCTCCAAAACCAACAAAGATATAACCTTTAAATTTGGCAGGGTGGTGTTCCTTCCCGTTCGATTTATGTCTCTGAAATTTAAGAGGATTTGGTCCATGGGTTTGGATTTGGAAGCTTCCGAACGAGCCCCAGAGCAAATGAGATTATCTCCAAAACCAATAAAGATATAACCTTTACTTTTGGCAGAATGGTGTTCTTTCATGTATGATTTAGGCCTCTGAAATTTAAGAGGATTTGGTCCATGGGTTTGGATTTAGAAGCTTCCGAACGAGCACCAGAGCAAATGAGATTATCTCCAAAACCAAAAAAGATATAACCTTTAAATTTGGCAGGGTGGTGTTCTTTCATGTTTTATTTAAGTCTCTGAAATGTGAGAAGATTTGGTCCATGGGTTCGGCTTTTGGAAACTTCCGAACGAGCCCCAGAGCAAACGAGATTATCTCCAAAACCAATAAAGATAGAACCTTTAAATTTTTTATAATGATGTTTCTTCCAGTTTGATTTATGTCTCTAAAATTTAAGAGGATGTGGTCCATGGGTTTGGATTTTGGAAGCTTCCGAACGAGCCCCAGAGCAAATGAGATTATCTCCAAAAACAACAAATATATATAACCTTTAAATTTGGCCGAATGGTGTTTTTTCATGTTTGATTTAAGTCTCTGAAATTTGAGAGGATTTGGCCATGGGTTTAAATTTGAAAGAATTTGAACCGTGGATTCGAATTTTGGAAGCTTCCCAACGAGCCACAGAGCAAATGAGATTATATCCAATACGAACAAAGGTAGAACCTTTGAATTTGGTACAATGGTGTTCTTTCGTGTTTGATTTATGTCTCTGAAATTTAAGAGGATTTGGTCCATGGGTTTGGTTTTGGAAGCTTCCGAACGAGCACCAGAGCAAATGAGATTATCTCCAAAATTAACAAAGATATAACCTTTAAATTTGGCAGGGTGGTGTTCTTTCATGTTTTATTTAAGTCTCTGAAATGTGAGAAGATTTGGTCCATGGGTTCGGGTTTTGGAAACTTCCGAACGAGCCCCAGAGCAAACGAGATTATCTCCAAAACCAATAAAGATAGAACCTTTAAATTTTTTATAATGATATTTCTTCCAGTTTGATTTATGCCTCTAAAATTTAAGAGGATGTGGTCCATGGGTTTGGATTTTGGAAGCTTCCGAACGAGCCCCAGAGCAAATGAGATTATCTCCAAAAACAACAAATATATAACCTTTACTTTTGGCATAATGGTGTTCTTTCATGTATGATTTAGGCCTCTGAAATTTGAGAGGATTTGGTCCTTGGGTTCGGATTTTGAAAGCTTCCGAACGAGCCTCAGAGCAAATGATATTATCTCCAAATGCAACAAAGATATAACCTTTAAATTAGGCAGAATAGTGTTCCTTCATGTTTGATTTATGTTTCTGAAATTTGTGAGGATTTGGTCCATGGGTTCAAATCTTGAAAGCTTCCGGACGAGCCCCAGATCAAACGAGTATATCTCCACAACCAACAAAGATAGAACTTTTATTTTTAGTACAAAGGTGTTCTGTTATGTTTCCTTTTCTTTAAAATTGGAAACTGACATTTGAAAGAATTTGAACCATGGGTTCGTATTTTGGAAACTTCCGGACGAGCACAAGAGCAACGAGCATATCTCCAAAACCAACAAAAGTAGAACCTTTAAATTTAATAGAATGGTGTTCTGGCAAGTTTTCTTTATGTTCCTGAGATGGATTCGATGAATTGGAGTGGCAATTCGGGTAGCTGACACAAACATCCCAAGGACTACCAATCTTCGAAAATAATTAAGATAGAAACTTAAAATTTTATACAAGGTGTGGGTGTCAAGAATATCCCAAGCGGATGCCTCTTTTACGTTCTTGAAATTCGAGTTGAATAAGACAGAAAAGGGAAGAAGTTCAAGCACTGCCAAAAACACTTATGGATTGTTAATTTAATTCGAATTATTCAGGTGTAGGGTATTAATAAGTCGGTTGCATCGACTTACTGTTACATTTACTTGTTTTTGGTTGAGTTTGGACCAAAACTTAGGGTAGCTCTCGAACACCTAACTTTTAGATCCCGACATTTTTTTTGAAATAGAGACAGATCTCACAAAAATATTAATTTTATTTTTAATAACTTTTTTTTGCACCCCCACCCGTTACGGAGCTACAGCTCCCCAAAGGTTCAAAAAAGCTCTATATTTAAATTGTTATAGCACAAGTTGTATAAGGTATATCTTCATTTTGAAAACGCCACACGATTACTACTTTCATTAGCTTTAAAAGTATATATACAATAAATATATATTTGTGGCATACGGTGCCTTAATTTACCGTTATGCGAAACTCAAATTTTGCAAAATCCTTTAACCCTTCTATCTTCTAAACGGTTAAAGTTGGAAACTTGAAATTTTGACGGAAGTTAGATCTTAAGTATGAGTCATTTCAGAAATTTTTTTTGTATTACCCCCCGTTTAGGAGCTGTAAGGGGTCAAAAACTGAAAATTTCCTATTTTTAAACACCTGTAACTTGAACACCTGTTAAAATTTTTTTAAAGTAATACACAAAAATTAAAGCTTCAACATTATACTCTTATTTCTGTTAATAACTTTTTTTAATAATATAGGGTGACTTCATAATTGACGAAAGAGTTACTTGATTTTTTCAAATTTTCTAACAAATTGCTTTAACTAATTTGTTTGCATTTTGTTTTACTCGATAATTTGAAATTGTTGAGGATATAATGCGTAGTACATAAAAATGTAAATAAATAAACAACATAACGGTTGCTTGAAGAATTTTTATTTACATGATATTAATATATATACATACTTATATAATATCATGTTTATTTACATATCGTATATGTCACTAGTAAATGAATGATAAGAGTATAGATGTATGTATACTATATAGCGCCGTTTTTGCATACATATATGTATTTTATTGTACTTATAAGAAATTATTCTGTCAATGGAATATTTAAATATAATATAATATAATATTTAAAATTATATTTACTATTTTGTACTAAGTAAATTTAATATACATTTACCGCTTAGTATTAAATGGTACTATAGAATATTTGAAAAAGTTTTGGATTGATAATCGTTATGTGGAAGGTTAGAATCTGCTTTTGAAGAATGTACATATAAACATATAGTTTGAATATATGTACAACCCATAATTCTAGAAATTATAAAATTCTCACAAATTATTTTAAAATACTAAAATATTTAAAAAATAATATTGTAAGCAAAGTGACAGGCTGTGAACATACTAACGGTTCGTACGGGTATCTAAGAGTTGACAAAGGCAACTGTATTCTTCCTCGTTTTTAGTAAAATTTGTATTAATTTTTGAAATGGTTTGTATTTTTATACCCGTACGATAGGATCGGGTATAATAAAATTACTCCTCCGTTTGTAACACCTCGAAATAAGCGAGCCAGATATACCTTCAAAGGTATGGATCGGATCAGAAAAAAATTCTAAGACGTTTGAGCCATATCCGTCCGTCCGTCCGTCCGTCAGCACGCTAACTCAAAAACTAAGAAAGCTAGAATCTTGCAATTTACACAAAATATTCTGGGAGTAATTTGGACCAAAACTTAGTTGAGTTTGGACCAAAACTTAGGGTAGCTCTCGAACACTAACTTTTAGATCACCACATTTTTTTTTAAATAGAGCTATGAAATTTTAACTGCTGATAGATCTCACAAAAATATTAATTTTATTATTAGTAACTTTTTATTGTAGCCCCACCTGTTACGGAGCTACAGCTCCCCAAAGGTTCAAAAAAGCTCTATATTTAAATTGTTATAGCACAAGTTGTATAAGGTATATCTTCATTTTGAAAACGCCAAACGATTACTACTTTTATTAGCTTAAAAGTATATATACAATAACTATATATTTGTGGCATACGAATTATGGGTTTTTAAAACACAAGAATTTAAATTTATATTTAAATTATTTTATTTTTTTATTCCTCAACTTTAAAGTTTGAGTTTGATCTTAAGACTAACTTTTAAACAATTCAATTTTTTAATATTACAAGTATTTATTTTTAATTTTACAAAAACAATTTCTTTATCTTAATACTAATTTTAATTTATTAGTCGAAAATATCTTTCGAAACAAAATTCAGTGTCGAATTACAAAAAAGGAAATTTGCTTAATTTATACTTATTACGAAATCAATGTTAATAATAAATTTTCGTACTGAATTTTGTGTACAAAATAATTTCACCATATGTTGGGTTTCATATTACATTTAAAACGTTAAATTATTTCAAGTGCAATTTAAATATAGTTCAAATGCAATTGACCGTAATTATGCTTAGTATACAAAAATGTGGCTAATTACATTTTTGTATAAAATTGAAAAGAATAAAAAGAAAAACAAAATCAAAAGTGTTTTGTCTTACAAATTAATATTTTAAATTTCATAAATGTGAAATTGAGTTTTATCTTTTATTGGAGGTTCATTAATTTCTATCTTGGTTAGGGTTGCCAACTGTGACGTAACTCCTCCCTCCTTAAGATTAAGACTCTCCTGAGTCGCAAATTTAAATATTTTGAATTTTTTGAATAATATTAATAGAAATATAATTATGCTTATTACTAATAAAATTATAAAAATTATAAGACTTAAGTAAATATAATAATTATTTTTATGATATTTTATTTCTTTTATTTCTACAATATTTTTTACTTGTTCTAATATTATGTCATTAAAACTGATATTTTCGTTAATTTCTTGATTCATATTTAGATAATCTGATATCCTAAAACTTTGTTTGAATTCTCTTAGATTACTATTAAAAACTGTTCCGTTTATATTTATTGAACAATCATTAAAATTGAATATGTAATTTCCATTTATTTTGAACTTTCGTTCATCACAAGTACTATTAAAATTTACATTTTTCTGATTTTTTACTAAAATTAATCCTATTTTTAAAACAATTATTTCTGATACATTATTGAAAATTTTTAAACAGTTTCCTTTGAAAATGCAGTTTTTTGATATTATTAAATCTTTTATATGTTTCTTATTTTCATGATTAAAATTTTTGTTATTATATTTTACAAGTTTTTGTTGTTCAAACATTAGTTTATTATTAAATCTATCACCTATTGGAATTAACATAGTTGTTAGTACACTGATTGTTTCATTAGGTATTTTAATAACGAAAACAATGTTTTCTTTACTATCAATTAATGTGGCTAATTTAATATTTTGTAATCTATTAAAATCAATATCGTATTCTAAAATTTCTTCATTTGTTAATATATTGCTATGTATTATTCCTAGTCTAGCTGATGCTATATTGTCTTGAATGTGTTCAATGTTATCTTGTATAATTTTAATTTTTAGTGCAAAATCTGTGTAAAGTAGGTATTTATAAATTGTTGTGTATTGAGTGTTTATGTCGTTAAGTTTTTCATTAATTAATGATCTGTCGTTTTCAATAATTTGTTTGAGCTTGATAAAAGTGTTATTAAAATTGTTATTAATTGTTATTTGACTGTTTAAATTTGTTATGGCATTATGATTATTTTGGTCATTTATTTTTAGATGATCTTCAATTTCTTGTCGATCAGAATCGTCCATTGTACCATACAGCCATTTTTGAACAGTACCAACGAAATTTACCACAACAGTACCAACAGTACATAACAGTACCAACAACCCCGTTTGTGTCTGTGTGGAATTAAAGTTTTAATCTTATTTCTCGCGACATTTAATTGTTGAGTTAGCATAAGTTTATTTTGTATTTCTGATAAATTTATATTATCTTCTAGTTTGTTTAGTATTTCTGAAATTTCTTTGGGGTTAATGATATGTAAGATTGTATTATAGTTTTTTACTAATTCTATATCCTCCAGTTTGATTTCTGTATATCCCAAGTCCGACTCGATTTTTTTAAACGTGAGATGGGCCTGGATTTGCATCGGTATTGTTGATAGCATTAGGAAGATTGTTAATATTAATTTTACCTGAAAATTGACAATTTCTTTTAATATTTGATGGATGTATATTTTCTAGCTTAGATTTTATGAATTTGGGTTGTTCCTTATGTCTAACACTTTTATAGTTTTTTATATAACCTTCAGTTCTGTTTTCAGTATAATTTTCTCTTTTTAAATTAAGTTTGTCTATATATCTAGATTTTTCTGTCAGTAACAAATCAAAAATTTTGTTTTTATTACAATTTCCTTCTTGAATATTTATTGGTTTTTCTTTTGTCACTGAGTGGTAACTGTTGTTATACCACTCAATTGCTTTATACATTTTTTCTATAACATTAAGGTCTTTATTAACAATACCTAAAACTCTAATTTTTTCGCTAATAGTATTGTGAAAGCGTTCAATGTCTGAATTTCCAGTGTGATTGTTAGATTTTACTAAATGAAGTTCAATTTGTTCGTCTTTAAGGAAATTTTTTATATTAATACTCTTAAATTCATTATCGGTAATCAGTTTTTTGAAATGCCCTCTGTTTGATTTGAATTCTCTAAGTTTTTCTATTATAGTTTGATTATTTCTATCATTTAGGTGAAAAGCGGTAGCATATTTAGAAAAACGGTCTATAAACGTTAAAAAGTTTTGTTTTGAATTAGTATATATGTCCATATGTATAATTTCTTTAATGTCTTTAGGTGTTTCTGTCAATTGGAATTTCTTTTTTATAGGTTTTCTGTCATATTTAACTCGGCTACATATATCACAATTATTAATATATTTTTGAATATAGGTTTTTAATTTTGGAAAATATATGACTTTTTTTAGACCTTCATAATTTTCATTTATACCGGTATGTTCTGTTTCATTTTTATGATATTTATGTATCTGTTTAAAGGTTTCATCTTCTGTAGTCATGTCTTTTGCGAAATAACTGCACTTAACAAACTTTATGTTTTGAAAGCTTCCATATAAGTCAATTAGTTTTCTTTGTACTATATTGTATATTTGGTCATTTAGTTCAGAGAAAATGCCTATTCTACCTGTTTTTATATGTCTTCTACATATATCACTAAGATTGTTTTGTATATTGTCTGAATTTATGAATATCCTTTTATTACCAAACATTATTTCTACATCCTTATTTTTATTGTCAGTGAGAATTATTTGGGTTTTGAATCTGTTCACAACTGTATCTAAAATTGGGAAATGGTCATTTGCCTCTTCTTCTTGAGAATGTACAGTCTCGTTGCTCAAATTTTCGGAAAAGGTTTCAAAGTCAGAAGTATTTATATTATTTTGCATTGAATAATTTGTATTATTACTTAATTGAGATAGAATTTCATCATTATAATCTGTATCTTCGGATACAGCTTGTAGATCAGAAGAATCTAGATTATTTTCAAGAGAGTAATTTGTACTAGAGTCAATTTGAGATTCATTATCAGAACTATTAAAATTTTCTATATTTTCTAAGAGATTTATTTCGTGTTTATTTGTATCTATTCGGCTAAGGAAATCTGCCACTTTATTTTCCTTGCCTTTTATGTATTCAATATCCAAGTTATACTCTCCTAATTTTAATAACCATCTATTTAATCTAGGATTAATGTCTTTTCCTTGAGATTTTGCATATAACCATTTCAACGGTTGATGGTCTGTAAAAAGTTTAAACTTGTTACCATATAAATACGGCCTAAAATAATTGGTTGCCCAAACAATGGCAAGCAATTCTTTTTCGATAGGAGAATAATTTTTCTCATGGTCATTTAAAGTTCCGCTAGCATAACATATTGGATGTGAATCCTGTTGCAAAGTTGCACCAATGGCAAAGTTACTAGCATCTGTTACTAATTGAAACTTTTTGTTAAAATCGGGATATTTGAGTATAGGGTCTTCGGTAATTACTCGTTTTAATTTTTGGAAGGCATTTATATAATTAGAGTCCTTTATGTTTATTTTACTATTTTTTTTCAGAAAGTTTGTCAACGGTTTTGCTAATTTGGCATAGTCCCTAATAAATTTACGATAATATCCCGTAATTCCCAAAAATGATTTTATCTGTTTTTGTGTAGTGGGAAGTTTTAATTTTAAAATGTCATCCACCTTTTTAGGATTGGGTTTTACTCCTTCTGGAGTTAAAATATGACCCAAATATTCTGTTTGTTTTGCAAAAAATTTACATTTATCTACTTGTATTTTTAAATTATTTTCTCTAAGTTTGTTAAATATTTTTTTTATATTAATTGTATGTTCTTCTAAAGAAGTAGAGAATATAAGTATGTCATCTAAATAACATACACATATTCTATTAATATATTCCTTAAGAACATTATTCATAAGGCGTTGGAAAGTTGCTGGAGCATTCTTTAATCCAAACGGCATCCTTACGTACTCATAATGTCCAAAAGGTGTAGAGAAGGCTGTCTTCGGACGGTCTTCTTTTTTCACTAAGATTTGGGGAAACCCTTTGGCCAAATCTAGTGTTGTAAAATATTGCGAATTTCCTAATTTATCCAATATATTTTCTATATTGGGTATAGGAAATTTATTATATATGGTTACCTCATTTAGTTTTCTATAGTCCACAACAAGACGCCATTTTTTCTTTCCAGAATTGTCTTGTTTTTTTGGCACTATCCATAGTGGACTGTTGTAAGGAGAACTACTTTCTTTAATTATTCCTTGCTTTAGCATATCTGAAATTTGAGTAGATATCTCTTGTTCATGGACACGAGGATATCTATATATTTTAGAATATATAGGTCTATCGGTCGTGACTACGATTTGATGTTGAATATTAGGAGTACTAGTTAATTGATCACCTTCTTTAAAGAACAGATCTTTATATGAGTTTATCAGATGATTCAAAGTATTACACTCTTCTTTATTTAAAGATTGAAAAAGTATTTGAAATTTTGAATCGTTTAAATTCGTTTTTTCTAACTGATAAATTTCTTCGAATTTATATGGACAACTATCAATAAATTTGATTTCATTATTATTGATTTTTAAAATTTCATTTTCTAGGTCAATAATAGCACCTAGTGGTTTGAGTAGGTTTTGACCTATTATAGCATCAAAATTCTTATTTTGAAAATTTGTTAATTTCCAAATCATGAATGCATCTTCTTTAAATTCTACAGGTAAATCTGCCTTAATTTCTTTTCTTACTGATATTTGGTTATTAAGTGTATTAAAATTTATAGGTCTTATTAAATTATGTCTTTTATACTGTGGTAACTAATTTTCATCGAGAAGTGAAGTGGAAGACCCGGTATCTATTAAACATTTTAATTTTGTATTGTCGACAGTGAGTAACACTATTGGTAAGTGAGTTTCCGAGGCTGTAAGAGAAAATTTACCTCCTCTTCTGGTGGTTCGTAAGTATCCATTGGTTCTGATCTTTCAAAATTTCTATTATTATTAAACCGACTATTTCTACTAATTCTTGACTGTCCAGAGTTTGAAGGGTTTCGTTCAGTTTTTTGGTAATTGTTTCTAGATGTATTTTGAGAAGTACTTTGGTTGTTATTATTTTTATAGTTATTTTGGTAAGTATTTTGATTGTTGTTATTTCTATAGTTATTTTGGTAAGTATTTTGATTGTTGTTATTTCTATAGTTATTTTGGTAAGTATTTTGATTGTTTTGTCGAAATTGTCCTGTTCGTCTATCATTACTTTGATATTGATAATTATTTTTTTTATTTATATTTTTAAAATCATTATGGTTATTACTAAATTTATGCCTATCTCTAATCATACCTAAATTTTCTAAAGAGTCAAAAGCTTCCCTTATTTTTTTAATATTTTTATTTATTATAATTGATGCCAAATTTGCATCTATGTTATTTAAAAATATATTTAAAATGAATCTTTCATTATTCTGAGCAGAGAATTCTGTTGGCTTATCACTATCATATTCATATTTTTCATTTAATTTACTTAAAACTATTACTAAAGTATTATAATATTGTCTAACCTGATAATTTTTTACTGCAAGGGCTTGCTGGCATAGTTGATGATAACTCTCTTTGATCCCAAAGTTGATTATTAAAGCTGTTTTTATCTCGTTCCAGTCTGCATTTGCACCTAGTGTTCTAATAACATCCAACGCTGGACCCTTTATTTACAATTATTATCCTCTGGTAAATATATGTTTTTGCCTGTTGACATGTAATTAGAGGAAGGATTGTATCAACTTCCCTCAGAAATGACGTTAAAGCATATTCGCCATCACCACGGAATTCGTGAATACGCTGTGCATCTTTCAAAATATCGCTTGCAGAAATTACGAATGCTGATGGAGTTGGATTAGTCATATTTCTTTCACTATTAACTTCTGTTTCGTTGGTTTCACTAATGTTTTCTAGTTCTTCACTGATAGTATATAAATTCAATCTATTATTTATTTTTTTTTGTTTAATTTTAGGCATTAATTTTTTTTATTATATTAAAGTTTTATTTTTTTCTTGTTTTTATTTTATTTAAATTTAGGTTTTTTAATTTGTTTTAAATATTTTATTAATTTTAGTTAATTAAATACTCATTAAAATGTAAGTTTTAAATTCATATATACAAAATATATACATATTTTATTCAAAAAATGTTGATGAATAGATAGTTAAAAAAAAAAAAAGTTGCATGTGAATTGGGTTCGAACAAAATGATCCGTACTTTTCCAACGTGTACCCTTTCCTCTGCACCATACAAGTAGTATGGTTATGCGGGTTCTGGTGCAGGAGGAGCTTTTTTAAAGCTTTTAGTCCTCCTAAAAGTATGACAAAAAAATTATTTGCAAACAGTCGTCCAAAAAGTATGCAAAATTAGTAAAAAATATTGTGTCTTTGATATTTTAAATTTAAAAAGTGCTGAATATTTTAAATTAGGATAAAAATATGAAAAGTTTTTAAAGTTTTGTTTAAAAATTTCAAAGTTTGGTTTAAATACAAAATTATTATTAAAGTTTAAACATAATTACCAAACGTCAAATTTACATTCTATTATAACAATTTGAGTTATCCTAACCTTATGCAAAAAATTAGTAGGGTGAAGATTTGAAAAGTTTTTAAAGTTTGATTCTGGTTTGATTTAAATTCAAAATTATTATTAAAGTTTATTAAACATATTTACCAAAAATCAAATTTACATTCTATTATAACAATTTGAGTTCTCCTAACCTTATGCAAAAAAATTAGTAGGATGAAGATATGAAAAGTTTTCATAGTTTGGTTTAAAAGTTTTTAAAGTTTATTAATTATTCTAAATTTAACTTTGTGTAGTAACCACGATCAGTAATCAGTTATATTTTAATTTGTAATTTAAAAGGCTTAAGCTATAGTGCTGAATATTCTAAATTAGGTTGAAAATGTGAAAAATTTTTAAAGTTTGGGTTTAAAAATTTCAAAGTTTGGTTTAGATACAAAATTATTATTAACAAAGGTTAAACATATTTACCAAAAATCAAATTTATATTCTATTATAACAATTTAAGTCCACCTAACCTGAAGCAAAAAAAATTAGTAAGGTAAAGATATGAAAAGTTTTCAAAATTCATTATTATTAAAGTTTAAACTTTAATATTTACTTGAAAAAAAAGTTTGATTTGAATAGGTACATAAAGAAATGTATACAAAATAATTTTAAATGAAATGTTTTGTTATAATAAATATATTATTTATAAAATAAATAATAAAAGTTTTGAGTATAGTAAACGGTTGAAATATAATGAAATATTATGTACTTTGAGAAGTTTTATAGTTAAATTAAAATATAAATAATCAGATAAATTTGAATTTTATCTAAACTTTTACTGTCAATTTATATATTTTTATATTTAAGAAACGTTTTTTATTTGTCTCTGGTTTTATTTAAAGTTTTCAACAGCTTAAAAACTTCGCTATGCTTCGCTTCGCTATATTTTATATGCTATTACATATCTTTTATTATCTAATGAACTTAAAGCTACTTTATTTAAATTCTGTGTATAAATTGTATGTAAATGTGATCTAAATATTTTAACTTCTCTTAAACAAACTTCATTTTTTAACAAACAATTTTTATAGTTATCTAACTTTAAACTATTGACAATATATTTTTTTATTCCTTTTGCTTTTTTAACAGTTCTATTTTCATGTGTTTGAAGAAAATACATTTTAGATTTTAATCCTATAAATTCAGAAACAATTTTTCCATTAAAATCATCTTTAAAAAGACCAAGAACTTTTTTATTCAATAGAGGGAAATTAAATAAATTGTCAGATGGATAATCGGATGTGTCAAAACGTTGTGGTATATCACTTTCTATGTCAGCGTAAAAATCATCTGTCTGTATAGAGTGAATAAAACTGTCAGTGTCTGTGTAATTTAAAAAAACTTTACTGCCATATTTAGGTTTAATGTAATCATAATGAAAATCATACATAAGTATTTTAGATTGTTCTAGTACTGTAAATCCTAAATATATAGGTTTTTCATAATATACATTTGTATGATTAAACTGAACGGCTATCAAGTTTTCAGTGAATCTAGAGTGACTATGATAATTTGGTTTTGCTATTAATGCTCGTGCACCTAAATGTTTTCCTTGACTTCCCCAAGAGGTAGCTAATTTAACATTTTTTCTTTTATCTACATTTTCCATGGTTTTACCGAAAACGGCATTATTCATTAATTTAAAATAATCTTTTTCGAAAGCATTTTTAGCAACTGACCTATGTGAGTTATTTAAATCAATATATTTTTTTAACCAATTGCTTTGTGTGAATTTTAGCATTCTATAAGTTTTCTTAAGAAATAACCCGTTCCGAAGACACTGTTTTAAATTTCGATAATAGATTATGTATTTGTGTTTGTTTGTTAAGTCAACTAAGAGTTTGATAATCTTTATGTGGTAAATATTGGATCACTGCCCATCCATATAAATTTTTAGCGTCTTCATATACTATGTATTTGGAAGGTTCGTTTCTTTTATAAGATTCTCCCATGAATTCATTATTTCCTACTGAATGTCTAAGTGAGCACTGACTAATTCCACCACATATCCCTTTTTTAGAGAAATTATACATATCAATATCAGTTAATAATTGTAATTTGATATCTGTGTATTTTAACATAGCTGCCCATGACAAACCTGGGGTAGTATAAAAATTTGCAGGATCTAAAGAATAGATTTTGTAACATATTTTTCGAAAGTTTTTAAAAACATCAGTCAAAATAAGCACATCTGTTTTAAGGTAAAGTTTTAAATAGTCTCATAAGTTTTGACAATCAAAAGTATTCCATACATTAATGGCATGAAGGTAGTCTTCATCAGAACATGATGTGTTTGTCATATGATTGGTAAAAGCTTCTTGTGAAGGTAAACTTTTTTCGTCAAGTCGTTCAATGGAATTTAAATACTCATAGGGAAAAACTCCCTTTCGAGTCATAAATTTAATTTTTTCATTATTATTGAATTCTTTTTTTATATGAAACAAATCGTTTTCATTTAAATTTTTACATAAAGAATCAAGGCTAGAAGCCATAAATCTAAAGCTATCGAGAAAACATAAATAATATGAATGATTTTTATCTATTGTAATTTTTTTAGATAATGAAATATAACGTTCTTTACTCAAAGGAATGACACCAATATGTCCATTCACTTCGTTTAGTTCTTTAAATAAAAGATGGCAATCATAACCGGAAAAATTGTCAAAAAATATAGGAAAAAAATTTGGCCGCCTATATAATAAATTACATTTAGAATGAGCGGATTCTCTATAATTACCAGTAAAGTGACAATAGTCTCTAATTTTATCATTAAAAGCTAAATGCTTACCACATATGTGACAATTTTCCTGAATTAAAATTTGAAGCTGCTCATCAAGTGTTAATAGATTCATTGGCTTTGGCATCATAAATATATTTTTATATAATTCACTACATGTTTTTGTTAACGATATGAAAAATTCCTTAGCACAGTTAGCTCCAACAAACTCTTTGTAACAGCTTTGATTATCATCAAAAGAACATTTAATATAGTAGGAGAAAGCTACTGGAACATGTTGATGAATATTTGTTGTTGAAGACATCATTGGATTAGAACTGTATGTTGCAATAGGTTGTAAAATACTCTCAGCATCAGCATAAATAACAAAAGGTGTTTTTAATTGTTGTTGATAATTTTTAACTTCGAGTGTATTTTTCTCAATAGATGGAAACTTTGTAACGGCTTTATTGTACTCAATTTTGTGTAAATCACGCTGTTGTAATGTATAAAAATGTTGCAAACACATATTACAAATATAAATTTCATGTATATGTTTTGTTACAGAACTACTTATTAACCTTGATAAATTTTTAATATAAACAAAATGAAATTTATCATCCTTTTCCAATAGCAATAAATTTACATGGTATTTTTTTTCTGATTTTGTTAAATAGAATGGTCCTACAACTTCAACTCAACATTAATAACTTTCACTCCAAACAAATTAATACTTATTTCACTATTTAGTTCTTAAAATAAATTTAACTCGTTCAATTTAGCTGGAAATTGCATAGTGCTAAAATTTAGTTGTTGTACATCACCAAACTCTCGACTATGGGTAGAGAAATATTATTAAGTTTATATGAAGATGTTCGTTCAGCATTTTGAATGCAAGTTTGTAAAGCTGATACTAAACACCACTTGAAACAGAAGTTGTCTTTATTTTGAATATTAATGCATGCTTTTTTGTCTTCTATGCTTTTCGGTAGTTTAATATAACTAGACACACGTATTGGTTCAAATTTATTGATATTTATTTCAATATGTAAAATCCTGATTAACACCCAACCACTGTCTTTTTCTTGGAAGTCTTCTGCTTGTTGTTGAATAAGTTCTTTAGCCTTTTCAAAAAAATCATTAAGATCATCTGCTTGTGTAATACTAAACATTCGAGTTTGAAAAGATTTGATTGATATATTTTCGAACTCTTCTTCTGTTGGCTGTATATATTCACCAAAAAGCTCAAGATTTACTTTTATAGCGTTGTGCTTTTTTAATGATTGCATCAATAATTCAATTATATCGGTCTGAGCCTTTTCCAGAAAGTTGAATAGGTTTAGTATGCTTTCATCATCATTATCTCTAATAAACGTTTCTATTCTATTTTGAAAACATTGATCAATATGTCTAACATTAGATCTAATTACTTCTGCTGCATTACTTTTATGTTTATTTGTTCGGATGTGGTAGTTCCACAAAGTGGTAGTAACGTTTGATTTGCACTTACTGCAAAATTTTACATTTTCCAAATTTTTTTGATGTTTCTTTTTATGTCTTAATAAATTATCATTTCTATTAAATGATTTTTTACATATTTCACAATTATGTATTGTGTTTCAGATTTCACAATTTAATTGTGTTTCACATTTATGTCTTTTTAAATTGTCAGATTTTGTGAACACTTTTTCACATTTATCACATTGCAATTTAATTCTTTTGTTTTCTGAACTCATTTTTATTTTTTTTTATTTTTGTTTTTTTAGTGTCCTTTTCTTATATTAAAACAATATTAAGTCTTAAATTTAGTGATTTAACACGTAAACTGAAGAAGTTAATTGTATATATATACAAATTTTTATAATTCTATATAGATAAACCGAAACTAACTTGATTGCATAATTTGAATGTATATATATATAACATATCAGAACATAAAAGGAATATTGAGTTTTTCTAATGAATTACTACAATGTTGCAATTGAAACTATATACCAACAAAGTCATGATGTGGAAAATTGCACTTGCACTTGCACGTACGATAGGATCGGGTATAATAAAATTACTCCTCCGTTTGTAACACCTCGAAATAAGCGAGCTAGATATACCTTCAAAGGTATGGATCGGATCAGAAAAAAATTATAAGACTTTTGAGCCATGTCCGTCCGTCCGTCCGTCCGTCAGCACGCTAACTCAAAAACTAAGAAAGCTAGGATCTTGAAATTTACACAAAATTTTCTGGGAGTAATTTGTAGGTTCCCTATTTTTTTTGGTTGAGTTTGCACCAAACCTTAGGGTAGCTCTCAAACACCTAACTTTTAGATCCCCACATTTTTTTTGAAATAGAGCTATGAAATTTTAACTGCTGATAGATGTCACAAAAATATTAATTTTATTTTTAATAACTTTTTTTTGTACCCCCACCCGTTACAGAGCTACAGCTACAGAGCTACAGCTACAGCTCTACAGCCCAAAGGTTCAAAAAAGCTCTATATTTAAATTGTTATAGCACAAGTTGTATAAAATATATCTTCATTTTGAAAACGCCAAACGATTACTACTTTTATTAGCTTTAAAAGTATATATACAATAAATATATTTTTGTGGCATACGGTGTCTTAATTTACCGTTATGCGAAACTAAAATTTTGCAAAATCCTTTAACCCCTCTATCTTCTAAACGGTTTAATTTGGAAACTTGAAATTTTGACAGAAGTTAGATCTTTGAAAATAAGTATGAGTCATTTTAGAAACTTTTTTTGGATCACCCCCCGTTTAGGAGCTGTAAGGGGTCAAAAACTGAAAATTTCCAATTTTTAAACACCTGTAACTTGAACACCTGTTAAAATTTTTTTGAAGTAATACACAAAAATTAAAGCTTCAATATTATACTTTTATTTCTGTTAACAACTTTATTTAATAATATAAGGTTACTTTATAATTGACGAAAGAGTTACTTGATTTTTTCAAATTTTCTAACAAATTTCTTTAACTAATTTTTTGCATTTTGTTTTACTCGATAATTTGAAATTGTTGAGGATATAATGCGTAGTACAAAAAAATGTAAATGAATAAACAACATAACGGTTGTTGAAGAATTTTTATTTATATAATATTGATATATATACATACTTATATAATATCATGTTTATTTACAATATATCGTATATGTCACTAGGGAATGAATGATAAGAGTATAGATGTATATTATATAGCGCCGTATTTACATACATATATGTATTTTATTGTACTTATAAGAAATTATTCTGTCAATGGAATATTTAAATATAATATAATATAATATTTAAAATTATATTTATTATTTTGTACTAAGTAAATTTAATATACATTTACCGCTTAGTATTAAATGGTACTATAGAATATTTGAAAAAGTTTTGGATTGATAATCGTTATGTGGAAGGTTAGAATCTGCTTTAGAAGAATGTACATATAAACATGTAGTTTGAATATATGTACAACCCATAAGTTCTAGAAATTATAAAATTCACCCAAATTATTTTAAAATACTAAAATATTAAAAAAATAATATTGTAGGCAGAGTGGCTGTGAACATACTAACGGTTCGTACGGGTATCTAAGAGTTGACAAAGGCAACTGTATTCTTCCTCGTTTAGTATATAGAAATACTCTGTTAAATTATAAAATAATAATAATAAATATGTTCTAACCAATGTTGCATCATATTAGAAAAAAAATTTGCTAAATAAAAAATGTGTTGTCTGAGACATGTGTGTGTGTGTGTTTATGTGTTAAAAGTTTTAAGTATGTTAATAACACACATATGTTTAATGAGTCAAATGAATGTGCAACAATGTGTAAATAGTCAAATCAATGTTTTTTTTTTTTTTTTTTTATAATGTCTTTCAATGAAGTTTACATTACATTTTATATTTTATTTTAATAACAACTAATTTATACATTGAAAAAATTACAACAGGCATAATAAATTCATAAATATTTAATGTGTAATATTTGGTGGTTAGATGTGTGTTCATTATAATTACAAATAAATTGATATTGGATACAAGAAAAAAAAAAAAATTTAATGATATTATATCATGTTAAAAACATATAGTAGATAGGGAGGCATGATTTTCTCCTTCTTCTATAATATTTTACAAATGTATATAAACTGATGCTAATTAACTTATTTCAAAAACAAAATCAGTTCATATTGAAAAAAACTACAAAAAAAAAAAAAAAAAAAAAAAACAAATATAAAAATGGTAAGATTTTTTTTTTTTCTTATTCTTATTCTTAAATTAATTCTATATTATTTTCTATATCTATTTACATATATATATATATATATATGTATATATAATTTTGCAGGCTTTTATTGAAAACTTAATTTCGTTGGGAAAGGGTGAAAATGAATCATACCGAAACATTGATTTTTTGATAAAAGATAAAATGTATGAGGTGGTATCTTGGAGATTTTTAGATATGAAAAAAAGACAAACAGTGGTACTGTGTGAAGTGCAAGACCCATTGAGCAAGGAAATCACTATATTTTTCATGCCAGAGCGATTCTCCAAAAAGGTAACAACTCAGTCACAATTGGCTGAAATAAATACTGTACTTATTTTTATTTTAAATTTACGGGACGCGACAAGGACAGATGGAATATGTCATTGTTTGATCTTATTCCTGCTGTAGATATAAATTCTCAAGAAAAATTATTAAAATAAAAATATATATATATTTGTAATTTTGTTTTTTTATTTTTTTATTTATCCCCTATTACTACCCATAAGCATCAATGTCTTATTTCAGCAGGACCGGCTCCGACAACGGACTTCCGGAGGACCGGTTCCGGTAACGGACTTCCGAAAGACTGGCTCTAACAACGTTCCCGGCTCTTGGGATCTAGCGCCCGCAGGGGCTGAGGGCCCAGTGCTGCGATGGACGTCATTGCCATGTCTCCGGGTCAACTGTTGCTAGACTTTAGCGTTGATTTACAACAAATAAACATTAAAAAAACAAAAATAATAATAATAACAATCTTTAGGTATCCCCCCCCCACCAGATGGTTGCTGAAATCAAAAGTATAAATAAAATGCTAATGCTGCTGCTACTATTGTTTGCTATTACACTATTGGTTTATTTTAATATATACAAGTAGTAAAGAATAAAAAATGAACAGCAACAACAACAACAACAGCAGCAGCAGCAACAGGAGGGCTATAGTTGATTTACAATTTGTTACTGGAAATAATAGAGAATATTTTTTAAAAGAATTTTCTATGATATCTAATGGTTCTCTTGTACCAATGCTATTTATGTTTAAAGCACCATATTCATTTGAATTAAATTTTGATGCTAAACAACAAAATGAATATAACAAAAAGAAAATTAATATGTTGGACTGGAATGGTGGTTTTATAGAATATCTACAATTAAAAAATATCTTAGAGAAACATTTAACATCATTTGATATCATTTATGTAAAATGTCTTAAAAAAAAACAATTTTTAGATAGGTTTTTTTCAAATTCAATAGTAGAAGTTATCAATTTAGATAATAAAATTCCACCTCTACAAAAACTAAGGAATTTCATCACCATTTGTCCCCACCATCAAAATACGGAAAATTTGCAAAGATGTGCTGCAAAAAATTGTATGAATTTATATATGTTTTTAATAAAAGATAATAATAAAAATTGGTTTTAAAAAATATTTGTTTTTTTTATTGTTGACCAATATATTTTTTCAGACATAAATAATGGTATTTCATAAAAGAGCAGGGAATAATTGCATTGATTGATATGCAAATTCATAGGAATATAGAAATCTTCTTGTTCCAGTTTAAGCTTATTCTTTGCAATACATTTCTCAAAATATTTTAATACATATTCTCGTACATTCAATTCGGCTCCATTGTTATATGACATCACTGCTTGAATAAAGTCTAACATAAGACAAAATCGGGTATACTCATCTAGTTCCAATGTAAGCTTTTTAATTGTTCCTCCAGCATAATTAAATTTTAGTGGAAATTTATTTAAATTTAATTTATGGAGTTGGTTGCCTGTAAAATCTTGATAAAATGCATACCACTCCAAATAATTAATTTCGCTAATTACTTTACGATTACGTTGGAAAATTATTGTAGCAGCGAAATTTTCAACATTAAATCCAATTTGTATTTTTGTTGCTTGCTTTTTATTCAAATAATAAATGTAACTTAATAAGAGATTTTCTTGTGATTCGTTGCTGTTGCTGCTGCTGTTGCCTTTGCTTTGTTTTTCAAATGTTTCGATATTTCATGTTGACTCCATTTAATTTTTTTTTAAACTGATGGAATATATATTTAAAAAATTTATATTTATATTAGTTCGAAATAGTTTTCTTAGTTTCATTTTCTTTTTTTTTTAAAAATTCTTCGAAACATTCTTTGTATTTTTTTATCGTTTTTAAGTGGGGATGATGTATTGAATAAATTAATAAAATGTTTCATGCTCTTGCAGTTACATCGCATCCATAAATATACACAACAATATTGGCCACAGACTGATGTAAAGTCACTTTGTAAACGTTTATTGTTGAAAATAAAACATTTTGATTGATTTTGTAGAAATTTCACAATCTCACTGTGGAATGGTGGATTTCCAAATGAATCAAAATATTCTACACAGCCTTGTACTGATACAAAAATTGCTAGCCAATGTGTTCCTTTTTTAGCACAAGTGTCGGTATTTATTACTAAAATACCAGGTTTTGAAATATTTTTCGCTATTTGATCAACAGCAAAAACACCTTTAAATAGTTTTCTGGTTGCACTATTACATTTCAACACTTTCTTTATCTGTAGTGTATTCATTATTGTTTTGTAAATGAGAAATATCAATTAGTTGAGTATTTCCATTTATGTATGCTGTTAAAAATTCAACTTTAAGTTTTCCATTTGTCAACACTATATCGAATTTTTATAAATTTATTAAATTATTAGTTGTTTTGTTGTTGTTCATATGCCCAAAATAAAAATTCTTGATTTCTGTTCTTTTCAAATCTCTGGTTGGGAATTTATACTTTAATTCTTTTCAAATAGTTTTACATTTTTCTTTTATTCTAACCACAATAAGATTTTTTACAAATAATGTATTGTTATCATCCGTACAGAACGATAAATTTACTATAGCACATGCCATTTTTAAGTGAGATGAAAGGGTCGCCTGAACTTGCTTTTTATATGTTTACGTAAACGTTACGATTTTTATCAATTTCTATATTAGCATCAAATTCTGCAAACACAATACATGTTAATGTTAATATTGATTGTATGACCTTTTGAAAATAGTTCTTTTGAAATTTGATGTCCTCTATCAGAATGATGTATACCTGTTCTGCTAAATAATGTTAAATATGCACGAGAATTGCAAAGATTATTCAATGTAAAATTTGTTTCAATTGCAGAGTTTGGTGTAGGCACTCCATTCACATATAATTGAAATTGTGTGAGATTTTGATGATCGAAATGGTAAGGATTTTTTGATCTTTTACCATTGAAATTTTCATTATTAACCATACAAAATACTAGAGCTTTTGGTATTTGCCCTATAAATATATTATCCAATGATATGTTGGAAGTGTTAGCTGGAATTGTAAATGTTTTGATTTCACTTCTTGTATAAATATATTTCGCGTTAGCCTTTTCCAATACAGTATTATGTGCTATCAATATGCTAGGATTAATTGTTAAATGTTTCATGTATAACGTAGCTTCGAGAATTTTTAAATAGCTTTCATCGGCATCGTTAAAGAAAATAAAAAAATCTTGTTTCTCTAATGCTAAAGCAATTCGAATGTCAACATTATTTAAAAGTAATTTAGAAGTATTGAAGAAATCTAAATGTAATTTTCCCATTAATTCTACTATTGCAGAATTATTGTATGATTTTTGTCTTGATTTAGAATCAGAATTGTTAAAATCATTTAAATTTGGTTTATCCAATTCCCAACCAGATGCTTCCAGATGTGTTTATCTGGAATCTGTACCATAATTTAGTAAAGTAGTTAAGTATGCTTTATAATGGTATAAGGAGTCTGAAGGAGTGATGTTTTTTCCATTTAGAGTTACATTACATTGTTTAATTAAAGAGTGTAATAAATTATTTACAATACTGGGCTGCGGGGCTTCTCTTACATCAGTTCCGGTTCCTACTTTATCATTTACACTCCAAGCTGATCCATCTTTTTTTAATATTTGAACTTTAAATTTGATGTAAGTTGAGGATAAATCCCGATATGTATCTCCATTTCCAAGTGAAACAAATTCAATAGTTGACGGTGATGCCTATAAAGAAGCTAAAGGATTGTATGCTACCTCTTCTGAACGCAAGATACTTGTTTGTACGGGTAATGACGCAAAAACGTCAAGTTCAAATTTCATACATTCTATTTTTTAATTGAATATATCAGAGGTTTAAATATGCTTTTTTCGTCGTTTTTCGACTTCAAATGTGTCTTCTTAGAAATTGCTCGGCTTTTTATAGCTCTTCGTTTTCCACCATACATCGAATGCAGTTGGTTAACTACTGATTTTCGTAAATTTTTTATGCTGCATTTGGTTTGATCAATTACAGCTTCTTTTATGTTTGCACCAGATGATATATCATTAAAAATATTTTTACCTGTGTTGACAGCCTTTTTTTTAATTAAGTCCCAACCTGATGTAAAAACGGGCTTTAAGTAACGAATTAAACTTCCGAATATATTTCCAAAACCACGACCTTTTTGTATAGCTGGATAAAATTGTAATAAAGGCCCAATATCGTTGATTCCTCCACCTTGGTTGCGAGTAAATCACGGATTAGGAGTTATATTTCTAATAAGCGTTGGTAAAAAATTAAATTTCCAATCATCCAAATGTAATTCCGAATCGTTATATGAATAATATGTGTAACCTATAGATTTGGTTACTTTGATTTTTTCAAGAGGTTTTTCAATGTTTCTTATGTAAACATTATATTGCCCAATATTGATAAAAGCACATTGCTCTTTGTTAAATTCTTCTAATTGTAGGAAATCGTTCAGATATATTTCTAAAAGACCAACTTTCCAATTTCCATTTCTTAAATCAAAGTGAATAGGTAATTTATTTTCGAATGAAGCTAAAGTGTTGTCTGGAAATAGTTTTAGATTATCATTGCTAAACAATGTTACATAGAAGTCATCTTGACTATACATCTTTGTTAAATTCTTCTAAAACTTAAAATGTTGCACTATTTATATGTTGTCCATTTCGGTGTTGATGAAGTTCTTAGTTTTGGACTTCTTAGTAATGGTTTTAGTTTTCGTTTTTTTGTTTCAGGAAACTGTGAGAGTATAGTTGAGGATATTGTACTGCCGGCCGATCTTAGTGTCTTCTTCTTTTCAGGAGATGGTACAGCAACGGTAATTACATCACCACTCGGTGTTTCAAACATTCGATAATCAGAGCTTAGAGATGGCCTTTCCACTAATTTTTCATCTTTCAACATTTCAGTTCGAGCTAATTTTTTAAATGAATTTTCATCATCCAAATCGTAATGTGTTAAATCGATATCCATATCTGAATGTTCTTTTTTAGGGTCATATTCAACCACATCATCAGTAACTAAAGGTACAAAATTGGTCTGTTTTGATGTTGATTTGTTTTTAGGAAATTCAGTTTCTGTATATGCATTTCGTTTAGAAAAGAATTTTGCTTGAGTACCTGTATCAACTGTAAGATTATTAGCCTTGTCTTTTAATCTTTTTACTTGCCTTTTGTTAATTCCATATTTGAGGAGGTTTTGACGGTATAAGTACCATTTTTGCAATGGTTTTAATTTTTTATCATATAAAACTTTTTTCATTTTTTGATCTAATATATCCAAATTTTTATCATCTTGAAATAATTTGCTAAATTTTGAATATATTTCTGGTGACATAACAATCATTCGCTGCATTATGTCTTACTGAGCAATTTTCCTATTACAGCAGATAATATAGTTCCTATTAAAGTTGGTAAAAATCCACCATGTTGAACTAAAATTTTTCGTTTGGCTTTTATACTCTTCTTTGCACAGGCTAGGAATCTTAATTGTTTTTTATTTTTAATTTTGCTTTTTGTGCTGGTGTTATTTTATTATTTCCATTTAATATATTGATTGCAATTTCAGCAATAGTATTTATAATATCATCATAACAAAATTTAAAAATATTTTCACGAAATTTTTTCTTCTTAAACTTTCCTAGTACATGTAATATATGTTGGTTTTTCTTCAATCGTTTCATACTTTTGACAGTTGTTCAAATCACTCGTATCACAGAAGCATATACAATATTCTTTTGAAAAAATATTAGTTCTAATACGAAATAAGTCGTTAATGTCTTGTGTTAAATCCAACACAATATAACCATGTGGTTATGATGTTGACTCATTATATACTTTCAAGAAATCCTTTATATTTTCTGGATATAGTTGTCTAGCAAGAGGAAAAATCTTCGATTTGTCTCCAGGGTTTTTGAAAAGCACAAAATATTTACAATTTAATGAAATATCTTTTGAAAATTTCCCCTGATGAAAAACGTTTTGCGTTAACAATACAATAGATAAATTACGATGGTGCGAACCTTTAGTAAATAGTTCGCATACTTGTTTATTTGCAGAATCTAACATTAAGTCATCTAAAACAATTAAAGTAGGTCTATTTTCATTCCCACTAAACTCTTTCGGAATATTGGTGTAAAAGTCTATATCAGGAAAATCTATATTGTTCGGAATAGCAGAAATTTCTGGGTTACACTATTTTATTGTTTCAATTTTCGGGTAAATCAATCTGTTAATATTTTCAATTAAATTACACACAAATGTTGTTTTTGCACATCCAGATGGTCCTGCTATCATCATTGTAAATGGATGAATAAAATTAATCATTTTTGATCTATGTCTGATGAGAAACTGAATTTAAAATACAAATTGAAAGTTAATATAAAAGCAGCGAACATGGTACATTCATTTTGAATTATGTAAGTAGAGGAGTTCTTAGATATATATTCCTCCGTCTTATTAAATGATCATAAGAAACTAATATTACATCTATTTAAACACATTAAAAATTGTTCTGGAGTAAATAAGTACACTTCAATTTATGGTACTCATTTTGCCCTTTGTCCATGGGCATATGATAATTCTACTTCTGAACCAGACACATGTGAATGTCATACAATAGAAAATTATAGAATCACTTTAGAGAATTTAATTAAATGGTATGAGAATAATGTCAAGGTTACAAGTTGTGTCAGAAATTCATAGAGGTGCTAGAAGAAAATTTACACGAAGAAAATTTATTCAAAAGGGTTTAAATGATACTTGGCAAATTGATTTGGTTGAAATGACTCCATATGCAAAATTCAATAAGGGATATAAATATTTATTAACAGTTATTGATACATTTTCCAAATTTGCGTATGCTGAACCGGTTAAAAACAAAAGCGCTGATAATGTTTTAACCGCAATGAAAAATATTTTTAAGAGTGCTGGTAAAAAACCAAAAAATTTACAATCTGATCAAGGTGCGAAATTTTTCAACAAAAAATTTCAAAAAGAACGAAGATTTTTCAACAAAAAATTTCAACTAAAAGCATCAATTGTAGAACGTTTTAATCGTACTCTAAAAAACACGATGTGGAAACAATTTAGTTTACAAGGCACATATAAATGGTTAACTATTCTACCATCGCTAATAGAAAAATATAACTCAACATATCATCATACAATTAAACTTCCACCTAAAAAGGTTACAAAGAAAAATGAGAAATTGCTATTAAAAACTGTCTACAATAAATTAAAAGTATTCCGAAAAGCAAAATACAAAGTTGGAGATTTTGTTCGTATAAGTAAATTTAAAGGTATATTTGCGAAAGCTTATCAACCTAATTGGTCAACAGAAATTTATACAATAGCGAAAATAAAAAGAACTGATCCAATAACATACAATTTACTTGATTACACACAAAAATCAATAAAAGGCAGTTTTTATGAACCTGAACTTACATCTGTTAAACTTCCTAATGTTTACCTTGTAGAAAAAATAATAAGAAAAAAAGGAAATCAAATTTTGGTTAGGTGGGTGGCTTGGCTTTGATAAAAAACATGATTCATGGATAAATAAACAAGATATTATTTAATGAAAAAATAATTTATAAACTTTTAGTAAGAAATGCAATGCTGTTATTTAATATTCAAAAACAACTTTTTAAACCTAGGTTTTATAAATTTTTTTTACTTTTAACTTGAACTTGAACTTGATCACGTTTTTAATTTGTATTTCATGACCACGGCTTATATTATTAACAATATAATTTTTACCGTTTTATTTAAACCGCTTTTATTAAATGTACATATACAAAATAATTTTTAAATGGAATGTTTCGTTATAATATTTTATTTAATTACAACTGTTCAACTTAAAACTTAAATGTATTCACATCAAGTTTTAAAACTTTTTTTAATTTTGTATTTAAAGCAAACTTTAAAAACTTTTCATATTTTTACCAATATTCAGCACTATAGCTTAAGCTTTTTAAATTTTAAATTAAAACATATTTGATATACTAACCACTAACTTTAATTTAAAATATTCAATCACTTTTAATTAAATTTTAAATTATTTTATAAATTTAAAAAATCAACAAGTTTTTTTTTTTTTTTAATTACTTTTATTTTTTGTTATAATTTTACAGTCTTATGAATATTTTAACCTAGAAAACAAAGTTAACAAAAAAGGTTTAATTATTTTAATTTTTAACATTTAAAAATATTTTAATTTTTTTATGTTAAATTTAATATCTAATAAGTTAAAATAATTTATTCTAATTTTTTGATTTACAGTATGTTGTATTATTAATATTTATTTATCATTGTAAAATTTTAAAAAAGCAATGTTTAATATTTTTCTTTTTATAAAACTTAACTAACTTAACCTAGCTAAACCTAAATTAAATTTAACTAAAACTAATCTTATAAGCTAAAATAACACAAGTGTTTTTAGATGATATATTAATATGTATTTAACCACCAATAATCTTTTCTTATTATTTTATCTTTTTGTTTTATGCACATATCAAATCTTATATTATCTCCATTAATGTTGCCTAGGATATATTCAATTTTTTTGCATGTAGCCCGTCTACTATAATGAAATAGTATAGGGACATGATCTTGGTTTTGAATATATCCATATTTGTCTAAGAAGATGAAATGCTCAGGAGCTATAAAGCCCGTGAGCAAGGTCTTCTTAATGTACTCCTCATTGTGGTAAAATATATGTGATATTAAACAATTCTCTGGAGTATTTAGTGCTCTATCATAATGACTTCTGATTAATTTTATCATGAAATTATCTATTCTCATGATTTTTGCTTCCTTGTACAAGTATTTATTGGAAGTCTGGTAGTATATTATTTTAACTATATTGCAATATTTTTGTTGTAAAAGAGTTTTTTAGCTGCCATAAAGGATTTATTGTCTTTATCTATTGCGTATCTTACATGATCAATGAAGTTCAAGATTCGATGTAACTGAACTCCAAGATATTTAACGAATTTTTTGTTTGCGAGAGTTGACATAGGCGATTTAACTTTAAATTGTTTCCAATTTTTTCTAATGTCTGAACTAGTTTTGTCAACCGTATTACAGAATAATATGGTTTCACATTTACTGAAGTTCATTTTTAATATCCATATCTTGCAATAATCCTGAACAATGTTAAACATTTTTTGTACATCGTGTTGAATACTATTTACCGTGTCATTCGCAGAGTATATTATAATATCATCCGCGAATGCTAGAGCGTAGTTATTTCCTTTTACTCGATCTAGCATGAATAAAAGATCTGCTATATAGATGGTAAAAAGGATAGGTGCATTAACAATACCTTGCTGAAGGCCATTTTCAATTACGAATGATTTGTCAGACTTGTTATTTTTGCTATATACTAAAAATTTGTTGTTATATAACATATTTTTAATGAGTATAATTAAGCGTGGCGGAAAATTATATTTTTTTAATTTGTAGATTAATCCATTCAACCAAACTGAGTTAAAAGCCTTCTCAAAGTCAATCAAGCAGGCCCCAACGCCGTAATTCTTAAAAAATCAACAAGAATCAACCCTATTTACTCATAACCTTTTTTTTTTTGCATACTTTCCGACGAGTGTATACAAATAAACTTTTTTGTATAAGGTTAGAAGGACTCAAATTGTTATAATAGAATGTAAATTTGACTTTTGATAAATATGGTGAAACTTTAAAAATAACAATTTGTATTTAAACCAAACTTTAAAAACTTTTCATATCTTCACCCTACTAATTTTTTGCATAAGGTTAGGAGAACTCAAATTGTTATAATAGAATGTAAATTTGGCGTTTGGTAAATATGTTTAAACTTTAATTATAATTTTGTATTTAAACCAAACTTTGAAATTTTTAAACCCAAACTTTAAAAACTTTTCATATTTTTATCCTAATTTAAAATATTCAGCACTACAGCTTAAGCCTTTTAAATTGCAAATTAAAACATAACTGATGTAATAACCACAAAGTTAAATTTAGAATAATTAACAAACTTTAAAATAATAAACTTTAAAAACTTTTAAACCAAACTTTGAAAACTTTTCATATCTTCATCCTACTAATTTTTTTTGCATAAGGTTAGGAGAACTCAAATTGTTATAATTTAAAATATTCAGCACTATAGGTTTTTAAATTTAAAATATCAAAGACAAAATCCTTTTTACTCATTCTGCATGCTTTTTGGACGAGTGTATGCAAATCATTTTTTTGCATACTTTTAGGAGGACTAAAAGCTTTAAAAAAGCTCCTCCTGCACCAGAACCGGCATATCCATACTACTCATACAATACTTACAAATGTGGCAAACAGATTACGAAGATAATAAAATGCGTGACAGAATGACAAATAAATTAATAAATAAATCGACACCGACGAGTTTTTATAAAAGCATATAAAAATGCATTGAATTTTACAACATGACAATGCAAAAAAAATAGTAATTCTGGCGAAAAAAAGGAAATTAGGCATGCTAAAAAGTTAGGTTTTTTAATTAGAAATATTACAACAAAACCAAATAACTTTAAGTTTCCTGAAACGGTTGATAATTTTGTTCATAATCAATCAAATGTTGTTTTTTCGAAGGAGGAATTGGATTTGTTAAATAAAGGTTTGAATTTTAGTCCAAAACCTTGTAAACCTCTTTTATTAGATTCTGTTATTGATACTAAAACTGTTTTAAAGTATAAATTACCTCAAATTCAAAAACGAATACGCGAGGCAGCTAAACCAATAATTATGAATGCGAAAAGTAATGAAATTGACTTTATTACTAATAACAACAAAAACACATTACAGAGTCTAAAGGTAACTCTTTGGTGGTCTTAGATAAGTACGACAATGATAATAGAATGTTAGATTTGATTGAAAATGGTTCTTACAAGTTGCAATTCAAAACTCCAATTAATTTAATGGAAAAGTCTGTGAATAGTTCAATTGATAAAGTTGTTGCTGGTTTTGGCAAGAGCTTAAAATGGTCCTTAAAACTGTCGAATGCGTCAGTATTAAAAATGTATGAATTACCTAAATTACATAAACCAGGTAATAAGATGAGACAAATAATTTCAAATGTTTGTGCCCCATTATATAAGCTCTCAAAATGGTTGGCAAATGAATTAAATAGTATACCCAATATTGAAGGTATGGTATGTACGTCAAAAATTATTTTCAAGTAACTAAAAAACTTGCAGGTTTTGAGTTGCAGTCAGATGAAGTTTCTTTTGATGTGGAATCATTGTTTCCTAGTATTCCTGTAGATTTGGCCATTATAACACTAGAAAAGAATTTAACTAAGCACAACATATCGCGTTATAAAAAAGACATATACATTAATGTTGCAAAAACGTCTATGAATGAAAACTTTTTTCAATTGAAACAGAAATACTCCAAAGACACAAATGGTGTTAGTATGGGAAGTCCATTAACTCCATATATGACAGAACTTTTTATGTTTGAATTTGAAATGAGTTTAAAGCATGAAAATCTACTACAACGACTTTGGATTCGTTACATACACGATATTTTGGCCGTAGTTAAAATACATCATATAGACAAGTTTTTGAAGGTATTAAATAGTCATCATCCTTCAATTAAGTTCACATATTCAATTTCATATTCACAGAATGGTAAAATCCCTTTTTTGGATTTAATGTTGAAAATAGTAAACAATACCTTTGAGTTTGAAATTTACCACAAACCTACTGGTACGCTTAGATATAATACCAGTGATTCGCATACACCTATTCAACACATATTAGCTATTTTCATTCAATAATGCATAGGTTATGTCAATTACCTTTAAAATTGGATGCTTATTTGAAAGAATATAATTATATCAAAAAAGTAGCCAGTATTAATGGATATAATTAACAAGTTATTGACAAACTTATTGAGAAACTTGCCAAGAAAGTTAGTAAAGCTAATTTTTTAACTATTTTTTCACAAAATAGTCGTATAGAAAAAGCAGCTTTAAATGAACGGCAAAGACTTTGTATATCTTTTGTTCCATAAGTCACAAACAAAATCAAAAACATTTTCACTGAACACAGTCTGACCATAGTTTACTCCAATCGCAACAAGTTATCAAATTTATTAGGTTTGACGAAAGATAAAACATCAAGTTTGAACAAAGGTGGTATTTATGAAATAGGTTGTGATAATTGTGAAAGCAAATACTATGGTCAGACAAAAAGAAATATCAGTAAAAGATGAAATGAACATTTTTCTCATATAAAGTGTAATAGGCCAAATAAGTCGGCTGTCGCTCTTGTACAGAGATACTACAGAACAATCACTCAACATCAATACATAATTTAAAACTGATTAAAGACGTAAATGATGCGAATCGGTTAGACGCTTTTTAAAGTTATTTTATCCAATCAAATGATCATAATATGAACAATGACAATGGCCGGATTAGTACATCTCTTTTTTCATTGGTATAGTTAATTTTTAATTGGTATTTTCTTTAATTTTCTATTATTTAAATTTTGTAAGTTAATAATATTTCTAATGTCGAATTTTATTTTTTATGTTATTTTTCATCAATTAGTGGATTGCCCAATTTAATATAATTTTCTCTAATATTTCAATTGATATTGCTAATTACTGTTAAGATTTTTATTTAAATTTTAAAAAAATTTGTTTTAATTTTTTTTTTTTTAATTTTCTGAATTTTGTCATTGTTTTATTTACCTACTTAATATTTTATTTCGTTTTACTTGTTTAGTATAGCTGATGATGATCTGCAAGGCAGATTGAAATACATTCAATTTTGTTAATTTAAAAGAAGTTATTTATTTTGAGTAAAAAATTTTTTTAATATACATACATGTAAAATAAAAATAACGTGTTTTTATTTTATATGATAATTTACCCGATTTTATGAAAAGTTCAAAAAAAAAAAATGTATGGAATAATAATAGTAATAACAATAACAATAGCTGCTGCAGTGGAGCTATCTTTGGTTATATCATGCAAGTAAGGTGTTATAGACTGCCGCACATTGTAATCCATGTGATGGCCCTGACTCTGTAGTAAAATAATAATAATATTAATAAGAATACTAATACCAATAATAACAGCCGCTACAGTGACAGTGGGAGTTGCCTTCAATAATTTCCTCATGTAGTAAGGTGTTTTATACTACTACATGTTGTAACGGCTATAGTCACTGTTAACAAAATAGTAATAATAATATGCGGATTCATTGTTTCCTTACAGTTCCACTCCCAATTCAATGTTTCCGTATCCATTTCCTATCCTTTCCTATCCCTACTCCCTCGCCAATATACTGCGTTGGCAGGTAAGCGTTTCGTCCCATTATATGGTAAAGGGGGAGGTGGGTTTAGTCAGTAAGAATCTGACACTACCAAGGGGGAAACTCTTGGTGTCTTTGGAAGATTCCCGCCTCCCTTAGGAAAGAAAAAAAAAATTAAAAATAAATTTTTTAAGTTTGTGAGATATGTATTTGTTCATGTAATTTAAATTCTGGGCTATTAGTATTGTTTCGTTCATTGTTTGTGTTACAATTTTGTTTAAGTGCAGATCTATTTTGTCTATGGTGATGTTATTTGTATCAGTTATGTGGTCATTTTATGTTTGGTATTCCTAGTCAAAATTGTAATCCATTTTTCTTTTAAATTTATTCTAATTGGTTTTGTGGAATAAATATCTTTTTCTGGTTGGTGTTTGATTTTCGGTAGTTATATTTTCTCTAATTACCGATAAGTTAGTATATATGGCTTTGTGATCACTATCGTATAGTAAAGTTAATAATCTACTATGTGCAGATTCTCATCTTACATATACTATAGCTAGATCTAAGTAAGAGCTGCATCTGGGGTATATTGGATGATTGGATGATAACAAGTTACATTTATAATGTATCTTATTCAAACCCAACCATTTGTATAGTTCAACCCCCGGTTGTTATTATTATGGTTGTGCCAAGAGATGTGTTTTGCATTAAAATCCCCGGCTATGATATAATAATGATTAATATTAGCCAAATTTGAAATCTCAAATATTTTTTGGAATTCATCTATGAATTTGTTCTGATTTCTGAGGGAAGAATATATTGATATTACAAATAATTTCTTAGGGTTTTTTAAGTTTATTTTTATGACACATAACTCTATGCAGCGAAATGCGTCCAAAATTTTTGTATTAATTTCATTATATTGTATACTATTTTTTATACAAAGTGCTGTAACTTCTTTTCCTTGGATACAATGATTTTGTCGAATAATATTGTAACCATTTAAATAGAGGTAATGTTTATTTTGAAGTTTTGTTTCGCAGAGGCACAAAATATCTGCCTTTGTTTTTTCTACAAAATGCATAAGAGAAAATCGTTTACTATATGAGGCAAGAGAATTAACATTAGATAATTGAAATTACTTCTGAATTAATGTTATTTGATGTTGTTCACATATTTAAAGATTATTGAGTACGATTAACATCTCATATAAGTATTTAATATCATTTGCGTTTTTATTAATTTTGGATTCCACTGATAATTAAACATAATTATTGTAACATTAACATTATATTATTGTTCAAATTTCCTAATATTGTATTATTATTTTTCGTGTTAGTAAAACTATTGTTGTTGTTATTAATAGTGTTATCGTTAAGGCTATTTTTTTTATTATTCTTTAATGCATTTCCATATGAGAAATTTTTGTTAGTATAATTGTTAAACATTTCATACCCATCTATAATTTTGTTTTTTGATTATTGTTTTCGTTTTTCTTTTTGTTTCTCTACATCGTACATCGGGCAACTTCGAAATGATGCTGGGTGACCTTTTTCTTTGCATAAAATAAAGGTAAGAGCATCTCTTCCGTTGCTTTCTTTTATTTTGCATTGTCCAGATTCATGGCTTTTCCCGCATTTTACGCAGCGATATTCCATTTAACAATTTACCGCTGAGTGTGAGAATCGTTGGCGTTTCCTACATTGCAATGTATTAATTTTTTTTACATTCTCCCAATAAATTATCGTATTATCAATTGAGTTAATTTTTTTATTTCATTCATTATACTTCCCGCTGTAGCTTGTACGATAAAAATTGGGAGATCAATCTTGTTCTCAATTGATTTTTTGTTTTTAATCTGGATACTTTTATTCAGATGTTATTTTAATTTTTTTCATTGTTATGATTTTTTAATTGTTGCAGTAGTTCATCGTAGCTCGTGTCTAGACCTTTCAGTACTAGTGTTGTTTTTTTTCTTCTTTCAGTTTGAAAAAGTAGAAATTGGTGTTGTTTCTTTTAAAATTTGCATTATTGAATTGTAATTTGTTAAATTGTTTGTGTAAATTGTGGAATGATTTTTATTTATTTTTTTAATCAAAAAATTATTTAATTTAATTTAAATAATTTTTTTAAGTTCGTCAATTTCTGCGTAAAAGGCATAGGTGGAACTTTTTTATTTTTATTTGTAAATTATTTATAGTGTCATGATTGCTATTATTGTTTTATTTTTATTAAAATTTACAGAGTTTATGTTGTTTTCATTTGGGATTGATTGATTTTTATTCAAGTTATCTAGTTCTCTTTTATTTTGTCTTTTTTCTAAATTTATTTTTGGCAAAATTTCGATGAATTTATTAAATTCATCTTCATCATTTTTTTCACAATTTTTACTGACATCATTATCATTTTCTTTATCATAATTCATGCACTCTGGTAATACATCAAATTGATTGATAGTACCAGTTGCATCACTATCTATTAGTTTCTCATTATTATTATTAGGGTTTTTATTTGTTATATTATTAATTTTTTTATTGTTGTTGTTTTTATTAATAATTTTTGTGTTTTTATTAAAATCACTCTCACTATTAAGTTTTTTTAATTTTGTTATTTCATTTTTTAACCACTCTTTCTCTTTCATAATTTTGCACATTCAAAAGTCTTTGTCTTCGATAGCGTCTCTTTCGCTCGACGTAGACAATCTACGTTTTTTTTCACTAGATTTTTTTTGGAATAATTTTTTCTATTTTTTTATTTATTGCGTTTTTAGAATTATTTGCTTCATTATCTGAAGGCTTTGTTATGAACTATCACAGTAGGTTGTTTTTTACAACGCTGTGTAGTTTAAACAGACACTAAAATAATTTTTTCTTTTTTGCTTTTTGCACGTGTTTAATTATTTTACTAAGAAAAAAAATTTTTTTTGTTTTTTTTAATTTTCAAAAAAAATACATTTTATAATTTTTAAATTTTTTTATCGAACCGCTGCGATTAAAAAATCATGGCACTCCGAAATATATCAGTAGGTATGTATAATATATGTGTAATTCAAAATGATTGTTTGTAACTTTTCGTTAAATAATGATGCTTTTCAGGTGTTTCCTAGGTAACATAATTATTTTTAGTAAATAATAAGTTAGTTTAAAAAAAAAACAATACAGTTTACTGTATTAATTTATTAATATTCTGTTTTGTGTTGTCGCCTAATTTATAAAACGATTCATATATCATCTTCCTCTTATCAGAATCAATATTGTCCGAAAAACGTCGTCGACATTTACAATCCTTATTGAAACACTTTTTTCTGGCATTTCTTTCACAGTGCTAATTGTGTATACTTTTCCAGCAGATCTTGCTGCTGAATTAACTACTCTTTTCCAATTGGAGTTATTAATTTTACGTTTTTGTCCTTGCGTTTGCATTTCTTCATCATTTTGTATTTCTTTATCATTTTGTACTACTTAAACATTTCGCATTTCATCATTTTGTTCTTCTTGATCTTTAGCTTCTGATGAAGACTCTACAAAATCGTTATTTATAATTTTAAATACTTAAAAAAAACAGCGACGCTCTAAAAATTCCGTAAAGGACCTAAGTCAAAATCGTTAGAATATTTTTTGAGAACTTCTAATAAATCAATTCGAGTCTGTAAACATTATTATACTATTACAGACATTTTATAATATTAATACATTTCAAATAAAATAAGTGATTGCAGAGTTTATAAAATATGTAATACTGCTGCTGCGTCTAATTGTTTAGATCGAAGAGTTAAACATGCAGAAACCAACAAGATAGACATCACAAAAGTCATAGAACACATTAAATCCTTCCCATTTTATAAGAGTCAGTATACAAGAGCTGATACACCAGATAGACGTATTTGGCAAATGATCTTACAATTAAACAAGGTAGAATGTAAACCAACGGTTTTTAAAAGCGCACATTTCCAAAACACAGTACAAACTGTTTAGACTTGCACAAAAATTTGAAATAAAATTTAAGGAATTTTTTGTAATAAGAAAATATCTGAAAATAACACTTTTCTGGAATTTTGAAGGGCTGTAACTCCTGAACCCTTTATAACTAAGAAAAACCATTAACACACATAAAAATATATTACTGGAGCTTTAATTTTTATGTCTTGCCGAAGGGTGCTTAAGTTACAGGTGCCTAAAAATAGCAAATTTTAAATTTTTCAGCCCTAATACCTCTTAAACAGGGGGTGGTGCAAAAAAATTTTCTAAGAAAACTTATACTAATTCTAAAAGTTCTTTCTTGTCTCACAATTTCAGGTTCCTATCTAAAGGCGTGCCGGAGTTATGAAAAAAGAAATTTCAAGCAAAATATGGTTTTCACATAACGGTAAATTTAAATAGTAAATTACAAAATATTGCATAATTTTGATATTGTTTTATATAGATAATAAAATTTCCGATCTTTCGGCGGTTTTAAATTGCAAAACTATTGCGCAGAGCCTGATATATGTACATCTGAAAATGGGGCTTTTTCGCAATTTTGAAGAGCTGGAACTTTGGAACCCTTTACAACTAAAATAAACCTTTAACACACGTAAAAATATATTACTGCAGCTTTAATTTTTATGTCTTGCAGAAGTAAAATGTGTACAGGTTCCTAAGTTACAGGTGTTTAAAAATAGCAAATATTCAATTTTTAAGCCCTAATAGCTCATAAACAGGGGTGGTCCAAAAAATTTTTCTGAGCAAACTTGTATTAATTCTAAAAGTTCTTTCTTGCTTCAAAATTTCAAGCCTCTATCTAAAAGCGTGCCGGAGTTATGAAAGTAGAAAAATCATGCAAAATTTGGTTTTCACATAACGGTAAATTTATATACTAAATTTAAAAAAATTGTATAATTTTGATATTAACAAAGTTAAAAAAAATACCTGTCGAATGCCGTTTTCAGATTGAAAAAATCTATCTAAATCTAAATTATTTTTTTTATGAGACCTACCCATGGTTAATATTTTTTTTCTCTATCTTTAACGGTGTAAAAGTTTTGTAAACACACGGACGGACGGACGGAAGGACAGAGTGAAACTAATAAGCACATTTTTTCAAAATTTTTTTCGAAATGTGCTAAAAATGTATATGCTGTATATAAAAAATTGTAAAAAAGAAGGGCCGTAGCCCGTCAAAAAAAAAATGTAATATGTCTAATATATAAGGAAGAAATTCTATTTGTTTGTTTGTCTGGGCCGGATTCACTTTAAAACCACCAGTTATATATTAACCCATTTAACACAATAGGAATAGACTGGGAAAAAAATTTGTTTGTGTCTAAATTGGCAGGGTGAATTTACAGATCTAAATAAAACCTGCTTCTAAACAAATTTTTGTTAACGTACGTTAACCAATTTCCACGAGTACCTATTAAAAATAATCTGCCCAATTTTTTGTATTATTATTACTGAAAAGATATTTCCAACACTTTTGATATTTAATTTGGTCTATATTGATTTTGATATTTCATAAAAAGCTTTCAATGCAAATTTTTAATATATAGTAGTAATTAAAATAACCTAATTAAGTATCTTAAGAATACTGTTTTTAAGTTTTAACAACATAACATTTTCGGCCGTTATTAAACGAGGAAGAATACAGTTGACTTTGTCAACTCTTAGATACCCGTACGAACCGTTAGTATGTTCACAGCCTGTCACTCTGCTTACAATATTATTTTTTTAATATTTTAGTATTTTAAAATAATTTGGGTGAATTTTAAATAAACAACATAAACAACATAACGGTTGCTTGAAGAATTTTTATTTATATGATATTGATATACATACATACTTATATAATATCATGTTTATTTACATATCGTATATGTCACTGATGAATGAATGATAAGAGTATATATGTATATTATATAGCGCCGTATTTACATACATATAATATGTATTTTATTGTACTTATAAGAAATTATTCTGTCAATGGAATATTTAAATATAATATAATATAATATTTAAAATTATATTTATTATTTTGTACTAAGTAAATTTAATATACATTTACCGCTTAGTATTAAATGGTACTATATAGAATATTTGAAAAAGTTTTGGAATGATAATCGGTATGTGGAAGGTTAAAATCTGCTTTTGAAGAATGTATAAAGTTTGAATATATGTACAACCGATAGTTCCACAAATTATAAAATTCACCCAAATTATTTTAAAATACTAAAATATTAAAAAAATAATATTGTAAGTAGAGTGACAGGCTGTGAACATACTAACGGCTCGTACGGGTATCTAAGAGTTGACAAATGCAACTGTATTCTTCCTCGTTTATATTAAAAATATGTTAAACGAATCTGATCTTTATCAAAAAGAGCTGTAGGTGCTGCAAGAGCTGTATAGGTGAGGCTACATAAAAAAGTTCTTCTACAATATGGCTTTTTTAAGAGACCTATGCATGGTTAATATTTCATTACTCTTTATTAAACAGTATATAAGTTTTGTACACATATGGACGGACAGAGTCAAACTAATAGCAAATTTTTCAAAATCAACTTAAAAGCATAATTCATAAAAATATGACGTGAAATTACCTACGGAAAAAAAATGTATTGCATTATGGTATTTTATAATTGAAATGCGATTTTATATTTCGGTATTAGCGAAAAATATATTGTGAAAGCTCACTTCTCTCTAATAGTATACTCAATAGAATACTGATTTCTTTAAAGATTTTTAGCAAACGCATTGTCTGTAATTCTTCGCTCTTCTAATTCTATTTGCTAAAACAAAAAATGAATGAAAATTAATTACATTTTAATCAATTTAATTACATTTGATATCAATTAAATGAAATAAAAATTACAATATTAGCTACCAGAATCTGTAAATGCATAGTAATAAGCAAACTAAATGAATTGAATTATATTAATGCAAAAACAAAAGTTAATAATTTTTATTTCATAAATCCAACAAAATGCTCAGGGCAACGCCAGGTATTCATTCCTGCTGGTTATTTTATGTGACCAAAATGAAGAAGCGAAATGTTAGGCTACAATTAAAAAGGAGTTACATTTACGAAAAGCCGAGTTAGCCCGAAATTGCCTAAAGAAGGACATGAAACTGGTGAATGAACAAAATTATGTTTTCACTTTTGATTTGAAAAAGGAATTACCATTACCAAAATTAAGCACTTCCATAGCATACTACAAACTTAACATGTATATCTATAACTTTGGTATACATAGTTTTAGTGATAATAAAGCTTACATGTATATGTGGGATGAGAGAGGAAGATATGGAGGATCGGATGAAATAGCAGCATGCCTAATAAAACACATTAAAAAATATTCTTGTAACAACGCTCACATAATAATGTATTCCGACTGCTGCACAGGTCATCGGAATATCAAATTGAGCTTATCCCTACAAAAGCTCGTGGAAGATCCCGTAATGGCAACTAACTATATCGACAAATTCCTTATTTCTAGTTATAGTTACTTACCAAACGATACAGACTTTGGTGTAATTGAATAAAAGAAAAAGAAAAAAAGTTTATTTATGGACCAAATGATTTACATAGTTAAAAAAGCCAGGAAAACAAAGCTATTTCAAGTAACTGAGATGAAAAGAGAGGAGTTCGTTTCTACAAAAAAGTTAGAGGACTCAATTACAAATACCAAACAAGACATTCATGGCAATAAAATCAATTTGATGAACATGAAATGGCTAAGGTATTACAAAACGAGGAAGAATACAGTTGCCTTTGTCAACTCTTAGATACCCGTACGAACCGTTAATATGTTCACAGCCTGTCACTCTGCTTACAATATTATTTTTTTAATATTTTAGTATTTTAAAATAATTTGGGTGAATTTTATAATTTCTAGAACTATGGGTTGTACATATATTCAAACTATATGTTTATATGTACATTCTTCAAAAGCAGATTTTAACCTTCCACATAACGATTATCATATAAGTATATCGCCATACATTGCAATATTTCTTTAAAAATATTTCCATTCATAGAATAATTTCTTATATATACAATAAAATACATATATGTATGTATATAAATACGGCGCTATATAATATACATCTATACTATTATCATTCATTCATCAGTGACATATACGATATGTAAATAAACATGATATTATATAAGTATGTATGTATATCAATTTCATATAAATAAAAATTCTTCAAGCAACCGTTATGTTGTTTATTTATTTACATTTTTTTGTACTACTCATTATATCTTCAGCAATTTCAAATTATTTTGCATTTTGAAATTATTGCATTTCAAAATGCAAAAATTCTTTAAAGAAATTTGTTAGAAAATTTGAAAAAATCAAGTAACACTTTCGTCAATTATAAAGTAACCCTATATTATTAAAAAAAGTTGTTAACAGAAATAAGAGTATAATGTTGAGGCTTTAATTTTTATGTATTACTTCAAAAAAATTTTAACAGGTGTTCAAGTTACAGGTGTTTAAAAATAGGAAATTTTCAATTTTTGACCCCTTACAGCTTCTAAACGGGGGGTGATACAAAAAAAATTTCTGATATGACTCATACTTATTTTCAAAGATCTAACTTCTATCAAAGTTAATAAACCGTTTGAAAGATAGAAGGGTTAAAGGATTTTGCAAAATTTTAGTTTCGCATAACGGTAAATTTTAGTTTCGCAAAGGTTAACCTTTTTTTAACCTTTGGGGAGCTGTTGCTCCGTAACGGGTGGGGTTACAAAAAAAAGTTATAAAAAATAAAATTAATATTTTTGTGACATCTATCAGCGGTTAAAATTTCATAGCTCTATTTAAAAAAAAAAGTTGGGATCTAAAAGTTAGATGTTCGAGAGCTACCCGAAGTTTTGGTCGGAACTCAACCAAAAAAAATAGGGAACCTATAAATTTCTCCTAGACTATTTTGTGTAAATTTCAAGATTCTAGCTTACTTAGTTTTTGAGTTAGCGTGCTGACGGACGGACGGACATGGGTCAGTCGAATTAGAATTTTTTTCTGATCCGATCCATATCTTTGAAGGTATATCTAGCTCGCTTATTTCTAGGTGCTACAAACGGAGGAGTAATTTTATTATACCCGTTCCTATCGTACGGGTATAAATAGATCATCCATGGTTTTTTTAAAAGAAACTTTGCAAGCAGATTCGCCATTTTTTGTAGTAGCATTTACATAATATTGTACTTTGTATATTGAGCGTAGAGCAGTGAAGGAAATAAAAAAGAAGTATATGCTTGAGTTAATTGAATATATTCCCCCCATTTATCACCAATTTCATCGGAGTTTGGCAACAAAAAATCAGTCAGAATAACTAGAGCAACAACTTCAAAAGAAACTGAGAATGTAGAAAAGGAAACTGATGGCGACGATTACGTCAATTAAAAATTTAATAACAGAAAAATAATAAGAATAAAATGTTTTTTTCTATTCTTTCATTTTATAATTTCTGTTTTTTTTTTGTATTTTGTTTTTGTTAATTTTTTTTTTGTTAATTGTTGAAATCAACTTTAATTTAAAATTTTTTTTTATACCCGTACGATAGGATCGAGTATAATAAAATTACTCCTCCGTTTGTAACACCTCGAAATAAGCGAGCTAGATATACCTTCAAAGGTATGGATCGGATCAGAAAAAAATTCTAAGACTTTTGAGCCATGTCCGTCCGTCCGTCCGTCAGCACGCTAACTCAAAAACTAAGAAAGCTAGAATCTTGAAATTTACACAAAATATTTTGGGAGTAATTTGTAGGTTCCTTATTTTTTTTGGTTGAGTTTGGACCAAGCCTTAGGGTAGCTCTCCAAACCTAACTTTTGGATCCCCACATTTTTTTTGCAATAGAGCTATGAAATTTTAACTACTGATAGATCTCACAAAAATATTAATTTTATTTTTTATAACTTTTTTCTGTAGCCCCACCCGTTACGGAGCTACAGCTCCCCAAAGGTTCAAAAAAGCTCTATATTTAAATTATTGTAGCACAAGTTGTATAAGGTATATCTTCATTTTGAAAACGCCAAACGATTACTACTTTCATTAGCTTTAAAAGTATATATACAATAAATATATATTTTTGGCACACGGTGTCTTAATTTATCGTTATGCGAAACTCAAATTTTGCAAAATTCTTTAACCCTTCTATCTTCTAAACGGTTAAAGTTGGAAACTTGAAATTTTGACAGAAGTTAGATCTTTGAAAATTAGTATGAGTCATTTCAGAATTTTTCTTTGTATCACCCCCCGTTTAGGAGCTGTAAGGGGTCAAAAACTGAAAATTTCCAATTTTTAAACACCTGTAACTTGAACACCTGTTAAAAATTTTTTGAAATAATACACAAAAATTAAAGCTTCAATATTATACTCTCATTTCTGTTAACAACTTTATTTAATAATATATAGTTACTTTATAATTGACGAAAGAGTTACTTGATTTTTTCAAATTTTCTAACAAATTTATTTAACGAATTTTTTCCTCGTTATACCCGTACGATAGGATCGGGTATAATAAAATTACTCCTCCGTTTGCAACACCTCGAAATAAGCGAGCTAGATATACCTTCAAAGGTATGGATCGGATAAGAAAAAATTCTAAGACTTTTGAGCCATGTCCGTCCGTCCGGCCGTCCGTCCGTCAGCACGCTAACTCAAAAACTAAGAAAGCTAGAATCTTGCAATTTACACAAAATATTCTGGGAGTAATTTGCAGGTTCCCTATTTTTTTTGGTTGAGTTTGGACCAAAACTTAGGGTAGCTCTCAAACACCTAACTTTTAGATTCCCACATTTTTTTTGAAATAGAGCTATAAAATTTTAACTACTGATAGATCTAACTACTGATTAGAAGATAGAAGGGTAAAGTATTTTGCAAAATTTTAGTTTCGCATAACGGTAAATTAAGACACCGTATGCCACAAATATATATTTATTGTATATATACTTTTAAAGCTAATAAAAGTAGTAATGGTTTGGATTTTCAAAGTGAAGATATCGCTTATACAACTTGTGCTATAACAATTTAAATATAGAGCTTTTTTGAACCTTTGGTGAGCTGTAGCTCCGTAACGGGTGGGGCTACAAAAAAAAGTTATTAAAAATAAAATTAATATTTTTGTGAGATGTATCAGCAGTTAACATTTCATAGCTCTATTTCAAAAAAAATGTGGGGATCTAAAAGTTAGATGTTCGAGAGCTACCCTAAGTTTTAGTCCAAACTCAACTAAAAAAAATAAGGAGCCTACAAATTACTCCCAGAATATTTTGTGTAAATTTCAAGATTCTAGCTTTCTTAGTTTTTGAGTTAGCGTGCTGACGGACGGACGGACATGGCTCAAACGTCTTAGAAATTTTTTGTGGAGATATACTCGTTTGCTCTGGGGCTCGTCCGGAAGCTTTCAATATTTGAACCCATGGACCAAATCCTCACAAATTTCAGACACATAAATCAAACATGAAGGAACACCATTCTGCCTAATTTAAAGATTATATCTTTGTTGCTTTTGGAGATAATATCATTTGCTCTGAGGCTCGTTCGGAATTTCCAAAATCCAAACCCATGAACCAAATCCTCTTAAATTGCAGAGACATAAATCGAACAGGAAGGAATATCATTGTACAAAATTTAAAGGTTCTATCTTTGTTGGTTTTGGAGATAATCTCGTTTGCTCCGGAATCATTCGGAAACTTCCAGAATCCGAACCCATGGACCGATTTTGTCCAGATTCGAACTTAGCCTTCCTTTCGTAATTAGTAACCTACTATATAAATTTCATCAAGATAGCTTTATTAGTTTTTGAGTTATCGTGCGAACGGACGGACGGACGAACGGGCGGACATCGTTAAATCGACTCAGGAGGTGTTCCTGATTCAGAATATATATACATGTCCATATCTAACTCGCTTCCTTTTGGTGGTTACAAACACCATACCAAAGTTAATATACCCTATACTTTAGGTGTAGGGTATAACAAGAAAAATTTTACAACAATCAACGAAAAAAGAAGCACAAACGAACCTGGAGTTTCCGTCAACAATCCCCCATTTAATAACGAAAATGTAAAACCGGTTCGTAAACTTCTTAAAACGTTTTAGTAAATTAATTGGAGTTTCCGTCAACAATCCCCCATTTACTGCCGAAAAGAAAAACAGGTTAATTTACTTTGTAAAATATTCTATATTAAAGAAATATAATTAGAGTTTCCGTCAACAATTCGCCATTACAAAGAGGAAAGCGAAAAGGAAAACTGATTATTACTTTCTTAATATTTATACGAAATCGTACGAATAATTAAATGCAAAAAAAAGAAGAATTATTAATGAAAAAAATTATTGTGAAAAAAATAATTATAAATGAAAAAAGAATAATTATAAGAAAATATTTTTAAACGGATCCATAGATTAATTAGTAGTATATGTTTTAATATTTCGTATAAACTAACTAGCTTTATTACTACAGCTGAATTCAAATTTTGATTTTTAATAAATTTATACAGATTCTTAAAATTATTATTTCCAATATAAAATAAATAGAACCAGCAAGTGTCTAATAATAGTCAAATTTTACTTAGCTTAATTTCCATTTCTTTGTGTTTTCTAATATAACTCTAGTTTCTAAGAGACCTATCTCTTAGTGTCCAAATTTTAAATACCTCTAAGAAATTTAAATTTATCTCTATCATGGCTCGCACTGTACCCTTTGCTAGACAAGACGTAGTTACCTCCACTCCCGAAATGGCTACACCAAATTTAAGTACAATATTATGGAAGACCACGAAACAAATAATAGGAGGAAAAACGAGAGATTTGGGATAAGAATGATTGGACAACACGAACCAATGGAAAGTAAGCATCGTTAAGAAGAAAACAACAAGAAGAAAACAGCGATGAGGAAGGAGAAATGTATTTGGGTAGTTATTACGATTTGGAACGAATGGACAGAGTTCCAGACGTAGTTAATGGGTTAAGTAAATTCTCAGTCGAATTATGAGATACGATTCATGGAAAAGCAACGCAAAACGAATCGTAATTATTTACAGCCATATGAGAAACATCCGTAAATATTATGGGATTTTGATCATAAATAAGAAATAAAATGGCAGGAGAAGCCAATAAAATTCCAAATTAATTCAAAGTACCACTATGCTGGGCAAAAATTGTCGATTGCCTAGATCAACGTTATGTAGGTAACAGAGACATATAATGGACTTAAACAAGAGGCTTTAATAGATAAAGCCTAATTTTACAAAGCAAAAGCGCTCAATACCTTTATCATGGGGCAAAACAGAGATCTTTCGAAATTCTTAAGCATGAGAGAACCGAAGGCTCTTCCAGAAGCCTTATATTATTCTTTAAAATTAGAGAATATAGACGGACAAGCATATTCCGGAAATAAGAAGCACTGACAACAATTCGGACCTTCTGGAATTACGTATGGTTCACAAAATCGAAATAATATGCAACAACAATATGTAAGAACACAAAATAGAGAAGATTTTCAACGCCAGTGGCAAAACGACGATTAGAAATCTAATTTCCAATCTAATATAAATAAATTCAATTTTCATAATCGTAACAAATCAAATTTTCAACCTAAACTTCACAAACCAAATAATCAGCCAAATTTCCACAATAGTTATAATAGAAATAGCTTCCCAAATAATTTACCAAATCGCTATCCAATTTACGCTAAAAGAAGCAACTTGCAATCAAGTTACCAAAAGAGTGATCAATTTGGACATTCCTCCCACCAACCTATTAGGGATAATTACAAAACACAAAATGGTAATTAGTATAACAACAGTAATAGTATTCCAGGAAACTTTCAAAAAAGAAGCCTTCCCTCTCAACAAAGAGATTACCAATAAATTAATCAATCTGAGAACATAAAAAAAAAACCCAGATCAAACAAAGATGAATAATGGAGAAAAATTAAAATCCACTCAATATTCATCATACAATTCTAATCACTACTTTACATTGAACATACTATAGGGAATGGAGGTATCATTGAAATATTAATAGATAACGGATCCAATAAAAAGTACATTCACCCAAAATTAATAAGAAACCCAATACCAAACAAATACAAATTTCAAGTTAATTCTATAGGTGGCGTAACAATAATACACAAAAATATAATAAAAAAATATCGAATAGTAATCCACTATCGTAATATTAATAAAATAATCATAGCCGACAAATACCCGATTCTTGAAATTAATAAAGTTCTAGCATAATTTAGACTATTTTCTGTCATAGATTTGGAAAGTGGTTTTCATCAAATACCTTTAAAAGAAAGTAACATTAAGAAAATTGCATTTTCCGTCAATAATGGAAAATATGAATTTACTAAACTTCCATTAAATATATTTAAATATTCCATTGACAGAATAATTTCTATAAGTACAATAAAATACATATATGTATGTAAACACGGCGCTATATAATATACATATATACTCTTATCATTCATTCACTAGTGACATATACGATATGTAAATAAACATCATATTATATAAGTATGTATATATATCAATATCATATAAATAAAAATTCTTCAAGCAACCGTTATGTTGTTTATTTATTTACATTTTTTTATACCACGCATTATATCCTCAACAATTTCAAATTATCGAGTAAAACAAATGCAAAAAATTTGTTAGAAAACTTGAAAAAATCAAGTAACACTTTCGTCAATTATAAAGTTACCCTATATTATTAAAAAAAGTTGTTAACAGAAATAAGAGCATAATATTGAAGCTTTAATTTTTGTGTATTACTTAAAAAAAATTTTAACAGGTGTTTCAAAATAGGAAATTTTCAGTTTTTGACCCCTTACAGCTCCTAAACGGGGGTGATACAAAAAAAAATTCTGAAATGATACTTATTTTCAAAGATCTAATTGCTGTCAAAATTTCAAGTTTCCAACTTAAGCCGTTTAGAAGATAGAAGGGTTAAAGTATTTTGCAAAATTTTAGTTTCGCATAACGGTAAATTAAGACACCGTAACCCACAAATATATATTTATAGTATATATACTTTTAAAGCTAATAAAAGTAGTAATGGTTTGGGTTTTCAAAGTGAAGATATCCCTTATACAACTTGTGCTATAACAATTTAAATATAGAGCTTTTTTGAACTTTTGGTGAGCTGTAGCTCCGTAACGGGTGGGGCTACAAAAAAAAGTTATTAAAAATAAAATTAATATTTTTGTGAGATCTATCAGCAGTTAACATTTCATAGCTCTGTTTCAAAAAAATGTGGGGATCTAAAAGTTAGATGTTCGAGAGCTACCCTAAGTTTTAGTCCAAACTCAACCAAAAAAAAATAAGGAGCCTACAAATTACTCCCAGAATATTTTGTGTAAATTTCAAGATTCTAGCTTTCTTAGTTTTTGAATTAGCGTGCTGACGGACGGACGGACGGACGGACGGACATGGCTCAAACGTCTTAGAAATTTTTTCTGATCCGATCCATACCTTTGAAGGTATATCTAGTTCGCTTATTTTGAGGTGTTACAAACGGAGGAGTAATTTTATTATACCCGATCCTATCGTACGGGTATAATAAAGACATAACAAGTAAATGTAACAGTAAGTCGATGCAACCGACTTATTAATACCCGACACCTGAATAATTTGAATTAAATTAAAAATCCATAAGTTTTTTTGGCAGCTGCTTGAACTTCTTCCCTTTTCTGTCTTATTCAACTCGAATTTCAGGAACGTAAAAGAGGCATCCTCTTGGGATATGCTTGACACCCTTGTAAAAAATTTTAAGTTTCTGTCTTTATTAATTTCGAAGATTGTTAGTCCCTGGAAGGTGTATATCAGGTACCCGAATTGTCATTCCAATTCATCGAATCCATCTCAGGAACATAAAGAAAACATGCCAGAACACCATTGTACTAAATTTAAAGGTTCTACTTTTGTTGGTTTTGGAGATATGCTTGTTACTCTTGTGCTCGTCCGGAAGTTTCCAAAATACGAACCCATGGTTCTAATTCTTTCAAATGTCAGTTTACAATTTTACAGAAAAGAAAACATAACAGAACACCTTTGTACTAGAAATAAAAGTTCTATCTTTTTTGGTTGTGGAGATATACTCGTTTGCTCTGGGGCTCGTCCGGAAGCTTTCAATATTTGAACCCATGGACCAAATCCTCACAAATTTCAGACACATAAATCAAACATGAAGGAACACCATTCTGCCCAAATTTAAAGATTATATCTTTGTTGCTTTTGGAGATAATATCATTTGCTCTGAGGCTCGTTCGGAATTTCCAAAATCCAAACCCATGAACCAAATCCTCTTAAATTGCAGAGACATAGATCGAACAGGAAGGAATATCATTGTACAAAATTTAAAGGTTCTATCTTTGTTGATTTTGGAGATAATCTCGTTTGCTCCGGAATCATTCGGAAACTTCCAGAATCCGAACCCATGGACCGATTTTGTCCAGATTCAAACTTAGCCTTGCTTTCGTAATTTGTAACCTACTATATAAATTTCATCAAGATAGCTTTATTAGTTTTTGAGTTATCGTGCGAACGGACGGACGGACGAACGGACGGACATCGTTAAATCGACTCAGGAGGTGTTCCTGATTCAGAATATATATACAAGTCCATATCTAACTCGCTTCCTTTTGGTGGTTACAAACACCATACCAAAGTAAATATACCCTATACTTTAGGTGTAGGGTATAACAAGAAAAATTTTACAACAATCAACGAAAAAAGAAGCACAAACGAACCTGGAGTTTCCGTCAACAATCCCCCATTTACTGCCGAAAAGAAAAACAGGTTAATTTACTTTGTAAAATATTCTATATTAAAGAAATATAATTAGAGTTTCCGTCAACAATTCGCCATTACAAAGAGGAAAGCGAAAAGGAAAACTGATTATTACTTTCTTAATATTTATACGAAATCGTACGAATAATTAAATGCAAAAAAAAGAAGAATTATTAATGAAAAAAATTATTGTGAAAAAAATAATTATAAATGAAAAAAGAATAATTATAAGAAAATATTTTTAAACGGATCCATAGATTAATTAGTAGTATATGTTTTACTATTTCGTATAAACTAACTAGCTTTATTACTACAGCTGAATTCAAATTTTGATTTTTAATAAATTTATACAGATTCTTAAAATTATTATTTCCAATATAAAATAAATAAAACCAGCAAGTGTCTAATAATAGTCAAATTTTACTTAGCTTAATTTCCATTTCTTTGTGTTTTCTAATATAACTCTAGTTTCTAAGAGACCTATCTCTTAGTGTCCAAATTTTAAATACCTCTAAGAAATTTAAATTTATCTCTATCATGGCTCGCACTGTACCCTTTGCTAGACAAGACGTAGTTACCTCCACTCCCGAAATGGCTACACCAAATTTAAGTACAATATTATGGAAGACCACGAAACAAATAATAGGAGGAAAAACGAGAGACTTGGGATAAGAATGATTGGACAACACGAACCAATGGAAAGTAAGCATCGTTAAGAAGAAAACAACAAGAAGAAAACAACGATGAGGAAGGAGAAATGTATTTGGGTAGTTATTACGATTTGGAACGAATGGACAGAGTTCCAGACGTAGTTAATGGGTTAAGTAAATTCTCAGTCGAATTATGAGATACGATTCATGGAAAAGCAACGCAAAACGAATCGTAATTATTTACAGCCATATGAGAAACATCCGTAAATATTATGGGATTTTGATCATAAATAAGAAATAAAATGGCAGGAGAAGCCAATAAAATTCCAAATTAATTCAAAGTACCACTATGCTGGGCAAAAATTGTCGATTGCCTAGATCAACGTTATGTAGGTAACAGAGACATATAATGGACTTAAACAAGAGGCTTTAATAGATAAAGCCTAATTTTACAAAGCAAAAGCGCTCAATACCTTTATCATGGGGCAAAACAGAGATCTTTCGAAATTCTTAAGCATGTGAGAACCGAAGGCTCTTCCAGAAGCCTTATATTATTCTTTAAAATTAGAGAATATAGACGGACAAGCATATTCCGGAAATAAGAAGCACTGACAACAATTCGGACCTTCTGGAATTACGTATGGTTCACAAAATCGAAATAATATGCAACAACAATATGTAAGAACACAAAATAGAGAAGATTTTCAACGCCAGTGGCAAAACGACGATTAGAAATCTAATTTCCAATCTAATATAAATAAATTCAATTTTCATAATCGTAACAAATCAAATTTTCAACCTAAACTTTACAAACCAAATAATCAGCCAAATTTCCACAATAGTTATAATAGAAATAGCTTCCCAAATAATTTACCAAATCGCTATCCAATTTACGCTAAAAGAAGCAACTTGCAATCAAGTTACCAAAAGAGTGATCAATTTGGACATTCCTCCCACCAACCTATTAGGGATAATTACAAAACACAAAATGGTAATTAGTATAACAACAGTAATAGTATTCCAGGAAACTTTCAAAAAAGAAGCCTTCCCTCTCAACAAAGAGATTACCAATAAATTAATCAATCTGAGAACATAAAAAAAAACCCAGAACAAACAAAGATGAATAATGGAGAAAAATTAAAATCCACTCAATATTCATCATACAATTCTAATCACTACTTTACATTGAACATACTATAGGGAATGGAGGTATCATTGAAATATTAATAGATAACGGATCCAATAAAAAGTACATTCACCCAAAATTAATAAGAAACCCAATACCAAACGAATACAAATTTTAAGTTAATTCTATAGGTGGCGTAACAATAATACACAAAAATATAATAAAAAAATATCGAATAGTAATCCACTATCGTAATATTAATAAAATAATCATAGCCGACAAATACCCGATTCTTGAAATTTATAAAGTTCTAGCATAATTTAGACTATTTTCTGTTATAGATTGGGAAAGTGGTTTTCATCAAATACCTTTAACAGAAAGTAACATTAAGAAAATTGCATTTTCCGTCAATAATGGAAAATATGAATTTACTAAACTTCCATTCGGTTTAACAAATTCAATACAAACTTAAATTGATCAAAGAAGAAATTATAACCTAACACCTAACTAGAAGTACCAAAATAAGAATTTTCAATAATCAGGTCCACTATTTGAAAGCGAGACTTCGTTCGTAAAGCAGTTAACCACCAACAAACTGCAAACATTCGTGAGAAAATGCCTAAGAACCATATTTAAGATCTTCTGGCTTAGGCGAATTTCCAACTCAAATCTGTGGTCCCGCACGAAACAAGAACAAATAACACCTAAAATAAAAAGGAAGAAATGGAAGTGGATAGGGCGCACACTCAGAAAGGCACCATACACTATAGATCGCCAAGATCGATTTGGGATTACCTAAAAGATTTTTTAGTTTCCCTTGCGAGCTGTATAGAAATTGTATGTTGTTTTTTTATGAAGATTAGGTTGAGTTTTACTGTAATATATGAATAGTAAGATATTTTTATCCATTTTCTATTTTTTTTGGTATCTACTTTTTCTAATCTTGATTCGTGAATTCGTTAATTCTGGACTTCTGTTTTTTCTTTTTTATTGTGTTATTAATAATTTTTTCCTCCAACCCATTGATCTTAGCCATTTCAGTAATATATTTTAGTTTATTTTCATAGTTTTTTTTGGATAACGGTAAATTTACCAGTCTATGTATCATTGAATTAAATGCTGCATATTTATGTGAGTTGGAATGAAAAGAATCACCTGTAATATATCTTTGTGTTTGTGTCGGTTTTCTGTAAACATTGAAATCCAAATGTTTGTTTTTTCTGGATAATTCCAAATCTAGAAATGGTAATTTTCCATTTTATTCTATTTCCATGGTGAACTTCTGAAAAACAGTATATCGCGTCTCCTTCTTATCAGTGTGGAAAGTATGGGTCCTCTGGAGAAGCTGAAAAACAAGCTGGAAAACAAGCTGGAGTTTGGTATACGGCATACCAAACTAAAAATATTCAAGCCAAGGAGTCCAGATATAGACGACTTGGATGAAGCAAGCGGGCTGCTGGGAGACTTGGTAATAGGCAAGGAGTCTATAGCAGTTCGTTGTGAGGTAAGTGATGCGGGTGGTGCAGATTAACCTGAGGCACTCGAAGTACGCCTCTGATAATCTGCTAGTTCTCCTAGGTGAGGAGGACTTAGATATAGCCCTCATTCAAGAACCATGGGTTAACGTCTCCAAGATTAGAGGGTTAAAAAGCTGTAACTATAATCCATTCTACAAGAATGTAGATTTAGAAATAGATAAGCCAAGAACTTGTATTCTAGTTAAAACACATATAAGTGCACATCTCTGTTCTAAGTTTAGTTATGAAGATTTGACAGTGGTCAAACTGGAGATGCGAAACAATATGAGCGTGTATTTAAGTTCCGTGTACATGCCACATGACGAACCTGCTCCACCGCCTCGGTTTCATCAGTTGGTAGTTGCCACAGGTGGCAAATTGATCGCAGACTATGATGCTAATGCACGGCATACTCTATGGGGTAGCTCGGAAACGAATGAACGAGGTGAGTCATTATTTGACTTTATTTTAAATAGCAACCTAAATATATGCAATAAGGGCAGTAAGCCCACTTTCATTTTTCCAAGCTCGCATAGTTTTCCAGGTTGGGCAAATGTGTTAGATATTACATGTATTAGTAATGACGAAATCCTAAATATAGAGAAATGTAGAGTATCCGAGAAAAGGTCTTTTTGATAATCCACAATTGGATTATCTTCAATATCAATATTAAGCCTGAAAATCGCAAACCCTACAGAAAATCCAGAGCTACCTACCTGAGGAACTTCAGAAAATTAGCTAGAAAAAAACCTTTGCTATCGCAACTGAAAACGAGTTAGAAAAGAGAACTGACATGTTTACAAGGGCCATGGAGGTCTCTTTCAAAATGGCATGTCCTATTAAGCGTAGCAAAAAGACATACCCGGTCTGGTGGAATGAGAACCTACTACAGGCAGAATAAGTGGCAACTACAGGCAGAATAAGTGGCAACTCTATAAGGACCACCTAAGGGAATATAAAATAAATACAAAATAAACACACAACTACAACCATATACGCAACAATAGTTATATCTACACTGCTAGTATATGCCAAACAAATTACATACACAATGTGAGACAATAATATGTTTAGATACGTCAAATACAATACATATTAATAATATGCATATACACCAATATCATATAGATAAGTTTTGTACATAGTACAATATCATAGTAATATCATATACTTAAATAAGTTTTGAATAACATGACGATTTGAATAACATCGTCAACTCATCAAATTATCCTCAACAATTTTGAATATTGATACAAAACAAAAAACTAAACAAAAAACCAAAAAGAAGCAAAAAAACATATAAATTCTCGTTATTCAGAAATTTTGTATGAAAAATGTGGAGATGAAAAAGTTAGTTGTTCGAGAGCTACCAGAAGTTTTAGTTGCATCTCAACAAAAAATATTGGGAACCTACAAATTGCTTCAAGAATATTTTGTGCTCATTTCAAGATTCTAGATTTCTTAGTTTTTAAGCTATCTTGCTGACGGACGGACAAAGCTTAATCGAATCAGAATTTGATGCTGATCCGATAAATACCTTTGAAAGTATATCTAGCTAGCTTTATTTGAGACAAACGGGAGTAATTTTACTATACCCGGTACTTATTGTACGGGGTATAGTAAAATTACATACCTTAAGTAAAAAATTACTAAATAATATTTCTTATCTTAAAAAAAAAAAAGATATGGTTGACAAAACCGGAAGTAGGTAAAAAAAAAACATATGTAGAATTTTTGGTTAAGAAATTGAAATGAAAATAAAAGAATTTTAAAAAAACCGAATTGGGGTTTTTTAATCAAAAACGACGAAGAACAATCCTTTGTGAACTCTTAGATACACGTATGAACTCTGTCACTCTGCTTATAATATTATTTTTTTAATTTTTCAGTATTTTAAAATACTTTGGATGAGTTTTATAATTTCTGGACCTATGGTTTGTACATAGATTCAAAATATATGTTCATTCATACATTCTTGAAAAACAGATTCTAAGCTTCCACCAAACGATTATCAATCCTTTTCCAAATATGTACTATTATATTAAGAGAAGTAAAAGTACAATGTTGAACCTTTAATTTTGATGTATTACTTCAAAAAAATTTCAACAGGTTTTTAAGTTACAGCTGTTTAAAAATAGGAAATTTTCAGTTCTAGTTCCTTATAGCTCCTAAACGGGAGACGATACAAAAACATTTTCTGAAATGACTCATACTTATTTTCAATGATTTAACTCTTGTAAAAATTTCAAGTTTCTAACTTGAACCGTTTAGAAGATAGATTCAGTTTCACATAACGGTAAATTAAGACACCATATGGCACAAATATATACTTATTATATACATATATGTAAAGCTTATAACTGCAGCTTTCGCTTAGCATTTTCAGACTGAAGATATACCTTATAGAACTTTGTTATAACAATTTAAATATAGAGGTTTTTCGAACTTTGAGGAGCTGCAGCTCTATAACAGGTGGCGCTACAGAAAAAAGTTCTTCTATAAAATTAATTTTTTTAAGATATCTATCCGTAATTATAATTTTATGGCTCTACTTCAGACGATGTAGAACCTCAGAATTTGTATGAAAAAAGTGGAGATCAAAAAGTTAGTTGTTCGATAGCTACCCGAAGTTTTCGTCGCATCACCTCGCCAAAGTCCACAGATAGATTTTATTGGTCACTTCTAGATAGTTCTGACAAATCAAAGGTGTTGGCAATATTGTACCAGATTTGCTGCCTCGTATTGAAAAATTGCATCATCGATTATCGACTACGAAGTATTTGCCAAAGATCAAATATTTGATGATGAACTGTAGCACATTTTAAAACAAAACACAACGTCCTTGGATATTAAATCGGTGATAGAAAAAACACATCGTTTGTCACACCCAGCAATTAAGGCAAGCGTAAAACTCTTCCAATACAGATTTGTTTGGCCTGATCTAAAAAAAGATTGCGCAAATTTTGTTAGAACATGCAAACCTTGCCAACTCGTAAGAGTCATCAAACATACAAAGACGCCGTTACAGTGACATCCTATTACTTCTAGTAGATTCGAACACGTAAACGAAGATATTGTTGGGAGGTTTGCTAAAACTACATCCTACCACCCAAAACATCTAAAAACTACATCCTACCACCCACATTCTACCTACCACTAAAGTAATGGTATGATAGAACTTTGGCATTGCACTTTAATTCAACAGCATTCAGCATTGAGCACTTTAATAGCAGCGAAGTCAAATTAAAAAACAATTGGTTTAACGAGCTTTTGCTCATATTACTTGGAATTAGATCATGTTACAAACCGGACCTGAAAGCCACACCTGCTGAAATGGTTGGGGTACAATCCCAATCTTACCAGGAGAGTTCTTGGCAACTTTAGTTTCAAACCCAATAGTTAATAAAAAAATCGTAAGCACTTAATATGAAAACATATTGAAGCTCTATTTATGCAATTTATAAATTGAAGCAAAAACTAAAATTTAATGAAAAGCCTCTTAAATTTGTAGAATAAATGACCAAATAGCTTTTTTTTCAATTTATTACTTATTTTATATGTTGTTATTTTGTTAAATATGTTATTATTTTGTGCCCATATTCATGCAACTAAAATATTGTTTTTATTCGAACTTAGATTATAAATAATAAATATGAACATAGAAAATAAATAATAAATAAATATCGTTTTTCATTATAGTATTATACTAACCTGTACTTCGAGACCATGGTAAGCTATAATTAGCCCAATCAAAATTATTGTAGATACTGATATGAGTGTTTTTAAAGCTGTAGAGTAAAACGATGCCTATAAATGAATATTATTTTATTTAAAATCCATTTCAGATGTATTTAAATTTTTACTTTTGTATAAATACCAGCGCTGCTTAATTCATTTTCAATAACCATTATAATTATTCCAAACATTCCCATCACTAAAGCATAATCACTTATCCGTTTACGTTTTTCAAATAAAGCTTTTCTTCTGCCTAATCTGTAGCCTACATTTGGTTTATGTTTTGTTGGACCGCATGTCGCATTAGCAGCAACTTTACTATTTCTATTACGATCGTCCATTAACCTAAAGCATATGAATAGAAAATCAGAATTGAAAATGCTTCAGATTATGATGAAAACAGATTAAAATATAATAAATATGTTCCTAATTATAAAAGTTTAACAAACATGATAACAATTGACTTAAATTATTTAAATTTATACATTATTAGAGGTACATTATAAGTATATGGTACAGATTCAAACCGTGTATACTTTATTACAATTTTTATACTCGTACGATACTCTCGAGTATAATAAGATTGCTCCTCGGTTTGTAACACTCTCCGTTTGTAAAACCTCGAAACAATCACGCTAGATATAGACTAAAGTGTATGGATCGTTTCACCACCATAACTCAAAAACTAAGAAAACTAGAAACGGAACTATACCTACAACTAAGAAACAAAAAATATATTTGAATCTATTTCTTGGTTCCCTATTTTGTTTAATTGAGATCTGATCAAAACTTTGGGTAGCTCTCGAACAACTAACTTCTTCATCTCCATATTTTTCATACAACGTTTTTGTATAATAAGAACTTATATGAGGTTTTTTGTTTTTTTTTGTACTTTTGTATCTATCGATAATTAAAATTGTTTAGGATGATGGATGAGTAATAGAAAAAAAAATTGAAATAAATAAAAATATTTAACCGTTGCTTGAATAATTTATATTTATATGATATTGCTTGCACATAATATTATATTATATATTTATTATGTTTATGTATACATCATATATGTACTTGAATGATATTGTATAATAAAAGTACAGTGTGCATATAAATACGTATTTTATACGTTTTTGTTGTACTTAGAAGAAATAAATTTAATGAATGAAATAATTTTAAAGAAACATTGCGGTGTATGGCGATATGTAAAAATATATTTTCATTAATCAAAATACATGCATTAATATTATATTTGCTATTTTGTAGAAGTGAGTATAAATTAATATATATTTGCCGTTTAGTATTAAATGATAATGATGTAGCATAGTTGGAAAAGTTTTGGATTCATAATCGTTAGGTTATAAGTTCGAATATGCGTTGGAAGAATCATATAAACCATATTTTCAGAAATTATAAAACTCATTCAAATTATTTTAAAGTCCTTTTAAGATATTATTTTAAAATTTCTTTAAAAAAATCGCACTTACCCCTCTAATTCCATGCCTTTTAAATTTATCTTTCTAATATTACACGTTATTATAATATCTAGAAATAATTCTATTAAACTTTTAAAACCAAAAAAAAACAATTACACGACAGATTATTTAGACTTTTGTATTAAAAAAATAACTTGTTATAGCAAATAGCGTGTATATCAGTATTTAAAAGAAGTCGTAAGTTGTAGGATATTAAGAATATTTTGCTTACGATAAACTCTTTTATATATACGAAACACTTCGTTTCTAAATTAAATGGAAAAAAACTATAACACAATTTTTTAATTAAGTAATTTCATAAACAAACATCAAATTGGCACCAAATTTATTAAATGCTTACATATGCATAATACACATGAAAGAAATAAAATTCCATTAAATATACATATGTACGTACATATATATATAATATAATCACAAAATTCAGTTAATTTATTTACTTATATAGTGATATTAAATAATATGAAATTAAAATAATATTTTAAAATGTTTTAATAAAAGAGACATCGATTAAAAAATGTGTGCGATTAATATGTTAATTTCCTACGATTTCCTGTATTATTTGTGTTCAAATTGGAGAATAATAATGTTGTAACATAAAACTTTTATAATCCTGTTATTTTCTTTACATGCAATTTGTCGTGTTCTTTTTTTATAGAATTATAAAAAATTTTATTGGTAGGTATTATTTTTTTAATATCATAGATTTTAAATAAAAAAAAAAAAATAATGTAAAATAAATTTGTATTTAAAAAGGTACATACATTATGATAAATGATTTTCTAAATGCTGTTTAAATAATGCATTTGAATTATTATTTTTATAACCTTCCTTGTTTGCAAATACTTAGGTTAATAATTAGAATGCTTAGGTTAAGAAGGTCTTACATCACAAAATTAAATTTACTTTATTGATACATACTATTACAATCATCTACAATAATTAACTGTAATATAAAATTAAATATATAGTATTTTAAATAACTTGAAATTTGTTCAGTAAAGAATTTGTTCTTGTAAAGAACAAAATAATTTTATTTCCAAAAATTCATGAAGCAGTACAGTTTTTAAGATATTTTCTGCTTTCGTTTAATAAATTGTAAGTTTATTATTTATCCAAATCTTATATGGTATTTTTTTAATTTTTTTGAGGCACATAAAAGTCAACATTAAGTCAATAGAAACATGTTTTAAACATAATTAGTTTTCTATTTCACAATTATATAAATAAATTTGGAATAAAGGCTTTAATTAATTAATTTTAAATTTTCTCCAATATTAAAACTTTTCATTTTATTTTAAAAAATTAGAGAAAATTTTACTTCAAAATCTTCATTTTATATCTTTATTTAAATTTGAACTGCTTGTAAGAAATATAAAATAATTTATTTTTCAAATATAAAATAGGCACTTAATGTAAATAAATAATAATTCAATTTTGCCTAAACATATACAGAAAAGTATTTGGATTATAATTTAATACAATTTTTTCAAATATTTCTATCTAACAAAACGTGTATCGTAAATATTGCGCATGTTTCGTTTCACAAATCTATTCAGCTTTTAACGAATTTCGTTGACAATATTTATTATTCTGAAATAAATAAATGGAACGTATCATTTTTAACATTAAATTTGCTAAAAAACAGTCTTATTGGAACATTTTATTATTTACTATCGATGTATGGTAATTCGTGATGTATATGAATATATGGATATGTTTTTGTTATATAAATTAAACTTTGAAAAAAAAATTGCTTTAAATTTATAGCATAAAATTTAATAAAGATTTTTTTATTTTGCCATTATATTCTGGTAATATGTTATGTTTATTATAAACATTAAATACAATGGCACCTATATTTGTGGAACTACGGACCCCTATCAATTCTTAAAAGAATACCCTGAAAATCTGTATTTCACAGACATGAATAGGGTTATAAGGAGAGATTTCAAATTAATCGATTTTTGAATAATCGGTTAGTCGATTCCTTTACCAACGATTTTTTACAAACTAATCGGTTAATCGGTTATATTGAAATGTTTAAAAATTTACAAATGTTCTTCAAAAAAGTGAAGGCTGAAAAAGAATAGGTACTAAAACTATAAAATAATTTTACACCACAATTATTCAAATTTAATCTTTATTAAAATAGAATTTTAAAAAAACAAAAGCATTTAACGTATCCATATACAATCGAGTATTTGTTGAAGTTGGCTTGTTCACTATTTGTTGAAGTTGGCAGAATAATTAATACTATAAAACATAAAATGTTAATACTATCAAAGACTATATACTAACAGATATTTAATCCCATACAAAAATTTTTGCAATGAAAGTTAAAAAGTGGTTGTAATATTATTGTCCCTGTCTACATCTAGCAGGAATAAAAATAATCAATATTTATCAAATGTTTTATCACATTATCAAACCTTTTATATAAGTTTCTTTTATAGTATAGTATTGTTATATTACTATTATATTATATAGGGTGTTCAAAATTGAGGTATCATTTTGATTTTGCCGCCATTTTTTTTCTACTTGGAATTTTTATACGAGGTTTCTTTAGGTATATTCTAAATACATTCCGGTTAGTTAATATGGAACGTTACACGAAGGAACAATGTGTTTTTGTTATTACAACATTTTTTGAAAATGGTAAAAGTTTTCAAGGTGTAATTAGGAAATTTCGAACAAAATTTGGTAGAGAAAATGCTCCAACAAATCGTGCCATCAAGCTAATGGTTGATAAATTTCTAGAAACTGGATCTGTTCTTGATAACAGAGGCAACATTTATCAACGTAGTGGCCGTTCAACCGAGAATGTAGCAGCTGTGAGCAGAAGTGTTGAAGAAGATCCAAAAACTTCCATTCGTCATCGTTCGCAGCAATTAAACATCAAACCATCCACATTATTCAACATTTTGCATCGTGATCTCCATTTAAAGGCTAATAAGATCCAGCTGACGCAAAAATTAAAACCAACTGACCATGCATTACGTCGGCAATTCGTTTCTTGGGCAATCGAAAAACAAGAAGAAAATGAGAATTTTTTTAACAAAATAATCTTCACCGAAGAAGCTCATTTCCAGCTCAATGGCTACGTCAATAAACAGAATTACCGCATTTGGGGTGAAGAGAATCCAAGGGTTATCTTAGAGCAACCAGTACATCCACAAAAAGTTACGGTTTGGTGTGGTTTGTGGTCAGGAGGAATCATCGGACCATATTTTTTTGCAAACGCAAATGGAAATGCGATTATTCATCATCGGACCATATTTTTTTGCAAACGCAAATGGAAATGCGATTACGGTCAATGGAAATCGCTACAAGGAGATGATCCGAAGCTTTTTGTGGCAGAAAATTGATGTTTTTTACGTAGAGAATATGTGGTTTCAACAGGACGGTTCCACTTGCCACAGAGCAAGAGAAACAATGGATCTTTTGATTTTTTTGATCGATCAATGGATTTTTTTTTGTTGGGTTTTGTGAAATCGAAAGTGTACAGCAATAATCCCACAACAATTCAAGAGCTTAAAAACAACATTATCGAGCAGATTTCAACCATTGAGAACAGTTTATTGAACAACGTGATTCAGAATTTTGGTAAAAGATTGGAAGCCTGTCGAAGTAGTAGAGGGGGCCACTTGGCCGACATAATTTTTCATTATTAACCGGAACCTATTTGTAATAAATCAAAATAAAAATATATTTAATATTTCAAAAAAAAATTCTTTTTTTTATTAAAATTAAAATGATACCTCAATTTGAACACCCTATATTAGTATACTCACAGTTTACATGTTTTTTTTTTTAATTTTTAAAAAACCAAATCAAAATAAAAACCAACAAAACAATATTTTGTTATTGTTTTTTTAAATTTTGTATGGATTTTGTTCATTTAAATAATTTTATTTTTAACTTCATTATAACAAATTATTAGTTTTTCTGTAGATGTATAGAAAATGATATACAGACAAATTGTAATAGCAGATAATAGTATAGCATATTTATAAAAAGAAAATTTTTATTTATTTTTTTCCTAAGGGAGGTGGGAATTTTCCAAAGACCCTAAAAATTTCCCCCTTGGTAGTGTCAGATTCTTACTAACTAAATCCACCTCCCCCTTTAGCCAATATAATGGGATGAAACCCTTACCAGCGAACGCAGTATATTGGCTAGCCAGTAGGGATAGGAAAGGATAGGAAATGGATACGGAAACATTGAATTGGGAGTGGGACTGTAAGGAAACAATGAATCCACCTATTATTATTACTATTTTGCTATAACAGTGATTATAGCCGTTACACCAGTTACAATATGTAGTAGTATATAACACCTTACTACATCGGTTTTTAAACTGTGGTTCGCGGACTCTTTTTAAGTGGTCCGCGATGAAAAAAACATTTAATGTAAATAAAAGTACTAAATATGTTGTTAAAATTAGTTTCAATGTTAGTAATAAAAAAAAAAATTATTTTGTTTTTATTTCTTCAGTAATTATTATTGAAATTTTCAAAATATGAAAATATTTTTTAAAAAATCATTAAATTTGAATAAAATCTAGTAGCCCGATCATTATATAATATATAACTGACTAGAGACCCTGTAAACCTGTGTACGTAATTTCAAAGAGACAGTTTATAAATTTACATCATATATGTATGTATACACTTTATAAATATTTAACGGTTTAAATAATTTATATTTATATTTTAAACCGTTTATAATTAAACTGTTTAAAATATTCAAAATAAAAACAATCAAACCAAAGCAATCTATGAAAGTAAAATTAATAAAACTAAAATTTCAATCAATTTCATTCATCATAATATTTTCAATGCATATGTATATAGATGAGTGATCATATTTTATCAATTTTTAAATTTGTTTTGCAATATTTTATTTTTTGTTATACCGAAACTTTATTCGGTGGTCCGCAGATTTCAGATTTTTTAATCCGTGGTCCGCGAAGTATAAAGTTTAAGAACCGCTGCCTTACTACATGAGGTAATTATTGAAGGCAACCCCCACTGTCACTGTAGCGGCTGTTGGTATTAGTATTAGTATTCTTATTAACATTATTATTATTTTACTACAGAGTCAGGGCCATCAGTGGATTACAATGTACAGCAGTATGTAACACCTTACTTGCATGATATAACCAAATATAGCTCCACTGTAGCAACTATTATTATTATTATTACTATTATTATAATTATTATTATAATTATAATTATTATAATTATTATTATAAATATAAATATAATTATAATAATTATTATTATAAATATAATTATAATTATTATTATAATAATTATAATTATAATAATTATTATTATATTTATAATTATTGTTACTATTATTATTATTATAATTATAATTATAATTATTATTATTTTTATTATTATTATTATCATTCGCCCGCTCCACTGGACTAGAAGCTGGGCGCTTCGTATTCGCCGAGCTGGCCTGTACTTTGGCCATTGTCTCGGCTTCAGAAACTTCGCCCTCCGCCTTCTTCCAGCTTGATCTGCAATGCGCGATAACGTGCAGCCGCTTATCAAGCTCAGGTATTCTCAATTTTATTTTGTTGGAGATGTTTTTTTTGGATATACAACGCACCCTTCACCCAAATATAAATATAATTATAATAATTATTATTATAAATATAATTATAATTATTATTATAATAATTATAATTATAATAATTATTATTATATTTATAATTATTGTTACTATTATTATTATTATAATTATAATTATAATTATTATTATTTTTATTATTATTATTATCATTCGCCCGCTCCACTGGACTAGAAGCTGGGCGCTTCGTATTCGTCGAGCTGGCCTGTACTTTGGCCATTGTCTCGGCTTCAGAAACTTCGCCCTCCGCCTTCTTCCAGCTTGATCTGCAATGCGCGATAACGTGCAGCCGCTTATCAAGCTCAGGTATTCTCAATTTTATTTTGTTGGAGATGTTTTTTTTGGATATACAACGCACCCTTCATCGCCTGAACTATCTCCGTACATCGCTGTACCAAACTTTCTTTATCCGCCCTCATTTTATTCATGAAAGCCCGCCTAGACGAACTTTCTAAGGCGGGTCTGTCCTCCACATCCTGACTCCACCGTAGTCGTCTCTCCTGGATCAGAGTAAATCTCCATCGGCGGCCGTCTTGGCGTCTGAATTCCCGGTTCAATCACCGGCGATCTTTGCGTCTTCCCGCTTCAGGAAGGTCCACCACAGCATAGGCCCGATACTGTGGTAAAGTCAAAATACTTCCTGAGGTGATCTGGTAACAGGAAGGCTCCGTTTGCGATAGCTAAGTATTAAACCCCCTTGCTTCAAACTAGTTCACTGGGCACGGGTCGCATGCCATCACTGGATTAAGGGGTTGGATTTTAGTCGCCTTTTACGACAAGCATACCTTACTGCGGGAATATTCTATACCCGCAGTAATTATATGATAAGCGACAGAGGGCTGACGGGCAGACCCCGGCCGAAATCCAGAACAAAGGCAGGCCCACCGCAAAAAGAAGGGGAAAAGCCTGCAGTAAGCGCCAAAGCGGCAGGGGCACCGAAATCGTAACACGCGCCTAGGCTGTGGAGGGTATTAAGGCGGCGGAGCCGAGAAAACGGTGCTCATATGCCGATGTCCTGGCTGATATACGGGCTACTGTGAAGCCAGCAGATTCGGAGACAAACGTCAATGCGATAAGGCAGACGAAGACTGGAGGAGTTCAGATAGAGCTTGGTCCTGTGACCAAGGATAGAGAAGCCTTCCGGAAAGCAGATAAGGCTGCGGTACGGAGTCTTGAGCCTAAATGCTCCCTGGAGATTCGTTGGCTGGATTGCTTTGCTGCAGAGGCGGAGGTGGAAGCAGCAATAAGGCGGGACGTCCCGGAGGCACATGACTTCCGGGTAGTGCTGGCTAAGCAGAATGTCAGGAATCAGAAATACGTCATTCAAGATATCGGCAAAAGAGTGGCCCGTAAGCTCATTGGTGTGGGTGTGGGTAAGGTCAAAATTGGCTGGGTTAACTGCAGAGTCCGGAAAAAAGTCGACCTGGAGCATTAAAAAATTCGTTATCGTTGTCAAGTTGTAATAGTAATAGTAATAGTAATAGTAATAGTAATAGTAATAGTAATAGTAATAGTAATAGTAATAGTAATAGTAATAGTAATAGTAATAGTAATAGTAATAGTAATAGTAATAGTAATAGTAATAGTAATAGTAATAGTAATAGTAATAGTAATAGTAATAGTAATAGTAATAGTAATAGTAATAGTAATAGTAATAGTAATAGTAATAGTAATAGTAATAGTAATAGTAATAGTAATAGTAATAGTAATAGTAATAGTAATAGTAATAGTAATAGTAATAGTAATAGTAATAGTAATAGCAATAGTAATAGTAATAGTAATAGTAATAGTAATAGTAATAGTAATAGTAATAGTAATAGTAATAGTAATAGTAATAGTAATAGTAATAGTAATAGTAATAGTAATAGTAATAGTAATAGTAATAGTAATAGTAATAGTAATAGTAATAGTAATAGTAATAGTAATAGTAATAGTAATAGTAATAGTAATAGTAATAGTAATAGTAATAGTAATAGTAATAGTAATAGTAATAGTAATAGTAATAGTAATAGTAATAGTAATAGTAATAGTAATAGTAATAGTAATAGTAATAGTAATAGTAATAGTAATAGTAATAGTAATAGTAATAGTAATAGTAATAGTAATAGTAATAGTAATAGTAATAGTAATAGTAATAGTAATAGTAATAGTAATAGTAATAGTAATAGTAATAGTAATAGTAATAGTAATATACTATATAAATTTTTATTTTTTTTTTATTTTAATGAATGCTTTAAATGCTTTTTTATTATTTATTACCTACTTGTTTAAACTAATTTATTTTTCTTTTTATTATTTATTACCTACTTGTTTAAACTAATTTATTTTTCTTTTCTTAAAGTTAATCGGTCGAAGGTTTCTGCGAGAATGATCTTTAAAAATATAAAAAAGTTATAATTAAAATTTGCTAACGTTAAATTTAATCTTATTTAATTTTACAGCAATGAATTAATATTACCTAAAATTCTTATTACAACTATACCTATAGAGTTCATTAACCTTGATTTTATAACATACAATTTATGTATAGTATATAATGATTAGATGATTCTAAAAAGTATATAAGAAACATATGATAAGTAGTAAATAAAAGAAATAAAAAGTGATAGTAATTTACAAATTAATATGCCATCTTGTGTTAAAAATATAATTTACATGATTATACCCGTATGAACTATGTTCAAGGGTATAATAAATTTACCATTACGTATGTGACATCTTAAAGCAGTCGAGCTAGATATAGTGTCAAAGGTATGGATCGGCTCAGAATCGAATTCTGAGTCGATTAAGCCATGTAAGTCCGTCCGTCCGCGCGATAACTCAAAAAAAAATGAAGCTAGGAGGCTGAAATTTTTTTTATGTCACTTTCGCAAAATTGTTAGTTTTGCTATTTAAATCCAACATTTTCGGTAGGCGGGTTCGAGTAGCTGCCATACAACTTCTTTCTTTATGTTGATGTTTATGTTTATGTTGAAATAACTACAAACTAGGTTTCTGAAATTTTGCAAATGATGATCAAGTTTTATGGCAACAACTTCTGCAAAATTTGGTTGTGGTGGTGCGACGGATTCGGGTAGCTGCCATACAACTTCTCCGTTTAAATGAGAATAACTCAGTGTTTATTGAAGCTAGGAATCTGAAATTTAGTAAAGAGGTGTCGAGTTACATGCCAACAACTTTACAACCGGCTCAGGCTTTTTGCACCTCTTGGAACTTAATGAAGCAAGGCGTCTGAAATCTTGCAAATGATCGAGTAGCTGCCATACAACTTCTTTTTTTAAATGGAAATCAGTCAGTGTTTATTCAAGCTAGGTATCTGAAATTTTGCAAATGATGATCAATTTTTATGGCAACAACTTCTGTAAAATTTAGTTGTGATTGTATGACAGGTTCGGATAACTGCCATACAACTTCTCTTTTTAAATGAAAATAACTCAGTGTCTATTGAAGCTAACTATCTGAAATTTAGTGAAAAAGTATCGAGTTACATGCCAAAAACTTTTGTAAAATTTGATTGGTCTAAAGCAGCCGGTTCAGGCTTCTTGCATTTATTGGAACTTAATGATGCTAGGCGCAATAGATTTGGGCAGCTGTCATACAACTCCACAATTTACATAAATATATCTAGGTAGCTAACGTCGGTACTAAATCATCTGAATGTTTTAAAAGATGATCAATTTTTATAAAAACAGGAAATATTACGTTCATACGGGTATGTCCGAGTTGACACAGTCTACTCTACTGCACTCTTACTCGTTTGATATTTAATTAAATTTAAATTATCTTTTCGATAATTGATAGCCAATTTTATTGACATAATAAAATATTAATAATTCAATCAACTTTGTATTTTGTAAACAAGGAAAGGAAGGTAAGTAAATTAAATTACAATAAATATAAAATATTAATTTTTTTTTGTAACATAATTTTTAGATGCAGAACATAATGCAGATCCTCATGATGTTGATGCTGGAAAGCCCATCAGAATTCAGATAAGTAACTATGTATTTTTAATAAGATTTCCCGGAGTTTTTTTATTTTTTATTTTATTTATTAAACCAAAGCAAGGTTTTTACATAAAAAATCTTACAGCTAAAAAAATTAAAGCTAACAAAATACACAAACAATAGCAAATAAAAAACATTTTTGATTACTAAACTAAAAATTTACAATGAAAATTTTATAATTTGTACTATATATTAAATTTGAAAACAATAAAAAAAAAAATGCTTACAGAACAAAAACACAGTATGAGTGTATAATTAAGTGGAATGTATAATATGAACTTGAACTTGAATTAAATATATTATTATTATTATTATTTTTTTTTTTTTTTTTAAATGTTTACAAAGTAATTAGGTAATTTAAGTAATTAAGTCATTTATGAATTTCTGTGTTAATTTATGTTTAAAAGAATTTCTTGATATGTCTGGTGAAAAAAGATGACTGTGTTTGTTGAATGTAGTGCAACATCTGTTTATTGGCTCATTTCTTCCATATTCTGTTCTGTGTGTATTTTCTAGTAAAAATTTAGTGTTTCTTGTATTTCTGACTACATTGTTTAATCTAACCTTATTTACTAAGAATTGAACGTCAATATTTTTTTTTATGATGTCAAAGTAAAGCAGGATGAAAGCATTTGCCTGCGTGAAGATAAGGTTAACATATTCAATGATTTAAGTCTTGTAGAGTAGCTTGGAAGAGTAGAATAGTCTATAGGATTATATTGGTTTCTCAAGGCAAACAAAAGGAATTGTTTCTGAACGGATTCTATCCTATTGGAATGTAATTGAAACACTGGATCCCATACGATATTACCGTATTCTAGAATAGATCGAACTAACGAGCAGTAAAGAGCTTTTGTCACTGCTGGGTTATTAAATTCCTTAGCCCTTCTCTTAATAAAACCTAACATTTTATTTGCTTTGGAAATCATATGATCATAGTGAAGATGGAAGTTAAGTTTATCGTCCAGAAGAATGCCAAGATCGGTCATACAGGACACCCTTTCAAGAACTATGTTATCTATTGTATAGTCGAAAAGCATTGTAGATCTTTTTCGTGTAAAACTTATGACCTTGCATTTCGCTATGTTAAGTTCTAATTTGTTGTAGAAGCACCATTCTTGTAAAGAATGTAAATTTGATTGAAGTAATTCAAAATTGGAACTATTTTTGATAACGTGGTAAATTTTAAGATCGTCAGCAAATGCAATATGTGGCACACCTTCTAGTTTATTAGAAAGATCTGAAATAAAAATATTAAATAGAAGTGGGCCTAAATGGCTTCCTTGTGGCACTCCCGAGGTGACATTAATTGTGTTCGATAAATAACCTTGGAATTTAATATTTTGAGTTCTTTCAGTAAGATAAGAGCAAACCCAAGTAAGGAAAGAACCTGAAATACCTAAAGTTTCAAGTTTTTTAAACAAAATATTGTGATCAACACGATCGAAAGCTTTGCTAAAATCCGTGTAAATAGCATCAACTTGATAACCATTTTCCATTTCAGTTAGTATTTCCGATGTGTAAACCGTAAGATTGGTTGTAGTAGAACGACCTTTTCTAAATCCATGTTGTTGTTCGTTTAATTTTGAATTTATGACCGGTGTTATTTTACTGACTACAATTTTTTCGAACAATTTTGGAATAGTTGATAGGATAGCTATACCACGGTAATTATCGACGGAAGCTTTGTCACCCTTTTTATGAATGGGGGTTAAAAAAGAAGATTTCCACGCATTCGGAAAAATGCCTGTCGAAAGCGATTGATTAAAAATAAAATGAAGCGGTTGCGTCAAATAATTGGCACAGTTATATAAAAAAGAAGGTGGGATCAAGTCGGGTCCTACACCTTTTTTTGTATCAAGGTTGGTAATTGCTTCAAATATTTCGTTTTCCGAAAGATATAGATCTGTAATAATTGAATTAGATCTATTATGGGAGTTAGAAAATGTAAAATTGGTAGGCGAATCTAATGGCCTATAAACTTTTTGAAAACAATCTGCAAAGAAATTACAGATTACATTAGGACAAGAAGAAAAAACATTATCTTTAGACATTGAACTTGGATATCCATAGGTTTTCCGTTTTGTATTAATGAAGTCAAAAAACTTTTTTGGATCTATAATTAATTTATTTCCAATTTCATTGACATAATTATCGTATGCTAGATTTGATTTCTGTTTAAATTCAAAAGCAAGATCCTTGTACATGTTCAGTAAATTAACATCAGGATCCTTTGTAACTTTAATTTTTTTGTAAAGTTTGTTGCGTTGATTACGCAATGTCCTAATTTCTCTATTAAGCCAAGGTTCTGTTGTTTTATCTTTTTTACGAATTTTTGGCACAAAGGAGTTAATTATGTCGAAAATTTTAGAGTAAAAGATAGAAATTGAAGAGTTAATATCCTGTTTTATTAACAGATCGTCCCAATTTAAAATTGATAAAGCATTATTAATGCTTTGAAAATCAGCGTTGAAAAAGTCATATACAATATTATTATTGTAAGATTTCGCGAAGAGTGGCAAAGAAGTAGAAAATTCGAAGATGACTGCGTTATGATGAGGAGTGTTAGTGAACAGGTTGACTGCATCATCAGCGAGTTTAACCACCACTCTGTCATATGCATTTGAAAATGTAAGATCTAACCACTTATTGTTTTTATTTGGGTAATTAATAATTTGTTGTAAATCATTACCATAGAACTCCGTAATAATGTCAAAATCTATTTCATCATGAAAGTTAATTGGTAATAACAAATTATCTGAATCATCTTCTATAAAAGATAATGAAGGACGATTGAAATCGCCAAAAATAAAAATTGAATCATCCTCATTCATTTTAGATATAATATAGTGATAAATATCGAAAAATTCAGAATATGAGGAATTGTCAGAATTAGGTGGAAAGTAAACAATTCCTAGGTAAATAAAATTATTACCTAAGTTTACTCTAATAAATTGGTGATCAAAAGTGTGGGACGTCCTAGTGATTAGTGGAACACTAGAAAGGTTATTATTTACTGCAAGTAAGACACCGCCTCCACGGGAACAGTTCATAGAGAAAAAGTCCCTATCCTTTCTATAAATCGACCAATTATTGTCAAGTATTTCTTCATTTATGAAGGAATCGTTTAGCCATGTTTCGGTAATAGCAAGCACACTGAAGTCACAAGACTTGGCATCAACATATAATTTCTTTAGCTTACCTCTCATACCACTACAGTTGTGGTAGAAGTTTTTGAGATTTTCACCAAAATTGCTTTTATTATCTGTTGATTTTAACTCCTTAAAACTAGTTGTTGTATTTATTAAAATAAGATTAGTGTTAATGTTATTTTCTGCCGCTAAGGGAACGAAAAAAATCATTACTACTTTTTCTTATTTTTTGCAAATACTCGATTCTCTTACATTTAAGGTGACTACAATAAGCTTGTAAATCTTTTTCAACCGATTTAGATGAAGCTCCGAAACCTTCATGATATTTTACATATAATTTCATTAATTCCTTGGGTTAGAAGGCAAACCTTCTTGATCAATAAAAATTTTAATATTGAGTTTGGTTTTACCATCTACACAAAGGTCGTCATCTTCCTTATGCAAATAAGCTAAATAGAGTCTTACATTTTCATATATTTTTTGATCTCTAAAACGTGATAAGACATACGTATGATCGTCATTAGCTACAGCATTTTTCGTTAATCTGACTATAGGAGGTAGTATAGGATTAACAAAACTTGCATTAGGTTTGGATGAAACAGATGCAATTGGCTTATCGTTAATTGATGTCGTGTTGCAGTTAACGTTTAAGCTCTGAGTATACGGAATGCCAGCATTAAAGGTTTGTCCCTGTATGAAGTTAGGATATTTGCTAGCATTTGGTAGTGAAATATTCATTATATCATTTGGAGAATATTGTTTAGACGTTATTGACACTTTTGGAACTGAACTAATTACTGAATTAGTAGGATTTATTGAACTGGACTCTACATTAATAATTTTATTTGAAATGCTATTCGGCACCTCTATGGTGGAAGTAGTATTAGAAATAATGTGAGAAGAAGGCAAAATAGTCTGAAATTTAATTGGTGATTGAGTTAAATTTATGTTTTGTTTGTGTAAAATAGGTTGTGTTTTGTTTTTGCTTATAATATTGTTTTTATTTGTGGATTTAGTGTTATTGCGTGTATTTCTGTTCTTTTTTTTTTGTGTGATTGTTTTACTTTTAGCGTTATTAATATTAATATTAGGTTTTGTTTTATTTTTATTTTTTATTAAATCTAATTTACTATTATTTGATTGTTTACCTAAATGTTTAAAGATGGATATTTTTGTCCCTTTATTCCACAATTTAATATTATTTATTTCCTGAACTTTCGTTTCCGGTACACTAACTTTGAAAGTATGATACTGCGGTTTATATTTCAGCCACTTTGGTGTGATTAATTTACAATGAACCTCTTCACAATTCGACCTCTTTTTTATGTATCTGACTAGTTTCTCCTCTGTTGTATTAGTGCTAAGGTTGGAAATCCTTAGGTTAAATTTAGGTTTATTTATAACCTCTGGTGGATCAACTGCTTCTATTTCGAATGAAATATCGTCATTTTTTTCCTTAGTTGCTTGAATGTTAACCGTCTTAGCCTTATCTACATCATTTATTTCATCAAATAGTGATTTAGCTGAATCGTTTGAATGTAGATCATTCTGATGCGAAATACTACAAATTTTAACACCATCATTGATTGTCTCTATTTTGGCCTTAAGGATATCTAAATCGGCCAATACTACATTCCGAAAGCTCATTGAAATATCAGTTTTATTTATATTTTCTAAATTAGAGATTAAAAGCTGCTTTATATTGTCCAACGCATTCAAAAACTTATTATTAATTGGATCTTGTGCTAATGATTTTTCAATAATGTTTTTAAACGTTGAAATTTCCGTTTTTAAATTATTAGTTTCTACTTTGATTAGCTCGCTAACACTTCTTTTTTGATCATTTTTGAGATTACTAACAGTGTTATTAAGTAGTTCGAAATTTCTTTCCATTTCCGTAAAGCTGGCTGTATTGCTCTTTACAACTTCCAATAATTTCACCACTGTACCTTGAAAATTTTCTCTAACGGCATTAATGTTTAATGAGATTTCATGAGAAAATTTTCTCAGGTAAGTTTGTTGATCTAAACAATCTTCACAAACAAAATGCTGCGTCAAGAAGTTGTTATACCAATTTCTAGGAGCGTTTAAACAAACTCCATGAAATTTACGGTTGCAGAACCCGTTACAAGTTACTGAATCTGCTTTTATTTCAGTAACTAAACAATTTTTTGCACTGCATTTAAATTCCATTGTAATAATAAGCAATATAAATTATATGAAATTACAAGAAAAAAAAATTTAATTCACTTTGATGATTCACTTTAAATATTGTTTTTTATTATTGTTTTTGTTCTTATATTTATTTTTTGAATTATTAATTACTTTAAAATTGTTATTTAAAATTCAGTTTTGAAGTACACAAAAAATAAAGTATATTGAAAAGTAGGTCACTAGTTTAAAAATTAAAAAATTATGATTAAAGGTCAAGTTAACAAAATAAAATAAAATAAAATAAAATAAAATAAAAAGCACTTTTTATTTAAATTTCTTAAAATTAATTTTTGAAGAACGATAACGTCTGAACTGTATAAAGTTAGAATGAAATATGAACAGTTCCCGAACATTCTCTCGGCCTTGGCATATTTGAATAATTGCCAAAAGTAAATTGAGAACTGTAAGATAACAATAGTTGGAAATGTGGCAATTGTGCTAATTATGCTGGAAATGTGCTAGATTGATGTGCTAAAAATTGATGACATTTTCAGTTTTAAAGTCTAAGTATCCATTGCAATAGCAACAGTTAAAATTATAAATCCAAATTCCAACCTATCATATTACAATTTCATATATTTTATTTTTGTAATTTTTTTATTAAAACATTAACCTGTCGAATCATCAAATTAACCTGTGAAATTAGCTGAACATTATTTCCCAACATTAGTCACACGTAATCAACTAATTAATGTAAATTAATTTTTAATCTAACTCGAGAAAATAAAGTTGTATTAAAAAATCTAAGTTTTGTCTTATAATTTTTTTATAATTATTATTTTTTATAACTGAAATTAATATTTTTGGTTACCTGGAATAAATTACCTGGAACTGACCTGGAATGTGGTTACCTGGAACTGTCGGCCGAGCAGGGACCATTAGTGTTGAGGAAGTCAATAATAAATAGCTACCTGAAAGAAAAGAAAACAATTATTAAAATTTGTGATGAAAAAATTATCATTAAAATAAAAATTTATCAAAAAGTCAAAGGCTAAAAACTAAAACTAAGGGAGTTCAAAATTGAGGTATCATTTTGATTTTGCCGCCATTTTTTTTCTACCTGGTTTCTACTTTTTATACGAGGTTTCTTTAGGTATATTCTACATACATTCCGTTAGTTAATATGGAACGTAACACGAAGGAACCACGTGTTTTTGTTATTACAACATTTTTTGAAAATGGTAAAAGTTTTCAAGATGTAATTAGGAAATTTCGAACAAAATTTGATAGAGAAAATGCTCCAACAAATCGTGCCATTAAGCTGATGGTTGATAAATTTCTAGAAACTGGATCTGTTCTTGATAACAGAGGCAACATTTATCAACGTAGTGGCCGTTCAACCGAGAATGTAGCAGCTGTGAGCAGAAGTGTTGAAGAAGATCCAAGCTGACGCAAGAATTAAAACCAACTGACCATGCATTACGTCGGCAATTCGTTTCTTGGGCAATCGAAAACAAGAAGAAAATGAGATTTTTTTTAACACCGAGGAAGCTCATTTCCAGCTCAATGGCTACGTCAATAAACAGAATTGCCGCATTTGGGGTGAAGAGAATCCAAGGGTTATCTTAGAGCAACGGTTAAACGGTTATCAAAAAGTTATGGTTTGGTGTGGTTTTTGGTCAGGAGGAATCATCAGACCATATTTTTTTGAAAACGCAAATGAAAATGCGATTACGGTCAATGGAAATCGCTACAGGGAGATGATTCGAAGCGTTTTGTGGCGGGAAATTGATGATTTGTACGTAGAGAATATGTGGTTTCAACAGGACGGTGCCACTTGCCACACAGCAAGAGAAACAATGGATCTTTTGAAGGAAAAGTTCGAAGATCGCATTATTTCTCGTAGAGGAGTGATGTGGCCACCAAGATCGTGCGATTTGACACCGTTGGATTTTTTTTGTGGGGTTTTGTGAAATCGAAAGTGTACAGCAATAATCCCACAACAATTCAAGAGCTTAAAAACAACATTATCGAGCAGATTTCAACCATTGAGAACAGTTTATTGAACAACGTGATTCAGAATTTTGGTAAAAGATTGGAAGCCTGTCGAAATAGAAGAGGGGGCCACTTGGCCGACATAATTTTTCATTATTAACCGGAACCTATGTAAATTAAAATAAAAATATATTTAATATTTCAAAAAAAAGTCTTTTTTTATTAAAATTAAAATGATACCTCAATTTTGAACACCCTTTATTTAAAAAACTATTAGTGTAAAGTTTAAAATAAAAAAAAAAAATTTTTAAGGATTTAAAAAATTAAAACTAAATAAAAAAAACTATCATTGTAAAATTTGAGTATTTGAAAGAGTACCGTTTACCAAGAAATATTACTTTTCAACACGTGCAGCAAGTAGATCAAGGAGTAAAATTGAGCTATCGCACAAGGCAATAATCAAAACCTAACAAGTGTTGGCAGCAGCCGCTTTGTTCGGTAAATTCAAAAGACTGCAAATGGTTCTACAACTTCAATTCCAAGTCGCCACGTTTATGTAAGTTGATTATTATTTTTTTTAAATAAAAAAGTAAAGAAATAGTTAAGAAAAAAATTAATTTGAAAAAATTTTTTTGTAAATGGAACCACAATTTACAAGCAAAATGAATAAAATAAAAATATAAAAGAAAAAGAAAATTTTAAATAAGAATTGCTAAAATTTTTCGTAAATTTAACCATAATTTACGAATAAATTGAATAAGAAAAAATGAGTATAAAATAAAATTTAAGAAAAAAAAATTGCTAAGATAATTGCTAAGCATAAATTTAATCACAATTTATTGACAAATTCAAATAAATATCCTCATCTGAAAGAAGAAAATTATAAAAAAAAAAAAAATAATGAAATCTTTATTATACGAATTAAAACAAAAAATTAATTTTTGTTCTATTTCATTTGCTGTGATTTAAGCCTACTCGTCGATACCTAAGGGGAGGCTGTCTTAGGTACAGCAAATCCAAGAAAATAAGCAATTCAAACAAAATCAATTAATATAAGCAATTCAAACAAAATCAATTTAAATAGCAATTCAATAAAAAATATCTAAGAATTATAAAAGCAAAAAAATAATAATAAAGTCATATGTCTAGACATACATAATAACTGGCCAGTATAAAAAAAATAAAAAAAGGAAATTTTAAAATAAAACAAAATAATTAAATAAAATAACTAAATAAAATTATTAAATATAAAGTTAAAGCCACTATATTAAAATTAAAATAAGTAAAAATTAATTTTTATAAACTTCTAATTATAAGAATAATTTGAAACATCAAGAAATTTTTGTATTAATCTAATAAATAAATTGAAAAATAATTTTTGCCTTAATTAAGTAATAAAATTAACTTTAAAAAGAAAAAATATAATTTTGAATATAAAATAAAAGATATAATTTTGAATATAAAAATATAATTGAAATAAATATTTATTAATTATTAAAGAAAAAATTTAGTAAATTTGAAATATAATTATTTTTTATAAGAACTATTTAACTTTAAGTAATTTTCTAATTGTAATTTAAAAAATCTAATTTTTGTTAATTGTAATAAAAACCATGAGGTTTAAAAAAATTTTAAATTTAATATAAGATTTTATATTTTTGATTAATTTACTTAAGTTTTAAATATTTTGGGATTTCATTAAAATATTTTAAATAATTAAATTTATAATATTTAAGGTTTCATTAAATTTCATTTAAGAAATTGTTAAAAAATTTTCTAGAATAAGAAAAAACTTTTTTCCTGATTATTTTAAGTTTTGTTAAATTTTGTTTTCATAAATAAATATTTTAGCTTTTAAAATTTTTTGCGAACGTTGGATTTCCATGGTTTGTAAATTTCATATAAATAAATATTTTAAATATTAAATAAAATTTTAGAAAAAAAAGGAAAAAATTTAAATTTAATTAAATAAAATTTTAGAGGATTTAAATACTTTTATAATACAATAATTGAAAATTGTCAGTACGACTGGGAGCAAGCAAGAATTTAAAATTATATTTTGATATAACGCAAGAAAATAAGAGCATCTTTATCCTAGATTTATTGTTACATTTCCAAATATTTTATAATAAATTTTTAAATTTTATCATTTTAGCACTGTAAAATTTCAAATATTATAATACTTTTATTCATAATTAACATCTAGTACTCCAAAAAGTCTGATTTAATAAAATTCAGGTAATCTCGAATCTTATTTTGGTCAAAGCTCTTTTAAATTTTTTAGGACCTTTGCCTTTATTTTGATTATAAACTTTCTCGTTTTTTTTTGCTTTCTTTTGAATAATTTTCTGTTTAATAAAAATGAATCAAGAAGGAGCAACTCCGTTTGTTATGTCATCTACTCCAGAAAATTTAAACCCACATCTAAGTCCGATAAGAGAAAATAGATATACGAAAATTTGAGTGAGTCAATTAGAGAGATGATTCAATATGACTTATGAGAGAAGAAAACTGGTGAAACTGATGTGAATGGACAAATAGAACTTTCATTCAACTTTATCGAAGATTATGTGATGTCTCAAATCAGAGGGAGACAACAGAAGTTTTGAAGAATTGCTACAAAGAACGGTAAACGAATATAATTATACCATCCACTCAATAACCAAAAGAAAGCTCAGAGAGCTATTTTCCGGTAGAGTTCCAAATATAACACCAGAAGAATTTGAGAAAACTAGACTTAGCAATATTAAAAAAATTAAGAAAAAACAGCACAAGGATCTCGATCTCCACAATAAAGGAAACCAATTAAACACTACCAACCAGGTGATACAATTGATGTAAAGCATAACAAAATAATGGGATCTAAATTAACACAACGCTTCAACGCTAAAAATACAGTTATTATAACAAAATCAGGAAGAATTGTTCATAAATCAAACATAAAATCATAATGATGCTCATTCTTCATACAAACCTTGTAAAATTTTGGTTTTCTCTCACTTATCTGTTCAAGTAAATTATTATTTTTGTTCTCTCCAAATTTTTGTTATTTGTTCATTTTCTTACCATATAATTATCCTTTATGTCATTTTAGGTGCTTATTATACGAGTGTCTATCATTCGTCCAAATATTAGACTACACAGGATCGCATGCACTATCTATTATTCTGGAAGAAGCAAAGGTGCAAGTAGGAAGCTTTAGATACATCCATACTTGTTGGACGAATTTAAAATTAGCCGGGAACCAAGGTTCTTTAAATCTATATCACCATGTGGAAATGGATAGCTGGAAGTCTAGACCGTGCAGATTTGATTATGATAAAAAAGAAAATGAACAATCTCCTACAAAATAACAATAAACAAATTATAATAAATAAGTCTTTTAGTGATAGGATTAATAATATAAGTAGAATTACTAATCAGATTTTAGAAAACATTTGGTTAGGTCATGAATTTGACAATCAAAATATTCAAAAATTACAATAAAAGTTAAAATTTATAATAGTTAATTTAAAATATGCCGTGCATTGGGCTAAAATAGGTATTATTAACTCACTATTGCTCTCAAAGTCAGAAATTGAAACAATGACGTCAATTTTCGACAGAGAAAATTTTCCACACTCAGACGCTGAAGAAACGTTAAATCTTTCCAATGTAAAAGTAATAACAAATGGTACTTGCTTGCTCTACGTCATCGAAATCCCAATATCAGAAACTGAAGTAATTAAAAAAAATTTTAGTTAAACTTATAAAATTTAATAGCACTATTATTAAGCTTGATTATAAAGAAATATTATCTAATAATAAAAAAATGTATGGAATAAAAAAAAAATTGTTGATATTTCAAATTCTACCTGCATTCCGAATATATTAGAAGGAAGATCACCTACGTGCAATGTTACCAACGCTCATCATATCCCCACAATAGAAAAAATATCCGAAGGTATTATATTATTGAATCAATTCAACGGTACGATAACAATAAATGATAAACAAAAAACAATTATAGGAACATACCTAATTACGTTCCAATATTCAACAGTAATAATTAAAGACATGGTCTATACATCGAAAATAACCATAAGTGCCACAGTATTACCTGCAATTCTACAACCTGAACTCATAAAAAAAGAATTGCAACCACACCTTTTTCAAGAACTCTTCAAGGATCTTCATACCAATAATACAAATAAAATTGAATTACTGAAAGAACGGAGTCTAATAAACCATGTATTAAGTACTTCTTGTGTCATACCAGAAATAGCATCACTATTGGGCTTATTTGTATTAATTGGGACACGATATAGGAAAAAACGGAACAAAGTAATAATAAACAACATACAATCCGATCAGGATATACCAGAAGAAGTTACTACTTGCAATAATCAATCAATAAAAGACACGCCACAGAATCCTGTAGATCACTAAAATAGAAAATTTCAGATATCCCTGATGAATTCAGCACCAGTCAAGATAAAGACAGCCCCAAGACGAAACTTATACAACCCTAATCTTTAAATTTATCGAATGAGGACATCGATATTTGAGGGGGAGGAGTTAAAATTATAAATCCAAATTCCAACATATTATATTACAATTTTATTTTCGTAAATTTTTTATTAAAAGATTAACCTGTGAATCATCAAATTAACCTGTGAAAATAGTTCAACATTATTTTCCAACATATATTTGAGTCAGCAGAATGCAGGTAGAAGAATGCAATTAATATAAAATTCATAAAAAAATAATTTAATTTTTAATGTAACTCGAGAGAATAAAGTTGTATTAAAAAAATCTAATACTTAGAAAAAACATCTAAATTTTGTCTTATAATTTTTTTATTATTATTTTTTATACCTGTAATTAATATTTTTGGTTACTTGGAATAAAAATTATTAACTTATATTTAATGTTGTCTATTAATTTCCAATTAGTGTGTAGTATGTAGTATTATTCAGTATATAGTATTAAATTTTCAGTATTTTCTTTAATTTCTTCATTAGAAAAAAACGTTCACTATGTTTTGTAAATTAGAAAATGTTTACTATTTCCTCTAATTTTCACAAAAATATTCCAATTTATATATATTATAATATATTATTATATTATATATATATTATATTATTATGTTTCTTTTTCTCTCAACCGATTTTTTCCGACACTTAAATATACTGCTTGAGCGCCAGTTGTGATAAAAGAATTTATAATTTTTTAAAAAATAATTTTATTTCAGTTTAACAAAGATTCTTGCTTAAGACGAATTTTACAAATCAAATTATTAGATTTTTATAATAAAATTTTGCGAACATCGATATTAAAATTTATAATAAAAGTATTAATTGAAATTTGAGAAAAGTTATTTAAAATGTATAAGCGGATGCGCGAATAACATTTATTATTTATTTTAATAATACAAAAAAAACAACAATTTATTTTTATAAATATTTTAATTTTATTAAAATCGAAAACTTAACTATTTAAATATAATATTGCGATTACTTAGTTTAACAATTTCTTTTTAGACTGTTACAGTTCAGCAGTTATTCTTAGACTCCTCTTTTTTAATTCGTTACCAATATTTATATTAGTTATTATCTTGAATATTTTATTTAATTCTTCACTTATACAAATAAAGCAATTTCTTTGCCTTAAATACATAATATAAATCTTAATCTATTTTATCGTACAAAGAAAGTAATTTCTTTGTCTCAACATAATAATTATCTTATTTAAACATGACTTGATTTGTTTACTTGATAGTAACTTTTTATTTAAGACATGTTTTAGTCTGTCTGTTAATATTGATTATAGTTATTTACCTGATAACAAAATATTTTGTTAAGACATGTTTTAGTTTGTCTGTTAATATTGATTTTAATTATTTACCTGATTCTAAATATTCTATTGTCTTTAATTGCTTTTTCATTTGTGTTAAGGATGTAACTCGCGTGTAATTTAATGTACTTACCTTTCTTTTCTTGTTTACAAAATACAAAGTTGATTAATTATTAATATTTTATTAAGTCAATAAAATTGACTATCGATAATCGGAAAGATATATTAAATTTAATTAAATATCAAATCAGGTAAATTATATTTTTAACACAAGATGTCACTTTAATTTGTAAATTACTATTAATTATACCCGTAAAATAGGATCGGGTATAATAAAATTACTCCTCCGTTTGTAGCACCTCGAAATAAGCGAGCTAGATATACCTTCAAAGGTATGGATCGGATCAGAAAAAAATTCTAAGACTTTTGAGCTATGTCCGTCCGTTCGTCCGTCCGTCAGCACGCTAACTCAAAAACTAAGAAAGCTAGAATCTTGAAATTTACACAAAATATTCTGGGAGTAATTTGTAGGTTCCCTATTTTTTTTGGTTGAGTTTGGACTAAACCTTAAGGTAGCTCTCGAAAACCTAACTTTTAGATCCCTACATTTTTTTTTAAATAGAGCTATGAAATGTTAACTGCTGATAGATCTCACAAAAATATTAATTTTATTTTTAATAACTTTTTTTCGTAGCCCCACCCGCTACAGCTCCCCAAAGGTTCAAAAACGCTCTATATTTAAATTATTATAGAACAAGTTGTATAAGGTATATCTTCATTTTGAAAACGCTAAACGATTACTACTTTTATTAGCTTTAAAAGTATATATACAATAAATATATATTTGTGGCATACGGTCTTAATTTACCGTTATGCGAAACTAAAATTTTGCAAAATCCTTTAACCCTTCTAACATCTAAACGTTTTAAGTTGGAAACTTGAAATTTTGACAGAAGTTAGTTCTTTGAAAATAAGTATGAGTTATTTCAGAAATTTTTTTTGTATCACTCCCCGTTTAGGAGCTGTAAGGGGTCAAAAACTGAAAATTTGCTATTTTTAAACACCTGTAACTTGAACACCTGTTAAAATTTTTTTGAAGTAATACACAAAAATTAAAGTTGTTATTTAGCTCACTAATAGTGAAATTTTTTGCTGTTGTATTAATCTGGTGATTAATGTTACAGCGGCTATGAAATTCATAGGAAGCTACAAGGGTGCTGTCATCTGCGAAACTATGGATCGGATTGGAGGTTAATGAGAGTAGGTCATTGATAAATATTAAGAAGAGAGTTGGGGATAAAACTGATCCCTGGGGGACACCAGCATTTATTTTGAATTTGTCAGATGAATATCCATCGACCAGTACACGAATCGTGCGATTCGAAAGGAAATCTCCAATCCATTTTAGAAAGACCCTACCTAGACCTAATGCTTTGCACTTTACCAATAGAGCATCGTGCCAAACTCGATCGAAAGCCTTAGAAATATCAAGAGCCACAACATCAGACTCACCAGAATAGTGAAGGTTGATGCTTAGCTTCTCACAAAGGTAAGTCATGATATCATCGGTTGAACGACGGGCTCTGAACCCGTATTGACAATCATGAAGCAAACCTTTGTGATCCAGGTATTTCAGAAGCTTTTGGTTCACTATTTTCTCCATTACCTTGGAGAGGACCGAAGTTATAGCAATAGGGCGGTAGTTGGAGGGATAGCTTTTATTACCTTTTTTGGGAATTGGGAAAACATGTGCAACCTTCCATTGGGTAGGATGAATATCCGAATAGTGGAGTAGGTATTTTTAAGCACCATCGTGGTTATACCATCTGAACCGGCTGACTTATTTGTATCAAGATTCTTTAAGATTTTCATTACTGCCCGCGTCCTAAAGTAAATTTTAACGAAGGAGCAGCCAGCTCCTGGAACAGAAGGTGTCATCTGAGCTGACTGTGACAGTGTCGAATTGAAGGCGAACTGTTTGCCAAATAAGTTCGCCTTCTCTTTAGAATCTGATACAGTTCTGTTAGTTTTATCATTAAAAGGTGGAAAGGAAGACCCTCTAACGTCTTCCTTTAGACTTTTGGTAAATGACCAAAAAGATTTGTTATTCTTAGGCATGTGGATTATTTTACGTTTTAACTTTTGGTTGAACAAGAATTTTTGCTTATTGATAACTCTCTTGCATCTGTTTCTCACCGCTATATAGTTGGCCCTGCGAGCCTCCGACCTATTTTTTTGGTAAAGTTTAAAAGCCACCTCTTTTCTAGAAATGGCTTCTTTGCAAATACAATTAAACCAAGATTTGGGACTCCTCTTAACAGATTTCATGAAGTGAGGGATGAATAACCTCATTCCAAGCAAAATAGTTTCACTAATCGCATTTGCAGCAAAGTTATCATTTCTGTTGCGGAAGCAGAATGACCAATCAAAGGCTCTAAAAAAATTGTTAAGGCCCTCCCAGTCAGCATGGCTGTAACGCCAAACTAATTTTTTAGGAGGGGACCTTTGGTTGGAGATTGTGCTTACCCGGAAACTAGTGTTAACCAAACAATGGTCAGAATTACCCAGGGGGCAACCAACTGAAACCACATATTTTTACATAGAAACAGATCCAAGAGGTGACCTTCATGATCAGCACGGTCCGGAATCCTAGTGGGATTTTGGACATGTTGAGAAAGGTGGAACAGTGTGGAGAATAGTTCAACTTGTTTCCCAATTGAGTTTTGACTCGGGGAGATGTTGCTAGAAAAATAAAGCCAGTCCCTGTTATGAATGTTGAAATCTCCCGCCAGAACAATTTCAGTGTCTGGAGATGCGTCCAAAATTTCATTGATCTGGTTCGATAGATTTTCAATTTCCATAGCAGTTTCTTGTTCATTTGAGTTGGGTGATCTGTATAGCAAACAGAAATGTATGACATGCTTTTCAACGAGAATTTTGACCCAAATGTAATGAAAGGTTGGGCTAGAACATTTATATTTTGGAAGTGTGTTGAAAGCGATGTCATTTTTTATGTAGACAGCGATACTTCTTTTGCCGGTAACATTAAAGTTATCATTGTGATTACTGACTTGTGTTTCACAAAAGGCTAAGACTGCTGGTTTAATTGAACTAAGATGGCAATCGACGGAATGAAAATTCGTTTGCAACCCGCGTATGTTACAGAAATTAACATTAAAAGTCGTAATCTTGATGGAAAAAAATTAATATGAAAGAAAAGTTAAAATAATAAATAATAATATTAAAATTAAAATGGAAATCTAGTTCAAAATTAAAATCAAAAGCAAAATTTAGATAAAATCAGAGTTGAAATTGTAATTAAAATCAAAATTAGACTAAAAATCAATTTCGAAATTAACCAAGATCAAAATCTGACTTAAGATAAATTAAAGTATGTAAATTAAGTAATTAAGTATGTATAATAAAATTTAAAGCAAAAATTAAAGTTAACAAAAACTAAAATTTATTCAAAATTAAAATCAAAAGTAAAAGTGCACGATTTAAATAACCCGAACTTGACAACACTTTAAAATAAATTACTATCAAAGTCAATAACAATACTTTATATCAACATTAATACATTACTTTTCAATATTTTGCCTTGAGTGAGCAAACGTTCAACAGTTTTTAACATACGCTTTTAAGTGACCTTATTGAACGCAGGTACAACCACAGACTCACCAAAAGCAAAACTTACCACCAGAAATTAATTAATTAAGTTACGGTAATTACTATGGTGGTATTTAAAAAAAAAGAGCGAATTGAGAGTCAAAGAAGAACACCAGCATCCATCATACGTGTATGAGGGAGATGGATATATAATTGTTTTGTTTACGACAAAATGATATTAAGATGAAATAAATAAAAAAGAAAAGTAAATTAATGTAAACAAAACCAACCGAGAGCGTTTAATTAAAAATTAAAATCTGAATCAAAAAGTTTAAAAATTATTTAAATTTGATATAGTTCAAAAAAAAAAAAAAAACTAATCAAAAATAGAATAAAAAAAAAAAAAAAAATATTTTAGTGTATAGGCAAACCAATATGCGTAAAAAAAATAAAAATAAAATAAAACTTGTATGTAAATTGAACCAAGAATACTTATAGTGCCGCCATTGGAGTGCAGCCATATAATTCAGAATCTAAAATTAATACACCACACTTATAAATATTTTTTTTTAGTAAAGGATTGAAGAAAAAAAAATAAAAAATTAATTAAAAAGTTCAATAATTTAATTTTATGTTAATAATATTAGAAAAAAAGATAAAAATCCAAAAATACATAAAAAAGTTTTAAACTAATTACTTCAAAGTTTGTGTTGTTGTCACTTGTTGTCACTTCAAAACTTAACTTAGAACTGGAACTGGATAGAACTGGAACATATGTAATTGGTGGATATTTATGGTTACTTTCTTGGATGTTTTCAAATGTTTCATAATTATTTTTTTAGCTTAATCTCTTTCAAACACATATTACTTTTGTATGTTCTGCTTATGCTCTAACATTTTCGTGGATATATTGGTCTAACGAAAACCAGCTTTAATATGTATATGTAATTATACATTCAGTAAATTTGATCTTAGCTATACCTTTGTGGGTCCACAAAGGTTAATACCAATATTTTAGAAAATTTCAATATTCCATCCAAAAATATTTTTTAATTTTTAGAAGAAATATTCTTCTAAACAAAAAAGAAAAAAATAAAAACAAATAGATCTCCGTTACAATTTACATCACACTTGCAATATTTTTATAAAATTTTGTTGGCCTTCAAATATTATCTATGTATTGTGTAGAGTTATTCTTTATGAGATCTATAAAATTCCATTTTAAAATTATAAGAACATTTGTTTGTGATGCATAGATAAATATGTGTGTATGTATGTATGTATGTATGTATGTATGTATGTATGTATGTATGTATGTATGTATGTATGTATGTAACAATATAAAATCAATTTTTAGAGAAAAAAAAATCAGTTCGAAGAAAATGAATTATTAACTGAATGAATGAAAAAATATTTTTTTGTTTTATTTTTCTTATGTTCTTTGATGGTATACCAAAAAAACGGTCATCTTTTTACGAAATATCCCCAAATACGATCTTAGGGTGATTTCAAATCAATGAAACATGCGATTTAAGTACATATATTAGAATTCGATGATAGGCATCTAAAAATGTAAATATACGTACACATACATACATACATATATGTAGTTAGCATTAAGCTTAATTTTTAATCTGTAAATCATAAAAATTCGAAAGATTAAAAAAAATATTCACACATACATACATATATACTTTTATCCAAATTCATTTTTTCTTTACATTTAAATGCCATGGCAAATGCAAAAAGAAGTTTTGCATGTCATGTATATATAATATAAAATAAACATTCACATGCACTATGTGATTTTAAATGAAATAATATCAAATAGGTATGAATAATGTATACATAGCTACTCATTATTCAATTCTTTGGAATTTGTACTCTTTTTCTTGCTTCGGTTTTTGTATAACCAAAATTGATTTTGTTCCTATTTTCTCCTTTTCGTTTTTCTTCAGAACATTCAATATAAAAATTATGTTCATATAAAATATTACAATGACAGTTCCTTAATTCAAATTTTAATTTAGTAGCAGATTAGTTATGAATTGTAGTGAACTTTAAAATTAGTTATCAATAATAAATACCTTATTATGATATATAAATTAAAATTTTTGTTTTTATTAATTTTAAGTTAAGTTTCATAAGTTAAAAAAAATTCAATTTAATAGGTACTTATTCTTCGTGACTAAAAAGGATAAAATAAAAAATTATGAAAAAAATTTTTAAAAAACAGCTTTTTTTTAACCTTAAAGTAGAAAATACATTTTTAATTGCGAATTTTTCTCTAATTTTCTAAATTATATAGTTAAGATGGATGTTCTTTTAAAAAAATTTATATCAATATAGTAAATATTAATTTAATAAATTTAATAAATATTAAGAAATACATATTTTAGCATTAAGCAACTTTTAATTTTTAAGTATATATAAGTTTACGTTTGGTTAATAAAAACAGTCAAAAGACCATAAGACAAATGAAAAGCTGTGTTTTAATATTTTTGCTTCCAAAGAAGTAAAAACCAAATTCGCGTGCAACAATTAAATTTGGTGTGAACCAAATTTAAACTTTATTCCCAAATTGCAATTTTGCTGATTTAGCAGATTAGCTGTTATGTTATATTGGCTGTTGTTATAACTGTTATGTTAGCTCCTCCCTTTTCAAAAATCTGCGTCTCGTGGATTAAAAGTTGAGTTTGATTGGTCCTAGTTGGTTGGTTCCGCCTTGATTAGATGAGTTTGTTTACGGGATGACCCAATTCTTTCCGTACTTTTAAAGTAACAGGAAAATGACGACTAAGATAATGACTGAAATTGTTGGCCATCCAATGATATTAACGAGCTTCTAAATGTGGTAGTTCTGAAATAATTCTTGTAGTTTTCTCAGATTTGTTAGGTGTAGATTATGTAAATATTTTAGGCTGAGTCTAATGCCATTCGTTGTAATGTTGGTTCTTAAAATGTTTTTAAATTGAAATCTCTCATTTTGGTATTTGATTATAAAGCTTCCCTCTAGATGTTTTGTTAGGTTGTTGTAGAAAACACTTCAGTTAAAATTTGTTATGAAAAATATGTTTTCGTTCAGAGAATCAATTATTTCATTATCACTAAATTCATTTTCATACTCTGCATTTTGACAATTTATAAGTTGATAATTGCAGTGATCTTCCTTCAGTTTTTTTAGTTGATTGGGTTCAAAGATGAGCGCATCTTTTAAGTTGTGTCATTTTTCGGAAATTCCCATATCTTCGTTTTTGTTGAAAAGAAGCTGCCCGTAATTTAAGTGAATTTGTCGCTTGTTGGTGATTTTTGATCTAATTGAAACGTGGTTATTTTTTTTTGTTTGACTGGTATTGCAATCACATATAACAGCGTATAGTTTTTGACTACCATTATTGGTTCTGTGTATCCTACTGCTTCGATTGTATTTGTAGTACGGCAGAATTTCTAGTTCACTTATCAGTATGCTAATTTTATCCCTATCTAGTAGATTGGTGTTTATAACTTTACTTTTTGCTAATTGAACTGCCCTTAATATTACTTTGATATCCTATTTTATCATCATCAGTTTGTTAAAGATGCTGTGTGCCATATTGGAATAGTTATCATTATATTGTTGCCTAATCTTATTATATTCGTTGAGAATCTCATTTGTTTTTTTTACAAAAGCTTTATTTATTTTGTATTACTCGTTATTATTTTACATTATCTCATTTTGGCTTTTCATTATCTCTTCCCAGTCAATAGCATCAACGTTCCCTGCAATCCACTTCCATGAGGATCCTATCCAATTTATTGATATTTTTGTACTTGATTTTTCCTGTACTACATCTTCAATTAACCGTTCAATTTCTTTTATCAAATTATTAGATTTTTATAATAAAATTTTGCGAACATCGATATTAAAATTTATAATAAAAGTATTAATTGAAATTTGAGAAAAGTTATTTAAAATGTATAAGCGGATGCGCGAATAACATTTATTATTTATTTTAATAATACAAAAAAAACAACAATTTATTTTTATAAATATTTTAATTTTATTAAAATCGAAAACTTAACTATTTAAATATAATATTGCGATTACTTAGTTTAACAATTTCTTTTTAGACTGTTACAGTTCAGCAGTTATTCTTAGACTCCTCTTTTTTAATTCGTTACCAATATTTATATTAGTTATTATCTTGAATATTTTATTTAATTCTTCACTTATACAAATAAAGCAATTTCTTTGCCTTAAATACATAATATAAATCTTAATCTATTTTATCGTACAAAGAAAGTAATTTCTTTGTCTCAACATAATAATTATCTTATTTAAACATGACTTGATTTGTTTACTTGATAGTAACTTTTTATTTAAGACATGTTTTAGTCTGTCTGTTAATATTGATTATAGTTATTTACCTGATAACAAAATATTTTGTTAAGACATGTTTTAGTTTGTCTGTTAATATTGATTTTAATTATTTACCTGATTCTAAATATTCTATTGTCTTTAATTGCTTTTTCATTTGTGTTAAGGATGTAACTCGCGTGTAATTTAATGTACTTACCTTTCTTTTCTTGTTTACAAAATACAAAGTTGATTAATTATTAATATTTTATTAAGTCAATAAAATTGACTATCGATAATCGGAAAGATATATTAAATTTAATTAAATATCAAATCAGGTAAATTATATTTTTAACACAAGATGTCACTTTAATTTGTAAATTACTATTAATTATACCCGTAAAATAGGATCGGGTATAATAAAATTACTCCTCCGTTTGTAGCACCTCGAAATAAGCGAGCTAGATATACCTTCAAAGGTATGGATCGGATCAGAAAAAAATTCTAAGACTTTTGAGCTATGTCCGTCCGTTCGTCCGTCCGTCAGCACGCTAACTCAAAAACTAAAAAAGCTAGAATCTTGAAATTTACACAAAATATTCTGGGAGTAATTTGTAGGTTCCCTATTTTTTTTGGTTGAGTTTGGACTAAACCTTAAGGTAGCTCTCGAAAACCTAACTTTTAGATCCCTACATTTTTTTTTAAATAGAGCTATGAAATGTTAACTGCTGATAGATCTCACAAAAATATTAATTTTATTTTTAATAACTTTTTTTCGTAGCCCCACCCGCTACAGCTCCCCAAAGGTTCAAAAACGCTCTATATTTAAATTATTATAGAACAAGTTGTATAAGGTATATCTTCATTTTGAAAACGCTAAACGATTACTACTTTTATTAGCTTTAAAAGTATATATACAATAAATATATATTTGTGGCATACGGTCTTAATTTACCGTTATGCGAAACTAAAATTTTGCAAAATCCTTTAACCCTTCTAACATCTAAACGTTTTAAGTTGGAAACTTGAAATTTTGACAGAAGTTAGTTCTTTGAAAATAAGTATGAGTTATTTCAGAAATTTTTTTTGTATCACTCCCCGTTTAGGAGCTGTAAGGGGTCAAAAACTGAAAATTTGCTATTTTTAAACACCTGTAACTTGAACACCTGTTAAAATTTTTTTGAAGTAATACACAAAAATTAAAGTTGTTATTTAGCTCACTAATAGTGAAATTTTTTGCTGTTGTATTAATCTGGTGATTAATGTTACAGCGGCTATGAAATTCATAGGAAGCTACAAGGGTGCTGTCATCTGCGAAACTATGGATCGGATTGGAGGTTAATGAGAGTAGGTCATTGATAAATATTAAGAAGAGAGTTGGGGATAAAACTGATCCCTGGGGGACACCAGCATTTATTTTGAATTTGTCAGATGAATATCCATCGACCAGTACACGAATCGTGCGATTCGAAAGGAAATCTCCAATCCATTTTAGAAAGACCCTACCTAGACCTAATGCTTTGCACTTTACCAATAGAGCATCGTGCCAAACTCGATCGAAAGCCTTAGAAATATCAAGAGCCACAACATCAGACTCACCAGAATAGTGAAGGTTGATGCTTAGCTTCTCACAAAGGTAAGTCATGATATCATCGGTTGAACGACGGGCTCTGAACCCGTATTGACAATCATGAAGCAAACCTTTGTGATCCAGGTATTTCAGAAGCTTTTGGTTCACTATTTTCTCCATTATCTTGGAGAGGACCGAAGTTATAGCAATAGGGCGGTAGTTGGAGGGATAGCTTTTATTACCTTTTTTGGGAATTGGGAAAACATGTGCAACCTTCCATTGGGTAGGATGAATATCCGAATAGTGGAGTAGGTATTTTTAAGCACCATCGTGGTTATACCATCTGAACCGGCTGACTTATTTGTATCAAGATTCTTTAAGATTTTCATTACTGCCCGCGTCCTAAAGTAAATTTTAACGAAGGAGCAGCCAGCTCCTGGAACAGAAGGTGTCATCTGAGCTGACTGTGACAGTGTCGAATTGAAGGCGAACTGTTTGCCAAATAAGTTCGCCTTCTCTTTAGAATCTGATACAGTTCTGTTAGTTTTATCATTAAAAGGTGGAAAGGAAGACCCTCTAACGTCTTCCTTTAGACTTTTGGTAAATGACCAAAAAGATTTGTTATTCTTAGGCATGTGGATTATTTTACGTTTTAACTTTTGGTTGAACAAGAATTTTTGCTTATTGATAACTCTCTTGCATCTGTTTCTCACCGCTATATAGTTGGCCCTGCGAGCCTCCGACCTATTTTTTTGGTAAAGTTTAAAAGCCACCTCTTTTCTAGAAATGGCTTCTTTGCAAATACAATTAAACCAAGATTTGGGACTCCTCTTAACAGATTTCATGAAGTGAGGGATGAATAACCTCATTCCAAGCAAAATAGTTTCACTAATCGCATTTGCAGCAAAGTTATCATTTCTGTTGCGGAAGCAGAATGACCAATCAAAGGCTCTAAAAAAATTGTTAAGGCCCTCCCAGTCAGCATGGCTGTAACGCCAAACTAATTTTTTAGGAGGGGACCTTTGGTTGGAGATTGTGCTTACCCGGAAACTAGTGTTAACCAAACAATGGTCAGAATTACCCAGGGGGCAACCAACTGAAACCACATATTTTTACATAGAAACAGATCCAAGAGGTGACCTTCATGATCAGCACGGTCCGGAATCCTAGTGGGATTTTGGACATGTTGAGAAAGGTGGAACAGTGTGGAGAATAGTTCAACTTGTTTCCCAATTGAGTTTTGACTCGGGGAGATGTTGCTAGAAAAATAAAGCCAGTCCCTGTTATGAATGTTGAAATCTCCCGCCAGAACAATTTCAGTGTCTGGAGATGCGTCCAAAATTTCATTGATCTGGTTCGATAGATTTTCAATTTCCATAGCAGTTTCTTGTTCATTTGAGTTGGGTGATCTGTATAGCAAACAGAAATGTATGACATGCTTTTCAACGAGAATTTTGACCCAAATGTAATGAAAGGTTGGGCTAGAACATTTATATTTTGGAAGTGTGTTGAAAGCGATGTCATTTTTTATGTAGACAGCGATACTTCTTTTGCCGGTAACATTAAAGTTATCATTGTGATTACTGACTTGTGTTTCACAAAAGGCTAAGACTGCTGGTTTAATTGAACTAAGATGGCAATCGACGGAATGAAAATTCGTTTGCAACCCGCGTATGTTACAGAAATTAACATTAAAAGTCGTAATCTTGATGGAAAAAAATTAATATGAAAGAAAAGTTAAAATAATAAATAATAATATTAAAATTAAAATGGAAATCTAGTTCAAAATTAAAATCAAAAGCAAAATTTAGATAAAATCAGAGTTGAAATTGTAATTAAAATCAAAATTAGACTAAAAATCAATTTCGAAATTAACCAAGATCAAAATCTGACTTAAGATAAATTAAAGTATGTAAATTAAGTAATTAAGTATGTATAATAAAATTTAAAGCAAAAATTAAAGTTAACAAAAACTAAAATTTATTCAAAATTAAAATCAAAAGTAAAAGTGCACGATTTAAATAACCCGAACTTGACAACACTTTAAAATAAATTACTATCAAAGTCAATAACAATACTTTATATCAACATTAATACATTACTTTTCAATATTTTGCCTTGAGTGAGCAAACGTTCAACAGTTTTTAACATACGCTTTTAAGTGACCTTATTGAACGCAGGTACAACCACAGACTCACCAAAAGCAAAACTTACCACCAGAAATTAATTAATTAAGTTACGGTAATTACTATGGTGGTATTTAAAAAAAAAGAGCGAATTGAGAGTCAAAGAAGAACACCAGCATCCATCATACGTGTATGAGGGAGATGGATATATAATTGTTTTGTTTACGACAAAATGATATTAAGATGAAATAAATAAAAAAGAAAAGTAAATTAATGTAAACAAAACCAACCGAGAGCGTTTAATTAAAAATTAAAATCTGAATCAAAAAGTTTAAAAATTATTTAAATTTGATATAGTTCAAAAAAAAAAAAAAAACTAATCAAAAATAGAATAAAAAAAAAAAAAAAATATTTTAGTGTATAGGCAAACCAATATGCGTAAAAAAAATAAAAATAAAATAAAACTTGTATGTAAATTGAACCAAGAATACTTATAGTGCCGCCATTGGAGTGCAGCCATATAATTCAGAATCTAAAATTAATACACCACACTTATAAATATTTTTTTTTAGTAAAGGATTGAAGAAAAAAAAATAAAAAATTAATTAAAAAGTTCAATAATTTAATTTTATGTTAATAATATTAGAAAAAAAGATAAAAATCCAAAAATACATAAAAAAGTTTTAAACTAATTACTTCAAAGTTTGTGTTGTTGTCACTTGTTGTCACTTCAAAACTTAACTTAGAACTGGAACTGGATAGAACTGGAACATATGTAATTGGTGGATATTTATGGTTACTTTCTTGGATGTTTTCAAATGTTTCATAATTATTTTTTTAGCTTAATCTCTTTCAAACACATATTACTTTTGTATGTTCTGCTTATGCTCTAACATTTTCGTGGATATATTGGTCTAACGAAAACCAGCTTTAATATGTATATGTAATTATACATTCAGTAAATTTGATCTTAGCTATACCTTTGTGGGTCCACAAAGGTTAATACCAATATTTTAGAAAATTTCAATATTCCATCCAAAAATATTTTTTAATTTTTAGAAGAAATATTCTTCTAAACAAAAAAGAAAAAAATAAAAACAAATAGATCTCCGTTACAATTTACATCACACTTGCAATATTTTTATAAAATTTTGTTGGCCTTCAAATATTATCTATGTATTGTGTAGAGTTATTCTTTATGAGATCTATAAAATTCCATTTTAAAATTATAAGAACATTTGTTTGTGATGCATAGATAAATATGTGTGTATGTATGTATGTATGTATGTATGTATGTATGTATGTATGTATGTATGTATGTATGTATGTATGTAACAATATAAAATCAATTTTTAGAGAAAAAAAAATCAGTTCGAAGAAAATGAATTATTAACTGAATGAATGAAAAAATATTTTTTTGTTTTATTTTTCTTATGTTCTTTGATGGTATACCAAAAAAACGGTCATCTTTTTACGAAATATCCCCAAATACGATCTTGGGGTGATTTCAAATCAATGAAATTGACTACGAGTTTTTCTTCTACGTGAGTTCTCTATGTATATAGTTACTTTATGATATTATGTAGATATCTGATATTTACTTTAACTAGAGTAATAGATTTTTTGTTTACATGCGATTTAAGTACCTATATTACAATTCGATGATAGGCATCTAAAAATGTAAATATACGTACACATACATACATACATATATGTAGTTAGCATTAAGCTTAATTTTTAATCTGTAAATCATAAAAATTCGAAAGATTAAAAAAAATATTCACACATACATACATATATACTTTTATCCAAATTCATTTTTTCTTTACATTTAAATGCCATGGCAAATGCAAAAAAAAGTTTTGCATGCCATTTATATATAATATAAAATAAACATTCACATGCACTATGTGATTTTAAATAAAATAATATCAATTAGGTATGAATAATGTATACATAGCTACTCATTATTCAATTCTTTGGAATTTGTACTCTTTTTCTTGCTTCGGTTTTTGTATAACCAAAATTGATTTTGTTCCTATTTTCTCCTTTTCGTTTTTCTTCAGAACATTCAATATAAAAATTATGTTCATATAAAATATTACAATGACAGTTCCTTAATTCAAATTTTAATTTAGTAGCAGATTAGTTATGAATCGTAGTTAACTTTAAAATTAGTTATCAATAATAAATACCTTATTATGATATATAAATTAAAATTTTTGTTTTTATTAATTTTAAGTTAAGTTTCATAAGTTAAAAAAAAAATTCAATTTAATAGGTACTTATTCTTCGTGACTAAAAAGGATAAAATAAAAAATTATGAAAAAAATTTTTAAAAACCAGCTTTTTTTGAACTTAAAAGTAGAAAATACATTTTTAATTGCGAATTTTTCTCTAATTTTCTAAATTATATAGTTAAGATGGATGTTCTTTTAAAGAAATGAATATCAATATAGTAAATATTAATTTAATAAATTTAATAAATATTAAGAAATACATATTTTAGCATTAAGCAACTTTTAATTTTTAAGTATATATAAGTTTACGTTTGGTTAATAAAAACAGTCAAAAGACCATAAGACAAATGAAAAGCTGTGTTTTAATATTTTTGCTTCCGAAGAAGTAAAAACCAAATTCGCGTGCAACAATTAAATTTGGTGTGAACCAAATTTAAACTTTATTCCCAAATTGCAATTTTGCTGATTTAGCAGATTAGCTGTTATGTTATATTGGCTGTTGTTATAACTGTTATGTTAGCTCCTCCCTTTTCAAAAATCTGCGTCTCGTGGATTAAAAGTTGAGTTTGATTGGTCCTAGTTGGTTGGTTCCGCCTTGATTAGATGAGTTTGTTTGCGGGATGACCCAATTCTTTCGGTACTTTTAAAGTAACAGGAAAATGACGACTAAGATAATGACTGAAATTGTTGGCCATCCAATGATATTAACGAGCTTTGAAATGTGGTAGTTCTGAAATAATTCTTGTAGTTTTCTCAGATTTGTTAGGTGTAGTTTATGTAAATATTTCAGGCTGAGTCTAATGCAATTAGTTGTAATGTTGGTTCTTAAAATGTTTTTAAATTGAAATCTCTCATTTTGGTATTTGATTATAAAGCTTCCCTCTAGATGTTTTGTTGGGTTGTTGTAGAAAACACTTCAGTTAAAATTTGTTATGAAAAATATGTTTTCGTTCAGAGAATCAATTATTTCATTATCAATAAATTCATTTTCATACTCTGCATTTTGACAATTTATAAGTTGATAATTGCAGTGATCTTCCTTCAGTTTTTTTAGTTGATTGGGTTCAAAGATGAGCGCATCTTTTAAGTTGTGTAATTTTTCGGAAATTCCCATATCTTCGTTTTTGTTGAAAAGAAGCTCCCCGTAATTTAAGTGAATTTGTCGCTTGTTGGTGATTTTTGATCTAATTGAAACGTGGTTATTTTTTTTTGTTTGACTGGTATTGCAATCACATATAACAGCGTATAGTTTTTGACTACCATTATTGGTTCTGTGTATCCTACTGCTTCGATTGTATTTGGAGTACGGCAGAATTTCTAGTTCACTTATCAGTATGCTAATTTTATCCCTATCTAGTAGATTGGTGTTTATAACTTTACTTTTTGCTAATTGTACTGCCCTTAATATTTCTTTGATATCCTATTTTATCATCATCAGTTTGTTAAAGATGCTTTGTGCCATATTGGAATAGTTATCATTATGTTGCCTAATCTTATTATATTCGTTGAGAATCTCATTTGTTTTTTTTATTTTGTATTGCTCGTTATTATTTTACATTATCTCATTTTGGCTTTTCATTATCTCTTCCCAGTCAATAGCATCAAGGTTTCCCTTCAATCCACTTTCATGAGGATCCTATCCAATTTATTGATATTTTTGTACTTGATTTTTCCTGTACTACATCTTCAATTAACCGTTCAATTTCTTTTATCTGATATGTTGACTGGTCTTTTATGTTATTTGCTGGGTGTATATGTTATATTGAATGTGATGTTCTTTGTATATGTCACATTTCAATGTAGTTTGCTAGCTCAATGACATGAACTATTTTTAATTTTCCACTAATCACGTGGCCATTGCCTTGTTTTATAATTACTATCGGAGTATGATATTCATATACGTTAAGTTGAATTGCCAACCTTTGCTTATTGTTTGTAAGGAAATATGACATCTTTTATACGATAGGAATGATTCTTCTATTGCAAAATTTTTTTCCTTATTTTATAATAATCTAATTTCTCAAAACATTAATTGGAGCTTTGCAGTGTGGTATTAGATCCGTGCACACCTCTTCGGTGATATGAGCTGTATCCGTTGAAGAAAATGTTACAACATTTGCTGCCAATTGTAATCTTGAAAGTGCATCGACTACTATGTTAGTGCATACTGGTTTAAAAATTAATTCCTAATTAAACTCCTCTATTCTAGTTTTCCACTTTTCTAATTTTGCGTTGTTATTTCTGTTGCTTAAACTGAATGTTAACGGCTGATGATAAGTTAGTATTTTCACTTTTTTTGCACCGTACAGGTAGTTTCTAAGATTGTCAGAAGCCCATACTATAAATTGGGAAGCAAGTTGAACTATTCTCCACACTGTTCCACCTTTCCCTTGTTAAAAATTTCACTAGGATCCCGGACCGTGCTGATCATGAAGGTCACCTCTTGTTTCTCACCACACACCCTGAAAAATATGTGGTTTCAGTTTGTTGTCCCCTGGGTAATTCCAACCATTGTTAATAAAGTTTCCGAGTAAGCCCAATCTCCAACCAGAGGTCCCCTTCCAAAAAATTAGTTTGGCGTTACAGTCATTCTCACTGGGAGGGCCTTAACAACTTTTTAAGAACCTTTGATTGGTCATTCTGCTTCCGTAACAGAAGAAATCCCGTCGTTCAACCGGTAATCTCATGATTTACCTTTGTGAGAAGTTAAATATCAGCCATCATCATTCTGGTGAATCTCATGTTGTGGCTCTTCATATTTCTAAGGATTTCGATCGAATTTGGCACGATGCTCTTTTGGCAAAATGCAAAGCATTAGGTCTAGGTAGGGTCTTTCTAAAATGGATTGGAGATTTCCTTTCGAATCGTACGATTCGTGTACTGGTCGATGGATATTCATCTGGTGTCCCCCAGGAATCAGTTTAATCCCCCACTCTCCTCTTAATATTTATCAATGACCTACTTTCATTAACCTCCAATCCGATCCATATTTTCGCAGAAGACAGCACCCTTGCAGCTTCCTATGAGTTTCATAGCCGCCGTAACATTAATCACCAGATTAATACAACAGCAAAAAATTTCACTATTAGTGAGCTAAATAACGATTTAGCAAAAATTCAAAAATTGGGTGAAGTTAACAGAGTTGATTTCAACACCCAAAAAACTCAATGCTGTCTGATCTTGCGGAAAATTACCAATACTGTTCCCAACCTACTATTTCAGGGAGAAGTTTTGCAGCGTTTAACAGATTTAAACATGCTGGGTATCGAGTTAAACCAGGAATTGACTTGGTCAAATCAAATTTTTGGTATAGCCAAGGACGCAGCTAAATGTTTGGGTTTTTTTATTTTTTTTATTTTATTTTATTTATTAAACCAAAGCAAGGTTTTTACATAAAAAATCTTACAGCTAAAAAAAATTATAGCTAACAAAATACACAAGCAATAGCAAATAAAAAACATTTTTGATTATTAAGCTAAAAATTTACAATGAAAATTTTATAATTTGTACTATATATTAAATTTGAAAACAATAAAAAAAAATGCTTACAGAACAAAAACACAGTATGAGCGTATAATTAAGTGGAATGTATAATATGAACTTGAACTTGAATTAAATATATTATTATTATTATTTTTTTTTTTTTAAATGTTTACAAAGTATTTGGGTAATTTAAGTAATTAAGTCATTTATGAATTTCTGTGTTAATTTATGTTTATAAGAATTTCTTTATATGTCTGGTGAAAAAAGATGACTGTGTTTGTTGAATGTAGTGCAACATCTGTTTATTGGCTCATTTCTTCCATATTCTGTTCTGTGTGTATTTTCTAGTAAAAATTTAGTGTTTCTTGTATTTCTGACTACATTGTTTAATCTAACCTTATTTACTAAGAATTGAAAGTCAATATGTTTTTTTATGATGTCAAAAGTAAAGTAGGATGAAAGCATTTGCCTGCGTGAAGATAAGGTTAACATATTCAATGATTTAAGTCTTATAGAGTAGGTTGGAAGAGTAGAATGGTCTATAGGATTATATTGGTTTCTCAAGGCAAACAAAAGGAATTGTTTCTGAACGAATTCTATCCTATTGGAATGTAATTGAAACACTGGATCCCATACGATATTACCGTATTCTAGAATAGATCGAACTAACGAGCAGTAAAGAGCTTTTGTCACTGCTGGGTTATTAAATTCCTTAGCCCTTCTCTTAATAAAACCTAACATTTTATTTGCTTTGGAAATCATATGATCATAGTGAAGATGGAAGTTAAGTTTATCGTCCAGAAGAATGCCAAGATCGGTCATACAGGACACCCTTTCAAGAACTATGTTATCTATTGTATAGTCAAAAAGTATTGTAGATCTTTTTCGTGTAAAACTTATGACCTTGCATTTCGCTATGTTAAGTTCTAATTTGTTGTAGAAGCACCATTCTTGTAAAGAATGTAAATTTGATTGAAGTAATTCAAAATTGGAACTATTTTTGATAACGTGGTAAACTTTAAGATCGTCAGCAAATGCAATATGTGGTACACCTTCTAGTTTTTTAGAAAGATCTGAAATAAAAATATTAAATAGAAGTGGGCCTAAATGGCTTCCTTATGGCACTCCCGAGGTGACATTAATTGCGTTCGATAAATAACCTTGGAATTTAATATTTTGAGTTCTTTCAGTAAGATAAGAGCAAAGCCAAGTAAAGAAAGAACTTAAAATGCCTAAAGTTTCAAGTTTTTTAAACAAAATATTGTGATCAACACGATCGAAAGCTTTGCTAAAATCCATGTAAATAGCATCAACTTGATAACCATTTTCCATTTCAGTTAGTATTTCCGATGTGTAAACCGTAAGATTGGTTGTAGTAGAACGACCTTTTGTAAATCCATGTTGTTGTTCGTTTAATTTTGAATTTATGACGGGTGTTATTTTACTGACTAAAATTTTTTTGAACAATTTTGGAATAGTTGATAGGATAGCTATACCACGGTAATTTTCGACGGAAGCTTTGTCACCCTTTTTATGAATGGGGGTTAAAAAAGAAGATTTCCACGCATTCGGAAAAATGCCTGTCGAAAGCGATTGATTAAAAATAAAATGAAGCGGTTGCGTCAAATAATTGGCACAGTTATATAAAAAAGAAGGTGGGATCAAGTCGGGTCCTACACCTTTTTTTGTATCAAGGTTGGTAATTGCTTCAAATATTTCGTTTTCCGAAAGATATAGATCTGTAATAATTGAATTAGATCTATTATGGGAGTTAGAAAATGTAAAATTGGTAGGCGAATCTAATAGCCTATAAACTTTTTGAAAACAATCTGCAAAGAAATTGCAGATTACATTAGGACAAGAAGAAAAAACATTATCTTTAGACATTGAACTTGGATATCCATAGGTTTTCCGCTTTGTATTAATGAAGTCAAAAAACTTTTTTGGATCTATAATTAATTTATTTCCAATTTCATTGACATAATTATCGTATGCTAGATTTGATTTCTGTTTAAATTCAAAAGCAAGATCCTTGTACATGTTCAGTAAATTAACATCAGGATCCTTTGTAACTTTAATTTTTTTGTAAAGTTTGTTGCGTTGATTACGCAATGTCCTAATTTCTCTATTAAGCCAGGGTTCTGTTGTTTTATCTTTTTTACGAATTTTTGGCACAAAGGAGTTAATTATGTCGAAAATTTTAGAGTGAAAGATAGAAATTGAAGAGTTAATATCCTGTTGTGTTAACAGATCGTCCCAATTTAAAATTGATAAAGCATTATTAATGCTTTGATAATCAGCGTTGAAAAAGTCATATACAATATTATTATTGTAAGATTTCGCGAAGAGTGGCAAAGAAGTAGAAAATTCGAAGATGACTGCGTTATGATGAGGAGTGTTTGTGAACAGGTTGACTACATCATCAGCGAGTTTAACCACCACTCTGTCATATGCATTTGAAAATGCAAGATCTAACCACTTATTGTTTTTATTTGGGTAATTAATAATTTGTTGTAAATCATTACCATAGAACTCCGTAATAGTGTCAAAATCTAATTCATCATGAAAGTTAATTGGTAATAACAAATTATCTGAATCATCTTCTATAAAAGATAATGAAGGACGATTGAAATCGCCAAAAATAAAAATTGAATCATCGTCATTCATTTTAGATATAATATAGTGATAAATATCGAAAAATTCAGAATATGAGGAATTGTCAAAATTAGGTGGAAAGTAAACAATTCCTAGGTAAATAAAATTATTACCTAAGTTTACTCTAATAAATTGGTGATCGAAAGTTTGGGACGTCCTAGTGATTAGTGGAACACTAGAAAGGTTATTATTTACTGCAAGTAAGACACCGCCTCCTCGGGAAAGTTCATAGAGAAAAAGTCCCTATCCTTTCTATAAATCGACCAATTATTGTCAAGTATTTCTTCATTTAAGAAGGAATCGTTTAGCCATGTTTCAGTAATAGCAAGCACACTGAAGTCACAAGACTTGGCATCAAGATATAATTTCTTTAGCTTACCTCTCATACCACTACAGTTATGGTAGAAGATTTTGAGATTTTCACTAAAATTGCTTTTATTATCTGTTGATTTTAACTCCTTAAAACTAGATGTTGGATTTATTAAAATAAGATTAGTGTTAATGTTATTTTCTGCCGCTAAGGGAACGAAAAAAATCATTACTACTTTTTCTTATTTTTTGCAAATACTCGATTCTCTTACTTTTAAGGTGACTACAATAAGCTTGTAAATCTTTTTCAACCGATTTAGATGAAGCTCCGGAACGTTAATGATATTTTACATATAATTTCATTAATTCCTTTGGGTTAGAAGGCAAACCTTCTTGATCAATAAAAATTTTAATATTGAGTTTGGTTTTACCATCTACACAAAGGTCGTCATCTTCCTTATGCAAATTAGCTAAATAGAGTCTTACATTTTCATATATTTTTTGATCTCTAAAACGTGATAAGACATACGTATGATCGTCATTAGCTACAGCATTTTTCGTTAATCGGACTATAGGAGGTAGTATAGGATTAACAAAACTTGCATGAGGTTTGGATGAAACAGATGTAATTGGCTTATCGTTAATTGATGTCGTGTTGCAGTTAATGTTTAAGCTCCGAGTACACGGAATGCAAGCATTAAAGGTTTGTCCTTCATACAGGGACAAACCTTTAATGCTTAGGATATTTGCTAGCATTTGGTAGTGAAATATTCATTATATCATTTGGAGAATATTGTTTAGACGTTATTGACACTTTTGGAACTGAACTAATTACTGAATTAGTAGAATTTATTGAACTGGACTCTACATTAATAATTTTATTTGAAATGCTATTCGGCACCTCTATGGTGGAAGTAGTATTAGAAATAATGTGAGAAGAAGGCAAAATAGTCTGAAATTTAATTGGTGATTGAGTTAAATTTATGTTTTGTTTGTGTCAAATAGGTTGTGTTTTGTTTTTGCTTATAATATTGTTTTTATTTGTGGATTTAGTGTTATTGCGTGTATTTCTGTTCTTGTTTTTTTGTGTGATTGTTTTACTTTTAGCGTTATTAATATTAATATTAGGTTTTGTTTTATTTTTATTTTTTATTAAATCTAATTTACTATTATTTGATTGTTTACCTAAATGTTTAAAGATGGATAATTTTGTCGCTTTATTCCACAATTTAATATTATTTATTTCCTGGACTTTCGTTTCCGGTACACTAACTTTGAAAGTATGATACTGCGGTTTCTATTTCAGCCACTTTGGTGTGATTAATTTACAATGAACCTCTTCATAATTCGACCTCTTTTTTATGTATCTGACTAGTTTCTCCTCTGTTGTATTAGTGCTAAGGTTGGAAATCCTTAGGTTAAATTTAGGTTTATTTATAACCTCTGGTGGATCAACCAGCTTCTATTTCGAATGAAATATCGTCATTTTTTTCCTTAGTTGCTTGAATGTTAACCGTCTTAGCCTTATCTACATCATTTATTTCATCAAATAGTGATTTAGCTGAATCGTTTGAATGTAGATCATTCTGATGCGAAATACTACAAATTTTAACACCATCATTGATTGTCTCTATTTTTTCCTTAAGGATATCTAAATCGGCCAATACTACATCCCGAAAGCTCATTGAAATATCAGTTTTATTTATATTTTCTAAATTAGAGATTAAAAGCTGATTTATATTGTCCAACGCATTCAAAAACTTATTATTAATTGGATCTTGTGCTAATGATTTTTCAATAATGTTTTTAAACGTTGAAATTTCCGTTTTTAAATTATTAGTTTCTACTTTGATTAGCTCGCTAACACTTCTTTTTTGATGATTTTTGAGATTACTAAGAGTGTTATTAAGTAGTTCGAAATTGCTTTCCATTTCCGTAAAGCCGGCTGTATTGCTCTTTACAACTTCCAATAATTTCACCACTGTACCTTGAAAATTTTCTCTAACGGCATTAATGTTTAACGAGATTTCATGAGAAAATTGTCTCAGGTAAGTTTGTTGATCTAAACATCGGTGCAAAACTTACTTTTCCCCATCTGATCTTCTTAATATCTATAAAACGTACGTTCGGCCGAACATGGAGTATAATACACACATTTTGGAGGCAGGCCCTCAAACAACATTGGGTTATTTAGATAATGTTCAAAACATAGATATTCGTCTTATCAACGACCCCAGTGTAACTTGAATGCTCACTCCACACAGCCAACGTCGTACAGTTGGATCACTGACCTTGTTTTATAGATACCTCGTAGAGATTAGCATCTGTTCCAAAAAAAATATAACAGTCTTTGCCTCCACTCAAAGTATTCCAACGAGAAACAAGGAGAGCAACAGATGCTCATCCCTACCATGTAGAGTTATCAAGATGGAGAAATACAGCTTATGGAAATTCGTTTTTCATACGCACGTCCCCTTTGAAGAAACTTATACCATCGCTTGTGTTCCCTAAAGTTTGTAATTCCTATGTGTACGATTTACTTAAGTTTAAGAAGAACATATGTTAATATATGATGTTACATATGATATTAATCTTTCTTCAAAATGTCCCTTTAAAATCTCCTTCTAGATTGTAATTCTTCTTGGCTTAACTTTATTTTAATTTTTTTCGACTGATTTACTTTTATTAAACCATTTTCCCCTTTCATCTTAAGTCTTTAAGTCTTTAATAAAATGTCTAATAATAATATGAATATATATAAATAATATGAATCGGGAACTAAAAAACCTGTTAAGTCTTTCAAATTTTCTCGAGGTTTGGTATTTTTAATTACCAATATTTTCCTGGGAGCAGGTTTTATTCCTTTGCTGACTTACATATCCCAAAAACTCCGCTTCATCCTTTAAAAATTCTGTTTTATCTAAATTTGAATTTTGCAAATATCTTTTCAATATTTGTAAGGGCTCTGCTGTTGTTTCTCCTCCAAAAATTATAACATCATCGATGTACACATCGATTTTACCAATGTATTATTTTAGTACACCATCAGCCATGCGTTGAAAAATGGCCGGTGCATTTTTCAGGCCGAATGGTAACCTGGTGAACTCGTATTTACAATTCATTGTTGAAAAAGCCGTTTTTGGTATGTCAGTTTCTTTCATTTTTGTCTGATGAAACCCTGATATTAAATCAATCGTTGTGAAATATTTTGAGTTTCCAAGGCTTGATATGGTGTTGGATATATCCGGTATTGGATACGTATCAGCTGTTGTTATTGCATTTAATTTTTTAAAATCGATCACCATTCTGTATTTTTTTATACCGGAAGTGTCCATTTTTTTATCGACAATAGTAGGTAACCCTGCACTTTGGGATGGGAAACCATACCGCACGACATGCTGACCTACATTTTGATTGATGGATTTAATGTAGGTCATGCTTGGTTAGTAGGTCAAGAACTTGTTTTGATTGTTTTGGTTTAGGTTTAAAGTTAGGTTGTATATGTAAGTTGTTAACTTATAATTTTCAAATACTTTTATAGTAGGAAGTGAAGGTTGTTGATATTGTGTAAGTTGTCAGACAGGGTTAATGAACCGAAAAATTGATTTTATGTATCTTGGTCAATATAAGCCAAACATTTATTTTGGTTGAGGTTTTAAGTTAGGTTGTAAGTGTGCGTTGTTAACTTATAAGTTCTAAATGGCTGTGTAGTAGGAAGTCAAATGTTAATTAATTTAAATTAGGTCGGCCCTTAATAAACAAAATTGTATACCTGGTTTAAATACTAGGCGCACATATAAAGCTAGTAAGAAAATTTCCTCCCTTTCACAAAACCTATTAATATCTTTTTCCTTTTCTTTTTGAGTCTGACATTTTATTCGCCATCCAGAAGGTTCTTGTTTAATCTTTATAAATTTGTTCATCACTTTAGTGAATAAGCCATCAATACAATTGCAATTGCCATATTTCACTATTTCGTATTCCCAAATTTCATAAATATTTAAAAGTTTATACCCTTTTTCAATTGCTTTTTTAATTTCACCAATTACCCAAGTTCCTACTAATGCTCTTTTATCGTCTGTATGTTCACAGTGTTTTCCTTGATATTACATCACATAGTGCGAACATTAATTTATTATTTTGCTTGACAGGTAACACGGGGTGTAATAGATTTGTTGGTGGTAAGATTTTACATTTAATAATACCGTCAAAAGTCATTCTGTTTAACTTAGAGCAAGTATCTTCTCCAACATAAATCTTAGGATGGTTTATGTGAAATTTCCCTCGTTTGCAAACATATGGGTATAAGGAACATACATCTATGTATTTAATTTTTTCTCCTAGTTTATATTTATATGTGTAAGTATTTCCCGTTCTTCCGCCATAAAATGCATCACGAGGATTTAAAGAAACTAAATTAATTAATGAATGATTTTCTAAATATCCCATATTTTCATTGTGTTTCATTAACTCCCGGAATTCACATTCCCACATCTCAATAACTTTATATCCACATGATTTTATAAACTCTGATCTCATTAATGTTTTTTCAAATCGTAGATTCAAAGTATCGCCAGAGTTATCATGTAATGGCATATCCCTCAGGTTTGTTAAACATTTTGGATGTCCATGATAATAGCAACCGCAAAATTCAAAAATTTCTTTAGTCTCTTCCCAAAATGCATCGACTTTAACATTTCCAATTTGTTTTTCTTTTCCATTAAATACACGTTTCAAATCAATTTTTCTCAACTCTTTTTGCCAAATAAACTATTACATGGCAATTTTCGACTGATTGTCTACCATCCTATATGCTTTTCTTGGTATAATACGTATAGTATTCGATTTGAGAAAATTTCTTCTATATACAAGATTACAGGCGGAAGCTATTCTTGTTGCTTCTAAAAACCAGACATGCTTCGATAAATTAGAAAATAAATTTACATAGCTGATCGATAAATTAAAAACTTTTAGTAATTTTGCCAAGGCCATAGAAAAGTAGTTCATAGAATCAATAAATTTAATATTATCAATTATCATAACAATAATTTTGGTACCTCGTACAATTAACTTTGGTTCAAGTACAATTTTATTAAGTATATAATTCAGAATAAACTGATGGTCAAACGCCTGTCCATTATGAGCAATTATGACAATCTTTTTTAATTCCTTCCTTAATTTTAAAATAAATTCCACGAAATCCCCTATCTCATTTTTCGTTTTAAAGATTCTTTCTCTTAATTTATATTTTTGACAGAAGTTTAGAGAATCAATGTTTATTCATTTAAATCATCTCAGTTGAGCCACACATAAACTTGGAACATGTTATTTTATTTTTGTAGAGTTAATTTCTTCTTTTCTTGTTTCTAAATCATAAAATACGTAAATGCAGTTTTAAAAATTTGCTTTTGTTTTGTCTTGTTGAATGAAGCATGTATGGTGTTCAGGAACATGATTATCGCAAATTTTACAAAAATATTCTCCACATATATGAGTTCTACAACTTTTATGAACTTTAAATCAAGATTTGCATTTCCTAATTTCTTCACAGATGCTTCTATTTTTTGTATTGGAAGTCTTATGATTTTCAAAACATGATATACGCGATTGCACTGCATACATAAAATATTTTTAACATTAATTGAACAAGCTGGTGAGTTTTGACTGCAAGGGCAACTTTTCGAACATCTACGTTCATTTTTCTTAGAATACGGAATAAAATTCTCTGCAAAAAGCAGCTTTGAGTGAAGTTATTGCATTGTAATGATTATTATGGTATAGCAAGTTAATTTTTTTTCCATTATTAAATATTTCAAATATTACTTCTGCATCCCTTGCTCCATATTTATATACAACAACTTTGTGTTTATGTAAAAATTTTTGAAATTGATTTAATTCATTGATCGAAAGAAATTGATCGAATTCCGCAACCTTCAGATGGAATTGTTATTTTTGATGTTTTTAATAATTTTAAAGCTGTTAAAGTTTGAAGTTTTCCTATATTTTTTCGAAGTTTTTCATATTCAATAAATTTTTCAATTTTAGCTATTGAAACAACAAGTGCACGAGTTACATAATAATAATAATAAATAAATAATAATAAATAATAAATAATAATAATAATAATAATAATAATAATAAATAATAATAAATAAATTTGAGGATATAGAAATTATAGAGAAACTAAAAAAGCAAAACTGTTTCATGAAAATGAGTGACATCAAAGTAGTTAAAGTGTACGCTATTAAAAAATACAACAAAGACTTGTATAATGCAGTTATTGAAGTGGATAAGGAAACTTTCCCAAAGATTCTAATGAATGAAAAAGTTTGTATAGGATGGGTAAGATGTAAGGTGTTTGATGCCATAAACAAAAGTAGGTGTTACAAATGAAAAGGTTTCAACCATAAAACGGCGGACTGTACAAACAAAGAAACATGTCTAAAGTGCCATCAAGAACATAGGACCAGTGAATGCGACAAGGAGGATATCAATAAATGCATCAACTGTATAAAATATAATGAAAAATTAAAATTAAATGAGGATGTAAACCATAAAACTTTCAGTAAGTTCTGTCCTGCGTATTAACATAAACTAGCATTAAAAAACAAAGCTATTGGATATTAGCAACTACAGCAAATAAAAATGGATAAAATTATTAATATAAACTGTATACAAAACGATAATGTTCTTCCTAATCAAAACAATTTTTAAAAAAAATTGTGGGATGGTTATTAAAATTGATAATAATGCTTCTAGTTATACTAATAATAGCGCTACATCGAATATGAAAGAAAATTTAAATAACAAAATTGAATCTTGTAGAAAAAATAGAAATTGTAGAAAAAATAAACGCTAAATCCACAGAACAAACATATACAAAAAATTAATGATAAAATTATTGATCCAATGGTTCCCTCAATTGTAAGAATGACTAAAAGCGCGATCGAAAATGGTGATAGTATATATCCTCTTACATGACTGTGAGATTATAGAATACATAACAACGTCAGATTATTTTTGTCTTACTTTCACGATCAAGATGATATTTGCTATGAGGGTATGACGCAAACAAGTATCAAAGTATTGATTAATCAGCAAGGGTTGCCAACTAACTATCGGGAATTGCACAACCTATATAATCAATACCATGAAAAAATAGGAATTATGAATAAAGATGTCACAAAAGACCTTATATCATTCAGACGTCATATTGAAAATAAGCATAGGGAGTATCTTCAAAGAATTAGAGAATCTTGGAAAAACTACATGATAAGCATACCAAGATGATAGATCATACAATAACTTTTAAGGAAAATGGTTTAAAAATTTTGTATTTAAACATATGTAGCATCAGAAACAAAATACTTGAACTTGAAACGATTATTGAGAAATTAGAAAACATTGATATAGTAATACTGAACGAAATTTGGATCTACAACAATGAAAAGGCTTACTTTAACCTACCAAATTTTAGAGTCATCTTTAATTGTAGAAACCAAAACAGAGGTGGTGGTACAGCTATTTTTATACGTCAAAATTTAAATTTCAATATATTACTTCAAGACGAGCTATACAATCTCACAATAATTGAATTATCTAACACAAGATGGAAAATAAAAATTGGTACTTTTTACAAAGCTCCGAACGAAAATAACAATTCTTTCTTAGAAAACGTAGAAAAAGGGATTGAGCGTTTTTCAAATCTATTAATTTTTGCAGACGTAAACATAAATCTATTTGAAAAATCTCATACTGTAACGAAATATGAAATATGACATGATTACTACCTATGGATATAATATTATTAATAAAACGGAAGCAACAAGAAGCTCAGAAAATAAAGACGCATTGATTGCTCATATCATAACGAATTTTTCAGATGTAGATCATATAAAGTTCGAGATAATAGATACAGATATATCAGATCATAAACTGACAATTACTTTTGTTAAAACCAAAGAAATGAACAGAAAACCTATGGTAAAGACTACAAAAACAAAAATAGATCACAAAAAAATGTTTCAAATTGTTCAGAGAGATATTGAAAATGTATCCGATCTTCAACAATTAATTAAAATTATTCAACAAGCAAAGGCATTAAGATCTATAAAATACACAGTCAGAAATAAAAAAAACTCTTGGATTACAATTGATATTTTACAAATTTTAAAAAAACGGCGTGCCGCATACGATACTTTTAAAAAAGATCTTAATAATCAGGAAAAAAAAAATATTATCAAAAAATTAAAAAGGAGGTAAATAAAATAATAAAAGAAGCAATATACGGAAAATATGATCGAAAATGCTGGTAAAGATACGAGAAAGATTTGGAAAGCTATTAATGATACAATTAGGAATAGCTCTGATACTGCAAAAGAAACTATCGAAAGTATTGTAACTGAAAGTCGAGAAACAATAAATAATGATGCAGAAATAGCTACTACGTTAAATAAACTTTTCAACGAAATTGGTAATAAAATTATTAAAGAAAATAAAATAAACTGTAATGTTTCGATAGGTTGCATAATTAACGACAAAACCATGTATTTAGATTCAGTTACAGAAAATGAAGTTCACAATCTTAAAATGAGTTTGAACAAAAACTCTGCACCAGGAATAGATAATATCACGGTTAGAGATCTGCAATATTTAGTCATTCTAATAAAAAAACTTCTAACCACAATAATTAACAATACATTTCGGGATAATATTTTTCCGGATTGTATGAAAGAAGCAATTATCACACCTATTCATAAAAATGGTTCCAATTGCGGCAACTATAGGCCAATTTCTGTGTTAAACTCTATTACCAAAATTTTTGAGAAAGCAATAAATAATAGGATTAGAAATTTTATAACTAAAACAATTGGATTCGATGTTAACCAATATAGCTTCATTGAAAAAAGTGGAACAGAATCGGCCATCAGCACTACATTGGACTAGATTTATAATGCGTTAGACGAAGGAGACTATGTAGCAGGAGTATTTGTAGACCTTTCAAAAGCCTTTGACGTTGTTAATTACAAGAAATTGTTGATGTTTATTGACAACATGGGAATAAGAGGTTCAGTAAACAAATCAATAGCAAGTTATCTGAAAAATAGGACTCATTGCACAAGGATTAATCAAACACTTAGTGAAAAACTGACAAACAAAATAGGAGTACCACAAGGCTCATTATTAGGTCCCTTACTATATTTGCTTTATATAATCAACATTTCTAAATTCGGCCTTAACTGAAATTACAATATTTACGCAGATGATATAAATTTTATTGTTAAAGCTAAAAGTGTTGAAAACCTGCAAACAATTCTGAATCAAGATTTGAAAAAATTTTGTAACTGGCTGAACTATAATGAACTGTATATGAATAGTAAAAAAACAAATTATATAGTATTTAATCCAAAAAGAAAGAATTATAACAATTTGGAAATTTTTGCAAACAACCAACTATTAGACAGAGTGGAGTGAGTGAAATACTTGGGACTGTATATAGATGAAAATCTTAAATGGTATAAACATATAAGCGAAATAAAAAAGAAGATTATTCCGTTATCAATGGCTATAAAAAGAGCTGGAGGGGTATCAAAGAAGGCAGATAAGCTTATATATCATGGTCACATCCTTTCGAAAATTAGGTATAACATAACAACATTGAGTCACTGCTCAAATTTCCACAAAAAACAAATAGGAACCATAATGAATAAAATTCTTAAAACACTGTATAAAATGGACACAAGAACAAACACAAAAACTGTATATAATGAAACGGAGCAAATGGACATAAGCCAGATTATAGATTTTGAAAAATGCAAATTTATTTGGAAAATTTTAAATAAGCAAATAAAAACAAATTGGACAATAAACTCTAGATTTACGATACATGAGCATAATACGATGTATAAGTGTCATCTAAATATACCCAAGGTAAAAACAGCGATGAAGTATGGAAGTTTAAAATATTCTGCTATTAAGTTATTTAATAAATTACCACATGACATCAAAAGCTGTAAAAATGCAAATAAATTTACGAAATTGTTGAAAAAATATTTAACTAGGAATAATTAATATAGATAAAGCAAAATTTGTAATTTTTATATATGCTTAAAGTGAATATAAAATTAAAATTATAATTAATTTCTTTAAACACAATTATTTAAATAAATTAAATTTTTTGAAATTAATATGTATATATTTATAATTATAATTATATAAATAAATAAATAAATAAATAAAAATAAACAATTATTGTACACTTGTACATAATATTATGTTGACATAATGTAGCATGACATATGTATTGCCATAATGTACCATGATACATCATGTTGACACAACTTAATATAATGTTGCATGGTATTGTGTTGGCATAGAATGGTAGCTCATTCACCTTTTTTTAAGCATTAAGCATTTATATTTTCACAATAACGGAAAATGCAATTAGCATTCCTGATTAATTGATTTTATTAATAAATTTTAAAAACAACATTATTTTTGATGATCTTAGCATTAAGTTAATTTAAGTATAACTTTGTAAAATAAAAATCAGTCTTAAGACCAAACTAAAAACTAAATGTTTTATTTTCTTAAATAAAAATATAATTCACGTGGTAAACATAAATTATCGCTGTTTTTTATTGTTATTATTCCTTTCCTTTTTAAACATTCCTCTTTATAATTTGAATATTTATTATTTCTATTAAGTTAATATTAACTTAATGATAAGATGATCATAGCATTAAGTTAATATAAGTATAACTTTGTAAAATAAAAATCAGTCTTAAGACCAAACTAAAAACTAAATGTTTTACTTTCTTAAATAAAAACATAATTCACGTGGTAAACATAAATTATCGCTGTTTTTTATTGTTATTATTCCTTTCCTTTTTAAGCATTCCTCTTTATAATTTGAATATTTATTATTTCTATTTCTACCAGTGTGTTATCTAACATGGGGAACTGTTAAACAAAAAGTGTCTGTACTTAAGCCTATAGACGTAAAATAAAAATAGTTTATAATAAATGAAACAAAAAATGCATTATAAATAACCACCTTCAGAATTACTTTGAAAAACATTAGAAATTACATCCCAAATGTCGCTAAATTTAAGTTCATGAGCGGAGCTAAAATTGAGATACGCAGGACCTTGATGTTGAAAGCTTTCTCCACAAAATGTTAAACCAATCTTATCAGTGTAATTCATATCTTTCATAGCAATCCGGATTATTTGATGTACAGCATCCTTAATCCAGCTAATTGGTTCTCTATTTTCAGGTACTGATTTAATTACAAATTTTATTTTATGACCTATAATAAATTATATTTCATTAATAATTAGATTCTCATCTTATACGTATTTTAAATAAAAAACAGTATTACAACATTGAAATCAAACGGCTATTTAATAAATGACCGTTTTTCTGCATAAAAAATATTAGCAACATTGTAATCAACTGACATTTTTGATAGATTTTACCCTTTCCACTTAGAAAATATTTGCAAGAGTGTAACTAGTTCTAAAGTTTTTATTTTGTTTTAACATTATTCTAAATTTGTATATAAATAGATCGAGATTTTATAAAAATATCAGTTTAATTTGAACCAAGCAGAATGGCACAGCAATTTGACAAGGTTTACGTGTTGGATGATGTAACCATTCAGGCTCAAATTCCTACAAAAAAGAAAAAGATGGGGAAAATGCCAATTTATGACGACCAGCAACAACAACAACAGCAACATCATCAACAAGAGCAACAACAACAATATTCATTTTATCAGCCACAAGAGCAAATCGAGCATTTGCTGGCGCAGCATTTTACATATCACGAAACAACATCAAATTCCATCAAAAAAAGAAAACTGGTGAAATCATTCAATTCAAAAAAAAAAACCTTAAAAAAAATTTTTAAAGGTTAAAGATACGGAGCCAAGTAGGCTTTATAAAATACATAAAATTAAAAAAATAAACACCGTTTACGGTAAAAATGGGTCTTCGAGACCCTAAATAATATTCTATTTCTACCGCAACAAAAAGTTGTGGTATTTGAAGATAATGATTAATCCGAGAGGAAATCGAAAAAAATACTTAATTCCTCGTAAACGAGGAAAATGAGTTAATTTTAAAGGAAGAACATAGTAATTTTCAATTCGCCACAAAACAATAATTATATTAAGAATTATTATTAAGAATTATTAAGTTCTATATTAAGAATTATTATATATTAAGAATTATGTTTTTTATATTAAAAATTTTATATAAAGAATTTTTTGTTCAATAAAAAATTTTATTTCAAATAAATTTTGTACTGTTCTAAATTTTTAATTTTTTTTAATTTTTCAAATCTTAGGATTTTATTTTATTTTCCAGATGTTATCAAGTTTTTCAGATCTTTATTAAAGTTTTATTTTACAGATATTAAACAATATTTGTTGAATTTATCCATGTGTTATGATTTTCGTCAAATCCAAGCCCTTTAACAAAAACTTTATGGCCTGTTTTCTTTAAAATTTTCTCGACATGATATACGTTTGGGTATTTAACAGATGTGAGTTCCTCCTCATAAAATCCACCAAATATTGAATCATTTTTATAATCAATCAGCTGATATGTGATGGGATAGGAACTGTTTACTTTGATAATTTTAAAAATTTCAGTAGACCAATTCGGTTGATAACATTTTTCAAAAGTTTTTTTTGTATTTACTTATTCTAACATAGTCTCCAACTTTATATGTAGCTTTTAGAGAAATTTTAGGTTGCATGTAAACATTTTTTAAACTAAATTTTTCGTTTTTCTTAGAAATTTTTTCAGGGGGTACTTTAGTTGTTCTATGTTTAGTGATGTGGTTTAGTGGCTATGTTATTATAGGTGTTTAACAAAGATTGCAATATATTAATCCATTTGTAGTTTCCTTGTAATCTAAATATTTTCCACATTAAATTTTTCAAAGTTCGATTAAATCGCTCTACGATAGATGCTTTCATTTCAGAGTAAGTATGATAGTGATTAATACCCTTCTTTACAACAAAATTTTGAAATATCGAATTGAAACATTTTTTATCTTGATCTGAATGAATGTTTTAGGTAAGTTTTTAGCTCGTTTTATAATTTTCTTTAAAGCATTTAAAACAGTACTACCGGTTTTAGTTTTATTGGTTCAGCATAAGCATATTTAGAAAATATATCTATAATGGTTAACATATATTTAAAACGTTTGTTGAATTTTCCATAAGGTATCATTTCCACTAGATCAATTTGCCACGTATCATTTACTCCTTTCTGCTTGACTTTTCTTCTAAGATATATTTTTCTAGCTATGTATTTCTTTTACTATTTAAGATCTTGACAAGATTTTTACACCATCTAACTAGTTTTAAAAATCCAATTTTACATTTCTTTATTTATATACTCTGAAAATTTTGAATTTTGACTGCGTTCTACAGTATAGGCGGCTCAATTTTATAACGCGGCTCAATTTTATTAACAAGTCATTTTTAATTCAATTTTGCTAAGATATTTAAAAAACAAAAAAAAAAAAATGGAATCTGATTCAACAACATTTCCACATACTGAGGGCACTGCAATAGTCAGTATACAAAATGAGGTTCAAGTTGATGAAATTACATGTACTGTAGATGAGGAGGAATTAATGGAAAGTGAAGAATTCATACCACCGTTTCAAGTCTTAGATACAGATGAGCAACAAATTTGGGAAATAAATAAGGAGATCCTGTCTATTTTGCAGAATTTTTTAGGAATAATTTATAGCCTAAAATAATATATAAGAATATTTGTATAAATATATATGTATCTATAATTAGTATTCCATAATAAAAATAAATTAAACAAATTTTACAAATTTTTTATTTATTGTTGTTCTTGACTAAAATATTATAAATTTTATTTTATAGTAGTGCAGGTATTTCAAAAAACAATCTATAATAATTGCATAACGTTGTATTGGAATATATATTTTTTCGTGCAATTCCATAACATGTTTTTCTTGACACATTTTGATATATTTCATAACATATTCCCGTACATTTAATTCAGCATTTTGATTGTGAATGATTACAGCTTGAAGAAAATCAATTAAGTTGTAAACTTTCAATTATGTATCAATTATGTGTCAACTTCCTCCTTGTTCATACTAAGACATCGGCCAATAACAATTCTTAACCCTTATTGTAAACATAATTTTGTATTCTTTATTGATTGTTTCGAGTACCTTTCATAAAATTGCTGATAGAACTTACACTAATTATGATATTTTAAAATAGCTGGCTTTTTTCCAATACGGTGAAAAACGCAAGTTGGTACAAGAGATTGTGTCTCAAAACCAACAAGAACTTTTAATGACTGATTTCTGTTGAAAAAATATGTATAGCTCAACATCAAATTTGTGTTCGAACCTTGATCTTCCATTACTACGTTTTAACTAAAGCTCTTTAATATTAATTATGTTGCTGAGGTACACAAGATTGTGAAAAATTTAAATTACTAAATAAGTTGTAAAACATATTAATAATCAGATTGTCGTTTTATATATAATTATCTTTGTGAACTTCATTCAAAAAAGTTTTCATACTTAAACCAAAACAACTATACCAGCCATAAACGCAACATTATTGCCCACATAAATCTGAAAAAGTACCCTGTATCTGCCTATTATTAAAAACTATCCACTGATTTTTCAAGTATTTCAAAATTTCCGGTATATCTGGAACTCTACCATACGAATCAAAATATTCTGTGCAATCATTCTTTGGAATATAAAGTGCAAACCAATGTGTTCCCGGATCTTTTATCTTGTCAATGTTTACAATTAAAAAGGTTGGTTTTTCTATTATTTTTGGAATTTTGTCTAAAGCAAAAACTCCCTTAAAAATTTGTTTGTATTTTTGTTACATTTTAAAACACTAGTTATTTCTAAAGTGTTCATGACTGAAACTCAAATCATCATCTCACTGAAACTCAAAGACTCAAATCATACATTCTACTTATTTCGTTAATGTAGTTCTTTAATTCAAACTAAACAAATATCTTTTACAAATAAAGTATTTTTATCATCACAACAAAACTTCACATCCGTGAACAGGACGATGACATCTTGTCGAATATTCCAATACATGTTTCAGTATTCTATTTGTAGATTTGTAAATATATTTCAATTTTTATCAATTTGTATGCTTGCATCAAATTCTCCATAAAAAATAACAGTTAGTGTAGATGTAAGTGGTTTTGATAGCCTTGCCTCAATTCTAACTGTGCCTTGGTTTAGTAAACCTTGACATACTTCATTTCTAGATGCATCTGGAGTTAAATCAGCTACTACTGATAGAGTTAAAAGCTACTATAAAAAATCCTTCACTATACATAGACTTTGTTATTTGATGACCTTTATCATTGTGGTAAATTCCAGTTCCTGAAAAACCGGTTTCAATTGCTGAATTAGGTATTTAAACATCATTTACGTTTAATACAAATTGTGAAATATCAAAATGTTTAAAATTATGTGCTAACAGCACTCTTGGATTAACGGTAACATTCCTCATAAATAGCGTGGATTCTATAAGTTTTAATTGTGATTCATCAGAATCGTCTGCAAAAAGATAAAAATCTGGTTTTTCAAGTGTTAAAACTATACGAATGTCAACATTATTTATAAGTATTGTAGGTTGATTAAACATATCTAAGTGTAGTTTACCCATAAGTTCCACTACACTGCTATTCCGATACAATTTTTCGTGCTCTTTTGATCCATTATTATCAGATTTTGCTATAGTTGCTTTATCTAAAATCCATCCAGCACATTCTAAATTAGTTGCAGCAGCATATGTACCATAATTTAATAATGATTCAATATAAGCTCTATGGTGATAATTTCCATCAGATGGTATTATATTTTTGCCATTTAATTGTACATTGCATTGTTTTATTAAAGAATGTAAAATGTTATTAACTACACTTGGATCTATTATTGTTTTTCCATCATCAGTTTTAGCATTATTCCAATGTGTTCAATCTTTCTTTAAGATCTGTACTTTTAACCTCAAATATGTAGAAGACAAATCTCTATATGTATCGCAATGACCCAGTGGAATAAATTGAATAGTTGAGGGGTTGTCTAAAGAAGCAATGGGATTGTAGGAAACTTCTTCAGATCTTAAAATGCTAGACTGAATGGGTTGGGTTTTAAAAATTTCCAACTCAGATTTCATACACTCAATCATAATTAATTAAAAATATCTTTTTGTTATTATCTTTGCGTCGTTTCGACGTAAAATAATTTAAAGTATTGATACCAGAGTTAATAACCTCTTTTTTCAAAATATCGGCGCCTGAAGTAAATAATGGTTTCAAATATCTAAAAAGTCCCCAAAAAAGCATTGGGAAGCTTCGACCTCTTTGAAAAGATATGGTTGAATGTAATAAAGGGTCGATATCATCAAGTCCTCTATCAGATTGAATTAAATAATACTTATAGTATACTCTCTCCATAATGAATAAAATAAAATAATATAATATATAGTTGTGTAAAATCGCTTTTATTTATACTTTTTTAAAATGTAATACAATTTTTGTGGGAATTTAACTATTGGAAAAGTTTATTTTGTATCCATATTTATCGCATAAAAGTAATGAAATATTATTAAATGATTTCTCCACATTGCAATATTGAATATTACTGAATTCCTTTATAGTATCAGTGAAAGCATTTTGTATTTTAACAGATCTTAAACACCTTACATCTTTATCACCTATTTTTTGCGGTTCAATTATATCTGTGTATATAAAAAACATATCTGGTTTACTAATGGGCATCAATTGTACACTATCTACAAAAGTTTTGAAAGGTTCTATTACACGTGATTTATATTTTGTAAAATCTGTAATTTTCGAAGATACTTGATTGAAACATGTTGTCGAAAGTCCTTCGAGACTATAAGCATAATTTGCTCTTATTTTTATATCTATTTTAGGCCCAGTAACACATATTGTAGTATGACTTATATTTTCAGGCATCTCCTCGGCTTTTTCTGATTGTGTATAATGAACTTCATCGTTTATAAAATTAAAAATTCCCCAAATCAACTGTCGTTCAACTTCTTTTCTTGTAAACTTATTAAGTGGGCGTATATTTTGAATCAGTGTTGGTAGTAGAAAAACTTTCCAGTCGCATATCATTTGCCTTTCTACGTATGGAATATATGATGTTCCAACTCCTACCTATCACATCTTTCGACATAACTTTAATAAATATTTGAGTACGTTTTTTCACCATACACATTAACATACATTTCTGAAATACCGACTTTCCACCTTGACTCCCACTTTTTTTTTGTAAAAAATGATAATGAATTTTCTGGATAATAGTTCATAGAATCACTGAGTAAAGTGACATAAAATTCATCATTTACTTGTATGTTGTTCATGAGCTTGCGGATTTATTATTACGAATTGGAAAATTAAGTTCTGTTTGAGTATTACCTGCTGCTGGCCTTAAAACATGTCTTGATAAATTATTCAACTCTTTGCTATTTATAGTTTTTTCTTTTTTCGTTGGTGGGCTTGAGCTATCTAAAGGAACAGTTATAATCTCTCCTGTATCAGTTTCAAAAATTTGTACATTTTGATTTCTAATTGCTTTTCTTTTTCTAAGACGTTCTCTAACTGAAGCAGCTGACAATGCTTTTGTTAAAACATTTTCTTGTATTTCATCATCAAATACTTCGGCATCAGCTTCTTTTTCATATACTTCTTCTTCTTCAGGAACAACTTGTATTCCAACATTCTTATATTCAGGATAATGCAATTCAGTTTCCGCTACTATATGCATTGGTTTTGCACGAGTTTGAGTACCTTTTGTTTTTGAAATTTTTACTTTCTCCTCTTTATTTCAAGGAAGTTCTCGTTTTTTGTTTCTTATTTTAAATAGATTTTGTCTGTATAAATACAAGACCAGTGAGATGTTTATTTATTTTTTTCATATTTTTATGCAACTCATTAAGTTCAACGTCCGCATTTTGCTTCATTTTCTCATAAATCTTAGGTTTTAAAATTATCATGTTATTAAATGTTGTATTATTTATTTTATAAATGTTTATTATTCATTTTATCCCTTATAGTACTGCACCAAGAAGTGTATTTAAAAATCCACCACGTTGAATAATGATTTTTCTTTTGCTATATATAGATTTTTTCCGGCAAATAAGTGATCTTAATTGTTTTTTGTACTTTCGTAATTGGGTTGTTGCTTTTTTACTCAGATTACATATACGTTTTAATATTTAAAGATTTTTTGCAAAATGTTTTTATTACTTCAGGACCATAGTATTTTATAATTACTTTTTGGAATTTTGGTTTAGAGGTTTTCAATAGGTGCAATATATGTCGATTGGTCTTCGTTTCATATTCTTCCCCAAATTGTTCTAATTGATGTATCGTACAATAACACAAACCTTTTCCAAATATATCACTTCTTAAACGAAATATATCATTAAAATCTTAAGTAAGATCTATTAATATATAGCCATATGGGACTGACGTCACATCATTATATACTTTTTCAAATGCTTTGATTTGCTTGGGATATATTTGGCGAGCTAGGGATAATATCTGCGATTTATATTTTGGATTGTTGAAAAGTACTAAATATTTACAGTTAAGTGAAATATCTCTTGAAAATTTACCCTGGTGAAAAACATTTTGTGTTACAAATATTACAGATAAATTTCTATAATGGGATCCTCTAGTAAATAAATCACATACATACTTATCATGAGAATTTAATATTATATCATCGATAATAATTAACAAAGGTTTTTGATTATCATTAAAATCTGGAATAGTGTTACTATATTACACATTTTTGATATATTTTGGAACGGCATTTTTGTCTGGATTACACCAAATTATTCTACTAAAATTTGGTTGTATATTTTCTTTATTATAACCTACACATTAAGTATAGGGTATATTAACTTTGGTGTGGTGTTTGTAACCACCAAAAGGAGGAGAGTTAGGTACATGTATATATATTCTGAATCAGGATCACCGCCTGAGTCGATTTAGCGATGTCCGTCCGTCCGTCCGTCCGTACGCACAATAACTCAAAAATAATGATGTTATCTTAATGAAATTTGTACTGTAGATTAACAATGACTAAGGTAAGGCGGGGATTATAAATGGGCGAAATCGGACCATGCGTTCGAGTACCTCCCATACAACTCCCAAAACCAATCACACATATCTTCGAAATTAATAAAGATAGAAACTTAAAATTTTGTACGCGGGTGTATTTTCTTGAATCCCTGATATACCTAAAATTTGAGATGAATTGGAGTGGTTTTTCGGGTATCTTCCACACAACTCCCAAGACCGAAAAAGCATATCTTCGAAATTAATAAATATAAAAACTTGAAATTTGATATAAGAGTATTCTACTCTGTTCTGATGAAGTCTCTAAAATTTGAGATGAATTGCGGTGGTGGTTCGGATGCTTTCACACACTTCCCAAGACCTAACAAGCATATTTGCGAATTTAATAAAGATAGAAACCTGAAATTTTGTACAAAGGTTGTAAAAGTATTTATTTTTTTTAGCTTATATTAAATACCTAACTAAAATAACTTATGGATTTTTAATTTAATTTGAATTTTGTAGGTGTAGGGTATAAATAAGTCGGTTGCATCGACTTACTGTTACATTTACTTGTTTTTTATTAAATTATGAATAAAAGTGGTTTTACCACAGCATGTTGGTGCGTCCCCATTATAGTAAACGGGTGAAACAGCATAGTTGTATTAGTTAAAAACCTGTATTTATATGAAAAGCTCTTTTCCCGAAGTGAATATAAATGTAAATACAGTTATTCTATGGAGCATTCTTCCATAAACCTTCGACACGGTTAAACAAGTTCTCATAGTTGACCTACAATTTTTACAAGAAAATGAAAAGCAATATTTCCTAAAAGACTTAGCCATACTTGAAAAAGGAAGTTTAATTCCAACTGTGCATCACTTCAAAACACTGTACCCCGCAGAAGAACTAAGTCAGGATATGAAATATAATAACCAGTGGCGAAAGTAAAATAAATGTACTTAAATGGAATAATGGTTTAGGTGAATATTTAGATGTAATATATATATTAAAACACTATTTAGATTCAGCTGAAAAATTTATGTTAAAGGAGAACAAAAAAAACTTTTTCTTCAAAAGTACATTGACAGTGTTAAAATAGAAGATCAAAGCAGAAACTTGCCGTCATTGCAAAATATTGAAAACTTTAAATCAAGTTGCCTTATACACTTATCAAACAACAATTTCAGATGTGCTGTAAAAATTGTTATAATGTATGTATCTTCTAAAGTTAAAATATTAGTTTAAGACTATATGAATTTAAATAACAAAACTAAAAAAGTTCACTTCAACATTAAACAAGAAATTCACGTTATACATGTATGGGAGTATGCAGATCACCACGGAAAGGTCATTACGCAGGTGATAGAAGCAGATTTCAAAGACGTATAGAAAAAGTTGGTCTCAATATTTCTGCAATTTTAACATCTGATCATCATAAAAAAATGTTTAAACTTAGATTTAAATAGAAATATAATAATAAAAGATTTTAAACATAAAAATAAATCTCTTTTAATTTTATCTTATGTTTTCAAAATAGATACCAAAATCACTTAACCTAATCTTTGAATTATTTTTTATTCCATACAAGAACAAAAAAATATAAACAGAAATGCATATCAAGAGTAAAGAGTATATCTCTAGTTTAACCAGTTCCATATTTTGATTTACTGTTTGTTTTCTTTTTATTCATATTTTTTGAACATTCTTACTTAAAAATGAAAAAAAAATATCTTACATGGCATGAGGTCAGTTAATTAATGACTTTCGTTTTCTCTTTTCTTCTATAAATTATAAGTTAACAACTATAATTCTATAAATTATAAGTTAAGGAACTTATAATTTAACAACCCACACATTCAACTAAACTTAAAACCTCAACCAAAACAAATTTCTGGCTTATAGTAACCTAGATACATAAAATCAATTGTTCAGTTCATTAACCTTGCCTGACAATTTACACAATATCAACAGCCTTCACTTCCTACTATAAAACTATTTGGAACTTATAAGTTAACAACCCATATACCACAGATATCCACATAGACAACCTAACTTTAAACCTAAACCAAAACAATCAAAACAAGTTCTTGACCTACTAATCAAGCATGGGGTACATTAAATCCATCAATCAAAATGTAGGTCAGCATGTCGTGCGATATGGGTTGATGTTTTTCCCATCCCAAAGTACAGGGTTACCTACTGACAATCCAGACCGGTGAGTCATAAGGACTCTTTGACGGTCTTGTGATTCCATGCTTCAAAAGTTTGTTGATCTACCTCGGAACACATATTTGCTGGATACGGATATGACTTGGTGTAGATTGACTCGTCTGTTATGGGGTTTATTTCAGATGGAACATTTGTATCAGCAATTTCTTGGTTGTTTAATGGACAGACAATGTTATGAAATTTTTTATTTTTTCCTTATTTTTTCGTCCAAATATTCATCTCATATTTCAATCGCGTTAACTTGTATTAATTTTTTTTCTTTAAGAGGGATTTTGATGTTTGGTGCGATTTTTAAAATATTATTTTTTCGATCAATTACCGTTTCTAATTTTTTAAGTGTGTCATCTTCTATGATAGTAGTAATAATATGTACGTTCTAGGACTGTCAAATGACGTCACATCAAATTTGACAGTTAAGGTATTATGTAATAGAAATTGGGGGTGGTATAATGGAATTGAGTTTTCGTTTCTGAAAGTGAATGAAAACGATGGTCTCAGCGGAGAACTTGGGTTGGGTGCAGAAGCTGGGGCTAGAAGCTGGAATATGAATAAAAATAAAATAAAAATACTTGAAGTTTTGCTTTCGTTAACCGATATCAATGTGAATATGTGATGATCTCACACATATGGAATTGCTCTACAACTTTGAATAAATATTGACATCTCTTAAATTCATTAAAAGTATTCATTATTCCAAGCTAAACATAATGTAACCAAAATATTTAGATGTATCTATCCTATAGTTTACAGTTTATTAAATTAAAATTGTTGTTCTTATTAAAAATTTAAAAAAAAGAAAAGGAAATGAAATTATCTGGTAGTAAAACCTTCAGTGACTCAGATATTAAGTTCTGTGAAACCTGTAAAAAAGATATACCATTAAAAGAATGGTTATATCATATAAGAACATTTTTACATAAAACAAATAGTGGTGATTATATTGAAGCAAATCTAAAAAGTGTTAAAAGCTGTTTCAATGAACGAATAGAAACATTTATATTGGAAAATAATGATGAAAGTGTTTTGTTACCAGAACAATTTTTACATAGTTCCAAGGATGAAATAATTAAATTATTAGAAAATTCTTTGAAAAAACATAATTCTTTCAAATTTAACTTTGAATTATTTATTTTACTTTTTTTTATTTTATTTATTATAACCAAAACAAGGTTTTTACATAACAAATCTTACTGCTAAAACTTAATAATAACAAGTACAAAATAAAACATGATAAATTCAAATAAAAAACAAGTAAAAGTAACAGTAAGTCGATGCAACCGACTTATTTATACCCTACACCTAAAAAATTCAAATTAAATTAAAAATCCATAAGTTATTTTAGTTAGGTATTTAATATAACTAAGCTAAAAAAATTAATGCTTTTACAACCTTTGTACAAAATTTCAGATTTCTATCTTTATTAAATTCGAAAATATGCTTGTTAGGTCTTGGGAAGTGTGTGAAGGCACGCGGACCACTACCCCAATTCATCTCAAATTTTAGAAACATCAACAGGGTAGAACATTCTTATATCAAATTTCAAGTTTATATGTTTATTAATTTCGAAGATATGCTTGTTTGGTCTTAGGAGTTGTGTTACAGATACCCGAACAACCATTCTAATTCATCTTAAATTTTGGACAAATCAGAGATTCAGGAAACAACACCCTAGTACCAAATTTGAAGTTTCTATCTTTATTAATTTCGAAGATATGCTTGTTCGGTTTTGGGAGTTGTATGGGAGGTACCCGAACGACCACTCCAATTCATCTCAAATTTTAGACAAATCAGGGATTCAGCAAACAACACCCTAGTACCAAATTTGAAGTTTCTATCTTTATTAATTTCGAAGATATGCTTGTTCGGTTTTGGGATTTGTATGGGAGGTACCCGAACAACCACTCCAATTCATCTCAAATTTTAATCAGGGATTTAGAAAACAGCACCCTCGTATCAAATTTGAAGTTCCTATCTTTATTAATTTCGAAGATATGCATGTTCGGTTTTGGGAGTTGTATGGGAGGTACTCGAACAGCTCCTCCAATTCATCTCAAATTTTAGACAAATCAGGGATTCAGGAAACAACACCCTAGTACCAAATTTGAAGTTTCTATCTTTATTAATTTCGAATATATGCTTGTTCCGTTTTGGGATTTGTATGGGAGGTACCCGAACAACCACTCCAATTCATCTCAAATTTTGGGGATATCAGGGATTCAGAAAAACACACCCTCGTACAAAATTTTAAGTTTCTAATTAATTTCGAAAATATGCGTATTAGGTTTTGGGAGTTGGGAATTACTCGAACGCATGGTCCGATTTCGCCCATTTACAATCCCCGCCTTACCTTAGTCATTGTTAACCGACAGTATAAATTTCATCAAGATAGCATCATTATTTTTTGAGTTATTGTGCGTACGGACGGACGGACGGACGGACATCGCTAAATCGACTCAGGCGGTGATCCTGATTCAGAATATATATACATGTCTATACCTAACTCGCTTCCTTTTGGTGGTTACAAACACCATACCAAAGTTAATATACCCTATACTTAATATGTAGGGTATATATTTTTTTTTTTTTTTTTAAATTAAACTTTATTTTTCTTCATAATACTCTTATAATAACTTAGCCTAAAAAAGTTTAACAAAAACAGCTTTTTGAAAATGCTATTAATATTTAAATTTGGTATAATTTTTATATTAATTTTACGCATTATTTTGTTATCAAAATTTTTTTTTTTAGTTTTTTGAACAAATATTTTCTTTTCTTAATTTTGTTATTGGAAAGGTGAATAAAAAAAAAACCAATGTTATTTCATTCTATAAGATAAAAAAAAACTTAACCTACTTAACCTACTTAACCTAATTAAAAACATTATGTATATTTATTACTTAATTCTAGTTAATGAGTGTTTTCCAACCACCAGTAATTTCTCTTTATTAATTTGTCCTTTTCTGGTATTGACATTTCATACTTTAAATTATCTCCGTTTATTTCGCCCGGATGGTATTCAATGACTTTACATGTGGTCCGTCTATTATAGTGATATAATAGAGGGACATGGTTATCGTCTTGAATATAGCCGTGTTTATCTAAAAAGATAAAATGTTCAGGGGCTATGAAGCCGGTGAGCATTGTCTTTTTAATGTACTCCTCATTGTGGTAGAATATATGTGATATTAAACCATTTTCAGGAGTTTTTTGTGCTCTATCATAATGATTTCGGATTAATTTTATTATAAAATTATCTATTCTTATGATTTGTGCTTCCTTATGCAAATATTTGTTGGAATAATAATATTTGTATTCGGATTCGGGCTTTCTATAAATGTTAGTACAAGCTCTTATGCACTTTCTTTCAAATTTTTCAAGTGTTTCCATTAAACTTGCACTAATGTTGTACCATATAGGTGCACCATATACAACTGTTGGTCTTATTAATGTTTGGTAACAAACTATCTTAACTCTTTTACTTATGTTTTTGTTGTAAAACAGTTTTTTTGCTGCCGTAAACGCTTTGTTACCATTTGATATAATATGCTTTGTGTGATCTATGTAATGTAAGTTTCGATGTAGTTGGACTCCCAGATACTTAATTGTTTTTTTGTTTATCAAGAGTGACCGGTTTGGGGCTCTAATGGAGAAACTCTTCCAGTTTCTTCTAATATCGCTGTTGGTTTTATCTACAGTGTTGCGAAATAAAATAGTTTCGCATTTGTTAAAGTTTATTTTAAGCTTCCATATTTTGCAGTAGTCGATTATAATGTTAAACATTTCTTGTACTTTTTTCTTGTTGTTTTCAACACTTTCATTAGCGGAATATATAATAACATCATCGGCAAAAGCTATAGCATAATTGTTGCCTCTTACTCGTTCTAGCAGGTTTAATAATTCAGAAAGGTACAATGAAAATAATATTGGTGCATTGACGGTACCTTGCAAAAGGCCATTATTAATAGAAAAGGTTTTATGCTGCCTACTGAAACTATTATGTACAAAAAACTGGTTTTTGCAAATCATTTCCATGATAATCGAGACCAAGTGTTTCGGAAACTTGTACTTTATAAGCTTAAAGATTAACCCATCTAACCAGACTGAGTTGAAGGCTTTTTCCATGTCGACCAGACATGCACCAACGCCAAAGTTTTTGTTTATGAACCAGCAGATGTCTGATGTTAATTTCGTAATTGCATGGATTGCTCCATGCTTATGTCTGAATCCGAACTGATTCTCTGGTATTAGCTTTTTAGATGTTGCGAATTCTGTAATTTTGTCGTTTATTAGTGTTTCGAAAACTTTGCTTATATTTAGCGTTAAGCTAATGGGTCTGTAATTAGCTGGGTTAGATGGGTCTGCGCCTGGTTTTTTGAATACTAATATTTTCGCGTTTTTCCATATTTTAGGAAAGTAAGAAAGGTTAAGACAATTATTGAATAAGATTAGATATTGTGATATTATTTTATTACTTAGATTTTTTAATACTATGTTTGGGATTAAATCTGCTCCACACGATGTTTTATTTTTTAAAGTTTTAAATTTTTGGATTAGTTCATTGAAGTTATAAAAATAGTTGTTGTTTGGGTTTACATTGGAAGCTCTATTGTTATTATTAAAAGTTACTAGTGTTATGTTATTTAATCGGTTGTTTTTAATTTGTTCTTGAAAAAGGTGGGTTTTATTTGTAACATGGGCATGAAAATTATTTTGGTTAGAATCGGTTTTATGAGTTTTTTCAACGTATGAACCCATAACATTATAAATGTCGACTGGTTCTTTTAATATGAATCTATTGTTAGTATTCATATTTAATTTTGTTATGTCATTGTTGTTTTGCAGAAGGAGGTTTAAATCACCAGAATCGATATGTAGGCATTTTATATTATTGTTGCCTTTTTCTCTGAATATTTTTTTTATTTCAGAAAACATATTTCTGTTTTTTAGCGTTATTTTTTCTAATCTGTTTTTCCAGTAGGAGTTTATTTCGATATTAATTTGTTGTTTAATTAAAGTCTTAATGTTATTCAGAAGGCTTCTAAGTAGTTGCATTTCTTGGGTAGAAAAATCAAGTCGTTGTTTATATATTTTATGTATGTCGTTCATTAAAGAGTTTTTTTTATTTAACAACAATTTTAGTTTTTTTGAATAATATTTTTTTAATATATTATTTGTATTATTTATTTTTGGAACTGTTTCATTTATTGTATTTAATATAATTTGGTTTAATTTTAAAAGGTGAGAATCGATTTCGTCTATTTTTAAATTACTATTGTCTACTATTTTAACGCTATTACTATAATCTCTATCAAAGTTTTTGTCTAAATTCTTTTTAAATTTGTTCCAGTTAACCTTATCGTACATAAATTTGTAATCCTCTGCTAATTCTTTTTTTAATTGTTCTTGTTTGGCTATTGTGAATGGAATTACAATAGCTTTATGATCATTATCATATGGAAGTGTTTTTAGATTACTTTGATTATTCTTGTATTTGACATTAATTCTAATATCTGTAAAAACTAAATCGAGAAAAGAGTTCGCTCGTGGGAGTGTTGGTGAGTCTGTTGAGTTTAATTTACATTTATATAAAATACAATTTTTTTTATACCAATTGTTAAGTGTTGTTCCTCTGCTATTATTATTTAAATTATGCCACGATTGATGTTTAGCATTAAAATCGCCACAAATAATATAAAAGTTTTTTGAATTTTGTAGGTCGAGTATTTGATATAGTTTATCAAACTCTTCGATAAATTTGTGGGAGTTATGAATTGAAGCGTAAACTGACCCGATATATAATTTAAAATTATTTTTTAATTTTATTTCAATAATGCAAGCTTCTATACATACAAAATTACTAAAATTATTATTTTTTATTATATCAAAATTTATATTTTTTTTAATACATATGGCAACACCTCCGCCTTCTGGTAACCAATTTCGATCTTTTCTTACAGTGTTATAATTGTCAAAACACAAATTATGGTTTTTTTTTAGTTTTGTTTCACATAAGCATAATATATCAGGTTTGTTATTATCAAGAAAGTGCATGAGAGAAAGCTTTTTCTCAATAGAAATAAGAGAATTAACGTTAATAGAGATTAATTTTAACTCTATGTAATTGTTGTTGGAGTGAGAAATTACCATGTTTAATGGTTGGAGAAATCACTCATAATTTCAAATATGTGGTCTATTCTATTTGAATTATCATTAATTTTTTTTTCTATAGTTGTGAATTTGCTTTTAATTGTCAAAATACTATTTCTAATTTCTTCTAATATTAAACTACTGTTTTGATTAGAATTAATTTGGTTAGTATTTATATTACTTATTTCATTAAGGTTAGTATTATTATTTTTATTTAAATGTCTTACTACATTGGAGAATGACATATTTGGAATTATTCCGCTGGTAAGCAAGTGTTTGTTGTTGATTTTATCTTTTAATATTTTTTTCATAGTTTCACGCTTCTCCATTCTTCGTTGGAACTCTGGACAACCTTTGTACGATGCTGGGTGACCATTTTTCTTGCAAAGTACACAAAATAGTTCTTCTTTGGGATCTTCTTTTTTGATATTACATTCTCCAGGTGTATGGTTTTTGCCACATTTTACGCACCTGAATTCCATGTTGCAGTTGGACGCTGAATGTGAAAAGCGTTGGCATCTTGTGCATTGTGTTAATTGGGGTTTATAAATTTTTTCCCATCGTATTATTTGATGATCTAATGCTTTAATTTTCATTATTTCATTCATTGAGCTATTGGAAGATGCGTGTACCACAAAATGTGGTAATGGTTTATTATTATTTATTGAATATTTTGTGGTAAGTCGCGTTACTTTTTCAAATTGAATGTTGTAATTTTCATGTAATTTTAGAATTTCAAGAATCTCTTCACAAGAATAGCCGCTATTCAGCCCTTTAAGCACCAGAGTTATTTTTTTTTCGCTTTTAGGAGTGTAGGTGTAGTAGTTCGTATTTGTTTTTTTTTTAAACTTCGCATACACGCGCATAATCGTTTGTATTGTTGGTATGCAATACAACGTGCATATCATTTTTTGCTTTTATTAAAAAGTTTTTTATTTTTAGGTTATTTTTTACGGTGTCCTTCAGTACACCTACATCGGTTTGGAAAATGCTGATTGGAGGCATTTTCGTATTTTTTTGTTGGTTTTCGCCCACATTGGGAGATTGGACTCTTTGCTGATGGTTAAGTTTGTTTTTATTTTTATTCTCATTCTTTTCTGCTTCTTTTTTTTTTATTTCAGCATTTCTCTTTTCCAGTTTTAAAATGTTAATATCAGGGTCTTTATCATCATTATCTTCATTATCCTCTGTTATATCCATCAATGGTGCAAAACAGCTAGTGCTGCTGCTCGTACCTTCACCGCCGTTGTTGGCCATTACAATTTTTGATAATTTAGCATTTTCATCAGATAATCTTTTGATTATCAATTTTAATTCGCGAATTTCTGCGGTTTGGTTCTTTTTCATTTTAGTAATTGGACCTTTAGCACCGAGTGTTTTTAATTTTGTTGTTTCTTTATTAATAATTTCGTTTATTTTAGTATTAATAGTGTTTTTTAACTCATTTTCGGTTAAGATATTTTCACTTGTTTCATTATTTTGCATTATTGAAATCCCTTGCTAAGGGGATCCAATTAAGAAAAACTACTTATATTTTCCACTAATTTTGTGCTTTATTTATTAATTTTAAATTTTTATAAAATTTTTTATAGATTTTTTGTTCTTTTTAATTTATTATTTTTTTCCGGTTTTTATGTTTTTGTTTTAATTATTAAGGGATACGTCCTTTCCGCTTCGGGTTCACTATCGAACTCCTCTGTGTAGGGTATAAAAATTATTACATTGACTTATTGCATTTTCAAATTAAATGAAACCTTTTGCAAAACTAATGAAACCTTTTGCAATTATAATGAAACTTTTTGTTAATATAATGACACAATTTGCAAATATAATGAAACCTTTTGCAAATATAGTTAAACTTTTTTTAAATCCAATGAAACTATTTTCAAAATAAAAGAAACTATTTTTTATTGAAATAAAACTTTGTTCAAATTAAATGAAACTTAAAAATTGAATATTATAATAAAATTTTAAAAATTAAAATTAAATTCTAATACTTCATATTTTTACAAAAATTTAATACATTTCAAACAAAAAATAAATTAATTTATACAAAAATTCTATACTTTATACTAAAATTCTTTAATGTAGTGGTAAACCTTCCAAAGCTTGCGGAATTGTAAATACCATGTCCATTACATAATTAGAGCAGTCGCTTGATGTAAGGTGATTCACACTTTGATTAATTACATGTGAAAGGCTGTGCTCGTTTTCACCATCGCTTAATATTGAACGGGCATAAGTTTTTATTTTGGAGAATGCTTTTTCAATAGGATTGAGCATTGGTGAATACGGCGGTAAAAATTTTAAAATGCATCCATTGTCCATAATTATTTCTTGAATTGCTCTTCCTTTATGGATTTGCGCATTATCCATAACCAAAAAACAATTTAACAAGTTTGCAGTGGTACCAATTTTTTCTAAAAGTTCTAACAAAAATGTCTTGAAACGATCTGCATTTACACTGCCATTATTTATTATTTTATGGTGAACGACACCGCAAGTATTAATTGCCGCAATTAACGATACATTTCGCCCCCGTATAGTTGGCACCACAACATGAGCTCTAGTTCCGACTTTAGAGCGGGCATGCGAGCTACGGATATGGAGGTTAAATCCGCATTCGTCTATAAATATAATTTTTTCCCTTTGTTGTGGGGCCCACTGACTAAATTCTGTGGCATACATTTTTCTTAAACTTAGTGTTCTAGCATCATTCATTTTATCCAGTTCAATAGAAGCCATTTTTAAGATTATTTTCATTTCTTTTAAGCAATTAAAAACCGTTGACATCGAAACTACTATATTTTTTTCTTCAAACAGTTTTTTTTTTATGTTTTGAAGAGTAATACTTGGATTTCTTTCTACGATGGTCTCAATGAATTCAAGCATATCAGGTGTAGATTTTTTCATACGATTTCCTCCTCTTTTTTTTCCGCTAAAACTTCGTTATTTTTTTTAAAGCGTGACAAAATAGTTTTTGCTGTATTCATATTAATTGAAGTTAGTGTAGCAGCTTCAGAAATAGTTTTTCCTTCTTCATATAATTTTATAAAAAGAAGTTTCATATCCTTCGTTACTTTTGAGTACTTTCCTATTTTTCTGCGTTCGCGTCGTAAATTAGGTCTTTCTCTAATAGATTGTTCATCTCTCACACTTCTCTCATCTAAATTTTCTTGACTAGGTTGCCAGTAATCTGAGCTACCAGAACTAAAATCTTCGTTCATTTTATGAAAAAAATTTTATTTTAAAATTTAAAGTAATAAAAAAAATTAATTATTAAACTAGTTACAATAAATTTATAATCAAACTAATTCAATGCCAATTAAGCTTCCAGAACTAAGATCTTCATTCATTTTATGAAAATAATTTTATTTTGAAAATAAAGAGTAATAAAAAGAATTAATTATATAACTAATTACAATAAATTTATTATCAAACTGATTCAAAAATTAATTGATCATTGAAATCAGAACATTAAGAATGATTGCATTAAATGCATAGATAAGAAAACAGGTGGTTTTTACAAAAAAAAATTGTTATGATTATGTAGAGGTAGGTATACAAAAATTAATAAACAACAATAACTTATACAATACATAATAGAAAATATCACATGGTTTTATTTTATCAGAAACAAGTTTTAATTTAATTTTGGCTTTCTCCATAAAATAGGAAAAAAATAAAATAAAGAAATTAAGAAGACAAAATAAGAATTTTTTATTTTTTTTATTTCTTTTTCATATTATAATTTTTTTGTTTATAAATTAAAAACTTCTACACATATTAATTTCCAAATTCTAACAAAATTCAAGTATATATATATTTCAAAATAAAAGCAAAACTCAATATGAAATTGAATATTTGAATTCACAGTATGTACGAAAAACATGAATCATATTACATTAAAATTTCTCTCCGAAGATCTAAATGATATTATTTTTTATATAATACATACTTCATTCGTTAATTTTTGAAATTTTATTTTATTTAATTATTTGGTGCTTGAAATGCAATTTTAAGTTTCATTTAATTTGAACAAAGTTTCATTTCAATAAAAAATAGTTTCTTTTATTTTGAAAATAGTTTCATTTGATTTAAAAAAAGTTTCACTATTTTTGCAAAAGGTTTCATTATATTTGCAAAAGGTTTCATTATATTTGCAAAAGGTTTCATTATAATTGCAAAAGGTTTCATTAGTTTTGCAAAAGGTTTCATTTAATTTGAAAATGCAATATATGGTAAATTACAAATTGCTTACAAAGCAAAAACACAGTTATATTTGAATTAATATAACTCAGTTAGGTAAAAATAAGATAATTTGTACAATATGAAGTGTAATCTAATATTATGAAGGTTAAAGTTATTGTGTAAGGTTAGTAACAAATTTTTGTATTAATTTTTGTTTGAAAGTGTTCCTTGATATTTGTGTTGAAAAAAGATTACTGTGTTTGTTGAATGTAATGCAACATCTGTTAATTGGTTCATTTCTTCCATATTCAGTTCTTTGAGTATTTTCAATTAAATACTTAGTGTTCCGTGTAACTCTAACTTCATTGTTTAATTTAAAACTATCTATCAAAAACTGAACGCCAATATTTTTATTTAAAACATCAAAAGTAAAACAGGATGAAAGTATCCGCCTGCATGAGGATAAAGTTAACATGTTCAATGAATTTAATTTTACATTATAATTACGTAGCATTGAATAGTCAATAGGGTTATATTGATTTCTCAAAGCAAATAATAGGAATTGTTTTTGAACAGATTCAATTCTATCGGAGTGTACTTGAAATGCAGGATTCCAAACAATGTTGCCGTATTCTAGAATAGATCGTACTAAAAAACAGTAGAGATATTTTGTCACTGCTATGTTACTGAATTCTTTAGATCTTCTTTTAATGAATCCTAACATTTTATTTGCCTTGGAAATCATATGCTCATAGTGAAGATGGAAGTTAAGCTTATCATCCAAAAGAATCTCTAGATCGGTCATACTGCTTACCCTTTCTAGAGTTACATTATCAATAGAATAATCGAATAAAATAGTAGATCTTTTCCGTGTAAAACTAATAGCCTTGCATTTTTGAACGTTCAGCTCTAACTTGTTGGAAAAGCACCATTCTTGTAAAGAATGTAGGTTTGACTGAAGTAATGCAACATCATAAATATTTTTGATAACGTGGTAAATTTTAAGATCGTCGGAAAATGCAATATGTGATACACCCACTAGTTTGGCCGAAAGGTCTGAAATTAATATATTAAATAGGAGTGGACCTAAATGGCTACCTTGAGGTACTCCTGAAGTAACGGTCATTGTGTTTGATAAAAAACCTTGGAATTTTATATTTTGAGTTCTATTTGTTAAGTAAGAGTACAGCCATGTAAGAAATGTACCCGAAATACCTACTGCAACAAGTTTGTTAAGTAAAATAGTATGATCGACACGATCAAATGCTTTACTAAAATCTGTGTAAATAGCATCAACTTGGTTCCATTTCATTAAGGATATAAACCAAAAGGTTTGTTGAGGTAGAACGACCTTTTCTGAAACCATGCTGCTGTTCATTTAATTTTGTGTTTATGATGGGTGTAATTTTGTTTACGACCATTTTTTCAAACAACTTAGGAATAGTCGATAAAATAGCTATACCACGGTAGTTTTCGATGTGTGCTTTGTCGCCCTTTTTGTGGATGGGAATTAAATAAGACGATTTTCAAGCATATGGGAAAACACCTGAGAAAAGTGATTTATTAAAAATGATATGAAGTGGATAAGTCAAATAGCTGACACTATTGTATAAAAAAGTCGGCGGGATTAAGTCAGGTCCTACACCTTTTTTACTATTGATGTTAATGATTGCTCAAATATTTCATTTTCAGTAAGATATAGATCTGTAATAATTGAATTTGAGTTATTTGTTTGATTTGAAAGATCAAAATTTATAGAAGATTCATGTGGACGATAAACTTTTTGAAAACAATCAGCAAAGAAATTACAGATTACATTAGGACAAGACAAGGAAGTGTTGTCTTTCGACATTGAGTTTGGGTAGCCGTAACTTTTACACTTAATATTTATAAAGTCAAAAAATTTTTTTGCATCTGAAATTAATTTGTTGCCGATATCGGTGACATAATTATCGTATGCTAAGTTAGATTTTTGTTTGAATTCAAATGCAAGATCCTTGTGCATATTCAACAAATTGATATTAGACTCCTTTGAAAATTTGATTTTTTTGTACAATTTGTTACGCAATGTCCTTAGTTCTCTATCGAGCCAAGGTTCAGTTGTCTTGTTTTTTTTACGAATTTTTGGCACAAAGGAGTTTATTATGTCAAAAATTCTCATATAGAAGATAGAGATTAATGAATCAATGTCCTGTTGTGCTAACAGCTCGTCCCAATTGATGACTGTTAAAGCATTATTAATGCTATCATAATCAGCGTGAAAAAAATCATATGCAAAATTATTATTGCACGATTTAGTGTAAAGTGGTATAGACGTGGCGATTTCGAAGATGACTGCGTTATGATGAGAGGTGTTAGTAAAAAGGTTTACTGCGTCATCAGCGAGGTTTACCACTACGCTGTCATATACATTTGAAAATGCAAGATCTAACCACTTGTTATTTTTATTAGGAAAACCGATATAGAATAGAATCATCCTCATTCATATTTTATAAAATAGAATAGGATAGAATCATCCTAATTCATATTTTATAATATATTGTGATATAATATATCATAAAATTCATTATATGAGGAATTGTCAGAATTTGGAGGGAAGTAAACTATTAACCAAGGTAAAAAAAAGTATTTACCTAAGTTTACTTTAATAAATTGGTGGTCGAAAGAATTACAAGTCCTAGTGGTTAAACCTATACTAGATAAGTCATTTTTGACTGCAAGTAGAAGACCACCTCCTCGGGAACAATTTGTAGTCCGGTAGTCTCGATCTTTTCTATATATAGCCCAAGTGCTGTCTAACATTTCTTCGTTTAAAAACGAATCATTCAACCATGTTTCAGTAATAGCTAACACATTGAAATCACATGACTTAGCATCTATAAATAATAATTCATTTAGAAGTAAACATTAATCAATACAAACCTTTACGAGGATCACAATATCTTCCGTTACCAAAATTTTTGAAGACTAAAAAGGCTTGTATCAACGTGATGAACGCTGATGAGTATTGTTTTAAATGGAGTATAATATCAGCTCTGTACAAGGGTTCTGGTAGATTGGAACGAACACAAACATATGGGATTGATGATATACAATCGAATAAAATACGACTACAAAATTTTATACTAAATTTTGATGTTTTAGAATTTCCTATGAAAGTTACTGATATAAAAAAATTTGAACAATTAAATACAATTAGTATCAATGTTTTTGGTTTTGAAAAACAAGAAACATCTCAAAATACATTCTACAAAATTGTAGGTCCATTTCATTGTACAAAAGAAGAGAAACTTCATCATATTAATTTGATATTAATACAAGAGGATCAGAGAACACATTTTTGGATTAAAAATATTTCTCGACTATTACATTCGCAAATTACAAAGAATAATAGAAAATTAATATTTTGCAATCATTGCATTCATTTCAATAATGAGACAAATTTAAAACTACATAAAAGTGAGTGCAACAATGTAGTTACAAATCTTCCAACAGCTGAAAAAGCAACATTAAAATTTGAAAACTACAACAAAAAAATGGATGTACCATTTGTCGTGTATGCAGACTTTGAATGCATTCTTCAAGATATAACAATATGTTTACCAGATTCATCTACATCAACAACAACAAACGTTCAAGAACATATTCCATGTGCGATGGCATATTACATCAAATCATCTTTCGATCAAAACTCTAATATATTTAGGATGTATACTGGAACTGATTGCATAGATATTTTTTTGGAGAAATTAATAGAAGATGTGAAACAAATTATTATAAAAATATTAGTACAATGAAAATTCTTACAGATGAAGAAAGAATAATTCATTTAGAAACTAGAAATTGTCATATTTGTAATGAAATGTTAGATGAAAATAGGGTTGCAGACCATTGTCATTTAACCGAAATATATCGAGGACCAGCACATTCATTTTGTAATTTACAATATCAGTTACCAAATTTCATTCCAATGTTTTTTCATAACTTTTCTGGTTATAACTGTCACTTATTTATTAAAAACTTAATAAAATTTCCGGGTAAAATTATAGTTATTCCTATGAATAAGGAAAAGTATATTTCTTTATCAAAATGGATTGAGGTTGATGAAGGGGAATCTATAGAGTTGAGATTCATTTCGGTTTATTTCATCAAGCTTAGATGCATTAGTTTCTGAATTACCATTTGATAATTTAGTAATATTAAAGAAAATGTATCCAAACGAAAACAAATTTAATTTAGTGAACAGAAAGGGGATATTTCCTTATGAATATTTAAATTCTTTTGAAAAATTGTATCAAACAGAGTTACCTTGTCAAAGAAGTTTGATAATAAATTTTCGAAAACAACAATTTCAGATAAAGACTATCAACATGCAAAGACTGTTTGGGAAACATTTGAATGCAAATATTTTAAAGACTATTTAGAAATATATTTAAAAACAGATTTTATTCTATTAGCAGATGTATTCGATAATTTTCGAAAAGTATGTAAGCAGATATATGAATTAGATGTATGTCAATACTATACGTTACCTGGTTTTAGTTGGGATGCTATGCTCAAATATACAAAAGTAGAACTTCAGTTACTAACTGATATTAATATGTATAAATTTTCAAAAGGGGTATTAGAGGTGGAATTTCACAGTGTTCATTACGTCATTCTAAAGCAAATAATAAATATTTAAGTAATTTTGATAGAACAAAACCTTCAAATTTTATAACATATTTAGATGTTTTCTGTATGGGTTTGCTATGTCTAAATTCTTACCTATATCTAATTTCTACTGGTGTGATAAAATAGAAAATATCGATTTTTTGAATATACCTTCTGATTCAAATATAGGTTACATTTTAGAAGTAGATTTAGAATATCCTGTTGATAAGCATGATGATCACAACGATCTTCCATTTTGTCCAGAAAATAAAAAACATTCAAAAATGAAAAGTATAAAGCTAATTACTAGTTTAGAAGAAAAAAAGAAATATATTATACATTATACAAACCTTCAACAATGTGTAAAACATGGATTAATATTAAAAAAGATTCACCGAGCTTTGAGCTTTAACCAAGATTGGTTGAAAAGTTATATAGATTTAAATAACTATCACCGAACACTAGTAAAAAATAATTTTGAAAAAAATACATTCAAATTGTTAAATAATGCGATTTATGGATTGGAAATTGACAAGTTATATGGTTGCAATTCAGTTGAATAGAACTAGTGTATACTATAATAAGCCTTTATATGTAGGTTTTTCTGTATTAGAAATTTCAAAACACAAAATGTATGATTTCCACTATGATTGTATTAAACCAAAATTTAATAAAAATGTTAAATTGAATGATATGGAAACAGACTCATTTATATATACCATTACAACAGAAGATTTTTACGAAGATATTAAACCTGACATAGAAAAGTTTTATGATACATCAGAATATTCAATTGATAATTCTTATAAAATTCCTCTGAAAAATAAAAAGGTTCTAGGTATGATGAAGGATGAATGCAATGGTAGTGTAATTAAAGAATTTATTGGATTAAAAGCGAAAATGTATTCGATTGATATTGAAAATAAAAATGTTATAGTTAAAGCAAAAGGTATCAAAAAAAATGTTGTAAAATTATTCACTTTAGATGATTACAGAGAATGTTTATATAAAAGAAAACTTTTTAAAAGTAATATGTTAATTTTTAGAAGTAAGATTCATAATTTGTATACACAAAATTAAAATAAAATTTCAGTATGTTACCACGATAATAAAAGATATGTTTTAGATGATAATGTACGCACATTGGCTTCGGGTCATTTTGCAATAAAATAAAAAAACAAAATTAAATAATTTTAAGATAAATTTAGTTATTGTTTTATTAAGTTCTATATATATTTTTCTTTTAACAATTTAGAAAGGTTTTATTTTTGAATAATACCAAATATTATTTGAAACTCCAGGTTTGCTGAGCCAAGGTCCACTATTCTTATGCAGGATAATTTCATTTATTGTTAATCCTCCTGTTTTGTTTACATCGGACCATCCAATGCAATGAAAATTAATGTTATGCCAATCTGCATTAAACATTACGTACTCTCCAAAATTAAATTTTTTCGAATTGAACCACGTCGCTAATGCCATTCCCTTGAGGGACTTGGGATTTTCAGCTTTAGTAATATTGCTCATATTGAAAATATTTTGAATAAAACTGAATTAGTTTAGAGAAAATATATTTTTTATATACCATAATAAGTTATCAATTATAAATAACAATATTAAGTTTTTAACATTTTTGAAACTTATTAGCACCATAAAACCATATACATCCCAAAGAAAAAAAAACTTAAAAGAATTAAAAATTGTATTAAAAATTGATTTAAGATAACTTAGAAAACATAGACCAGTAGATAGGTAGGCACTTGGGCCAGACAGGTCAGTAGGTCAAGGCCACCCGGAAGTAGGTCAAACTGTAATTAGGTCAGACAGGAGTAGGTTAACGACGTAAAATTAGGTCAGACAGGCGGCGGCGACTGTCAGACAACTCGTGTTGTTTATAAGGATTGTATACTTGTTTTAAGTAATAGGTAAACATGGAAAAACAGTAAGAAAAATATTTTTTTTATGCTTGCAAATTTTAAGATGTTGTTGTTTGTTGTTTTTTTATTTGTTGTTTTTTCTTTCGTTTTTTTTTATGAAGTATTTAAAGAAGAGGAAAGAAAAACCATTAATTAATTGTTATGTAAGAATGTTGAAAAAAAAAAACAAGAAATCAAAAATATCTAACGTGGGACAGGTCTACTTCTTATTGATGTATACTTGGCTTAAGTAATAGGCGCATATGAAAAGTAGAAACAAAAAAATGGTTAATGAATGTAAAAGGAAAAAAATAAAAAAAGTTTAAACGTACAAGATAAAACAATTTTAAAAGGTACAACCCATCTTTAAAATTCATAAAGAAAAAGTGCAAACCTGTTTTTCTGTCTACATAATGATCAAACCATTGAAAAAAATTTATGCGAATTTAGATGTACCTAACTATTTGTGTTGTTTTTTTTTTTTTTTTTTTTCTACTTTAACTATTTAAAGAAGTTAAAAGAAAAAAACTAATGATTATTGTCGGTGTGTCATGTAAGATATTTTTTGTTTGTAAGAATGTTCAAAAAAAAATATGAATGAAAAGAACTTAACGACTAACATGTTGCTTAAGTGCATTGTATGTTGCCTAATCTGTGAAGAATAAAAAAAGAAAAAAAATCAAGTCAGGTTAATTGTATTTGTCACCTATTTGTCACCTAAACAAGAATATAAAAATAAAACAGATTTATTCTGTGTTCAAGAAAAAAATATGAATAAAAAGAAAACAACAAGAAATCAAAAATATCTAACGTGGTACAGGTATACTTCTTGTTGATGTATACTTAGCTTAAGTAATAGGCATATATGAAAAGAATAAGAAAAAATACTTTATAAAATTTAAAGAGAAAAATGAAAACAGAACAAAAAGATGTGTAACTACGTTTCTTTAAAATTTTAAAACTAATTTAAAAAAAATTAAAAGAAAAAGTGCAAACTGGTTTTTAAATGTTACAGAAAGATTCAACCTTGACAAAATTGATGCAATTTTGAGATGCTTTTATTTCTTCTTGTTATCTTTTTTCTATGAAGTATTTAAAGAAGATGAAAGAAAAAAATTCTTAGTATCACCGTATAAGATTTTATTGTTATGTAAGAATGTTGAAAAAAAAAACAAAGGAATAAAAGCGATTCAAAATAAGTTACGAGTAATTGCTTTTTTTTAAAGTAACAAGCAAGACATTATGTATAAATTGTGTAAAAAGTTAAAAAATTGTTAATAGAGTGAAAATTCTAGGATTAGAAACGTTCGCGATTGGTTGTCTTAATAAAATAAAAATCGGAAATTAAAAAAAAGAAATTAAAATGAATACAGAAAAATTCACAATAAAATCAATAAAATCAGTGAATGTAAAACGATTCAACATTTTTGGAAAAAAATTGGAGTTTATAATAAATGCAGTACCAGACAACAAAGATCCAATAGATTGGATTAAAACCGGTATTGAAGAATTATTCAGCAATTTACTTGAAAATGTTAATCCTACTGACAAAATTGGTGTCACTTTTGGATGCCAAAGTTTTCATGAACGTGGTCCAGCCTGGATCAATTTTAAAGAAGCAAAAGATCTTGACATTTCGGAAATTTGGGAAGTTATTTCAAACATTTTTCAAAGCAACTCCGAAGGATTATCTACAGATACGTTCTGTATAAATGTTACATATATACGACTTCCAGCAGGAAGTGGAAGAGGAAAAAGATACAACAATTTTGAAGAAGAATATAATAAAAGAAGAGGCATAATTTCAATCAAAAACAAAGATAATTTATGCTTACCACGTGCGTTAGTTGTTGCTATCTCATTCATAGAAAAATCAGTTGACTACTGTAAAATGCGAAAAGACGCAGGTCAACTTCAGTTGAAAGCAGCGTTACAACTAATAAGAAATTCAAATGTAAGCATCCCAGCAAAAGGAGCTAGTATCAGTGAGCTCAAAAAATTTCAACTGTACCTCTCTAAATATCAAATTGTAGTTTTTGATTTCAGAGGAAAAGGAAAATCAATTATTTTTCAAGGTGAAGAAGATAAGGAAAAAAGATTGAATTTGATATACGATGAAGGTCACTTCAATGTAATTACATCATTAACAGCAGCATTTAGTTGTGATTACTTTTGCCAAACATGTAATGTTCCGTATAACAATAGATTGTCTCACAGATGTAAACAGTCGTGTTTCTTTTGTAAATCATCTCCAGCATGTGACGTAAATTTTCCAAATATTAAATGTGATGTATGCAATCGAAGTTTTAAAGGTCAAACTTGTTTTGATAATCATAAAGCAACATCATCTACAATTAAAAAAGATTTATACTCTTATAAATTCAAATAGATTAAACTAAACATAAACAAATAGATTATTTGTACTCTTATAAATTCCTGTACAAAATGCTTTAAAGTATACAGAACCGATGTAAATCATATATGCTATGGACATTTGTGTAAAAACTGTAATATAAATGTAGCTTCAGACCACCAATGCTTTATTACACCGTGTAAAGAACTACCTGAACTTAAAAATATATTATATATTTTCTACGATCTCGAAACAACTCAAGATGATATCATCGGGGAGAAACTTCATGAAGGTGTTGCAATAGGGGATATAATTGAACATCAGCCTGATTTATGTATTTTTGAACAACGTTGCACGCATTGTATATTGTCTAATGTTGAAAGATGCAATTTTTGTAGACTTCGAGAACATGTGTTGAAACAAAATCCAATACAAATGTTCTTAGAATATATACTCAACCAAAGAAAGATATTTCATAAAGTTGTAGTTATTGCACATAACGGACAAGCATTTGATAATCAGTTTTTATTAAACTATATCTTAGAGAAAACCATCATCAAACCAAAACTAATTATGAGGGGAACAAAGATAATTTTAATGCTGTTAGATAACGTGAAATTTATTGATTCACTAAACTATTTTCCAATGCCGTTATCTAGTTTACCGAAGGCATTTGATTTAGATATAAATTTAAAAAAAGGATATTTTCCTCATATGTTTAATCGTAAAAATAATATAAAATATAATGGAAAGTTACCCGATCGGAAATATTACTGTTATAATTCAATAAGTGCATCAGAAAGAAAACAATTTCTTGAATGGTATGAAGAAAATAAAAACAAGTCTTTTAACCTCCAAAAGGAACTTGTAGAATATTGTATGAATGACGTAAAAATTTTGACAGCAGCCTGTATTAAATTCAGACAGCTATTTTTGGAAGAATGTAAGGTTGAGCCATTTTTAGAGGCCACTACAATTGCATCAGCGTGTAATTTGGTTTTTAGAAGGATTTTTTTAAAACCGTATACAATTGGACTTATACCTAAACAAGGATATCGCTTATCAGAAAACCAGTCAATCATTGCCATAAAATGGTTAATGTGGGAAGAAAAACGAAGAAAAATAAAAATTCAGCATAGTGGTAACGGAAAGGAAAAAGTAATTTTTGGTCTTCGTGTTGACGGATATTGCACAGACACAAAACAAATATTTGAGTTTTATGGCTGTTATTACCATGGCCATCCAAAATGTTTCAAAAATAATAATAATAAAAAATATGAAACACGTTATGAGGCTACATTATCCAAAGCCAATAAATTACGCTCTATAGGTTATCAAGTAATTGAAAAGTGGGAGTGTGAATTTCGAAACGAAATGAGATCAAAAGAATACATAGAATTTTTCGCAAAATTGGAGAACGAAAGTTTGATACTACTAAAACCACGTGATGCGTTTTATGGCGGTAGAACAGGAAACACAAGAACATATTATAAATGTGCGCCTGGTGAAAAAATAATGTATGTAGATATATGCTCACTATATCCTTGGGTGTGTAAATATGGAAAATTCCCAGTGGGTCATCCAAAAGTTCATGTTGGAAAAATTGAATGCAATAAATTAAATTTAAATGATACTGAAGGATTAATAAAGGCATTGATACTTCCCCCAGAAAAACTCTATCACCCGGTTTTGCCTATAAATCAAAATAATAAGCTAATGTTTTCCTGCTGTCAAACATGTAGTTTGCAAATGAATAATGATGACTGCTCGCATGACAATCGTAGTAGGTCAATTTTAGGAACGTGGGTTATAGATGAAGTAAGAGAAGCTGTTAAACAGGGATACAAAATTGTGGAAATATACGAGGTATGGGAGTATACTGTTAAACAATGTAATCCCCTTACATCACAACAAGGAATTTTTACAGAAATGATGAACAAGTTCCTTAAAATTAAACAAGAAGCTTCTGGCTGGCCTAGCTTTTGCAAAACACCAAAGGAAAAGTGCAAATATTTAGAAAAATTTTCGAAAGTAGAAGGCATAAATTTACAGTTTAACGATATAGAAAAAAATCCTGGACTTAGATCATTAGCTAAGTTAATGTTAAACTCTTTCTGGGGTAAATTTGGACAGAGAGAAAATCAATCAAAAACTGAAATAATAAATGAGCCTTATGAATTATTTACTATTCTTACTGATCCTTCGAAGAATGTAAATCAAATAACTCCAATAAACGAAAAAACAGTTTTGGTAAATTGGGAATACAAAGAAGAAACAGCTGAATCATTATCAACAGTTAACGTTTGCATAGCTGCTTACACTACCACACAAGCTCGTTTAAAATTGTATTCTTACTTAGACAATTTAAAAGAACGAGTTTTGTATTACGATACAGATTCAATAATATATGTAGCACGTGAAGGAGAATATAACCCTCCAACTGGAGTTTTCATAGGAGATATGACAGATGAGCTTGAAGAATATGGAATTGGAAGCTATATTACAGAATTTGTTAGTGGTGGTGCAAAGAACTATGCATACAAAATATATAGTACCAACTCCAAATGCGAAAAAACTGTTTGCAAAGTGAAAGGTATTCGTTTAAATTACAACGCTTCACAAGAAATAAATTTTGGCTCTATGAAACAATTAGTTAAAAAATTAAACAATTTTCAACAAATAAATATAACATTTCCTAGTATTCGCCGAACATACGATCACAGAGTCATCACTGTTCCTGAAATAAAGTCATATCGAATAAATTCCAGAAAACGAGTTTTTGCAGATGATTATACTTCAGTTCCTTATGGCTTCAAAAAGAAAAAAATTAAAAAAATTATTGTTAATATGTATATTGTAAAAATTTTGTATTAAACTATTAAATTACAGCATTAAACAAAATCTTTTAATTTTACCGTTTTTAATTTTCAGAATATAGCCAAAAAATTATTTACATATATATATCAGTATATATATATATATATATATATATATATATATATATATTTACTGATTTTATTCAAATTCACATTTGCAGTTTAACTCTTCAATAATAATGTCAAAAGCACAAATAGTATCTGAAATTCATCGTCCAGTTAGACGTAGATTTCGGAGACGAAAAATATCTCAAAGAGGGTTAAATGATACATGGGAAATTGATCTTGTAGATATGTCGGCCTATCAAAAAGTAAATAATGGATACAAGTTTCTCTTAACTGTTATCGATATATTTTCAAAATATGCATATGCCGAAAAAGTTAAATCAAAGGCAGCAGATGACGTAGTTAAAAGTATGGAAAAGATTTTTAAAAGGGAGGGGAAGTCTCCAAAAAATATTCATTCTGACCAGGGAAAAGAATTTTTCAACAAAAAATTCCAAAATTTAATGAAAAGCTATAAAATAAATCACTATCATACTTATTCAGAAATGAAGGCTAGTGTTTGTGAAAGGTTTAACAGAACATTAAAATCAATTATGTGGAAACAGTTTAGTTTACAAGGAAATTTTAAATGGATAGAATTTTTACCAAAACTAATTGAAAAATATAATAACACAAAACATAGTACAATTAAGTTAAAACTAAACCAAGTTACATCACAAAATGAAAAACAAATTCTTCGTTCAATTTATAATTACCCTAAAATATTTAATAAGGGAAAATTTAATGTTGGTGATTTTGTTAGAATTGCAAGGTCTAAAGGTACTTTTCAAAAAGGATATGAACTTAACTATTCAACTGAAGTTTTTAAAATAGCTTTCAAAAACAAGACAGACCCGATTACATATAGTTTAAAAGATTATAAAAATAAATTAGTTCGTGGTGGCTTCTATGAACAGGAACTGACTAGTGTCAAAGACCCCAATGCTTATTTAATTGAAAAAATTTTACAACGAAAAGGCATATGTGATGTATAAAGGTAAAGTATATGTGAAATATTTAGGTTTTGATAATAGTCATAATCAATGGATAAGTAAATATGATATTCTTTCATAAAAAGTGTAATAAGAATTTATGTAGAAAATTTTTTCTTAACTTTAGAGCACTATTAAATGCAATAATGTTGTAAAAATGTTGTAAAAATGGTAATAGAAAAAATAAAAATAGAAAAATATTTACTAATAAAAATAAATAATTTAGGAATAGGTAAATAAAAAAATAATATTCTTTTATAAAAAAGTATAATTAGAATTTATGTAAAAGATTTTTTCTTAACTTTAGAACACTGTTAAATGCAACAATGTTGCAAAAATGTTAATAGAAAAAATAAAAATAGAAAAATATTTACTAATAAAAATAAATAATTTAGGAATAGGTAAATAAAAAATAATATTCTTTCATAAAAAAGTATAATTGGAATTTATGTAGAAGAGTTTTCTTAAATTTAGAACACTGTTAAATGCAACAATGTTGCGAAAAATGTTATATAAAAAAATTATAGTTTTATTATTATCAATTAGAATTTATTACATTAATAAACAACTTACTTTACAACTTTTTGTTTTTAATTAGTTTTCTTAAGGATTTTGATTTCTAAACATTGATAATACAATTTTTTAGAAGAAAAATTTAGTATAAATAAAGTGGAATTTTTCTTAAGATATGTCAATTCAAAGAAAGAGCTCAACATAATAATAATACAGAAAAAAGGAAGCAAAAATGGAAAACACAGCAGAAATTTTCGCCTACGCTCAGCAAATAGAGCCAACACAGGAGTTAGCCCCAATTAAACGGAAAAGAATAAGAACTCAACAGGAATCGCAGCCACTTCATCAACAACAACATCATCATCATCATCATCATCAACAACAACAACAACAACCACAACAGCAACAACATCAACAATTTCAACAACAACAACAAGAAGAAATCATTCTTCTTCAAGAAGAAGAACCACCAACAAAAAAAGCTTTAAAGAAGCTTTTAATAACAAAAATGTGGAAACTAGAAAAAGTTTCCTAAAAACTAAAGATATGGAGCAAGATGCTCTATATCATATAATAAATGTTAAGCAAATAAAGACCATTTATGGTCTTAAGTGGGTCTTTGAGACCCGCAATTTAATTATATTTGTACCTCAAAAATATTCTGATATTTTTGAGAATTTAGATTTTGTAAAAGAAATAAAAGAAAAAGAACATTTTGTATATAAAGATAAAAATTTAAATTTAAATATTATAGATATATCTGAGTCGTTTGGTAAAATATATGCAAATTACCAATAAAAGATGTAAATTGGTTTATAGGTATATAAGTTTTTATTATTCATAAATAAATATAAATTTCAAAAAAGGTATAAATTTCTTTTATTTAGTTGCTTTATTTTTCAGATTCATGTTTAAATGTACTTAATGTTAATATGTATATGTAGTTATAAATTGGATTTATTTAATTTTTTTCGTAAAAACACAGGTATTTCATAAAAGAGCCGAGAAAAATTACATCATACATTAAATTTTTGAACTGGAATAAAAATCTCTACTTTTAACCTTGTAACATTCTTTTCTTTACAGATCTATATGAATTTCTTTTACTATTTTAGATCTTGGCATGATTTTTAATGGGATATCAGTGATGAAGAAGGAGATCCAGATTATTTAGAAATTATACCAAATTTATAAAATAACAAATTATACCTAATTTATAAATAATGAAATAAATAACAAATTATATAGTTACAAAATTGTTTTATTTAATATCTTTTTTTTTTTTTGTAAAAATACAGGTATTTCATAAAAGAGTCGAGAAAAATTACATCGTATATTAAATTTTTGAACCGGAATATAAATCTCTTCTTTCAACTTTGCAACATTCTTTTCTTCACAGGTCTTTATGTATTTTTTAACATATTCCTTTACATTTGGCTCTGCAGTTTTATTATATGCAACTACTGCGTGTAGGAAATCAATCAAACTGTAAAACTCGTCAGCTTCCTCTTTGTTAATGCTAAGATTCTGTCCTACTGTAGATTTTAATCCACTTTGTAAACATAATTTTGAATTTTTAATTGACTGCTTGGAAAATTTTTTATGAAATAGGTCATAAAATTTACACCATTCATGATATTTTAAAATAATTGGTTTCATTCCAATCCAATGAAAAACACTTGCAACTTCAAAAAAATCTGTGTCAAATCCGACAACTATTTTTAATGTGTGACTTCTGTTGAGAAAGTATGTATAACTCAGCAACAAATTAATGCTAGGACTTTGCTCTTCCATTATTTTAATTACACTAAAGTTTATTATTAAATGTTATATCTCTTAGGAAGACATGATTGAGAAATATTATAATTTTCAAATATATGGTGAAAAGTATTTATTATATTTTTGTCATTTTCTATATGATTTTCTTTATTAAATTGTTTTAAAAAAGCGTTCATACTGTAACCGCAACATCTATACCATGTATAAACACAACAATATTGCCTACAAACATCTGAATAGTTACTTTGTAACTGTTTCTTATTAAAAATTATACATTGATTTTTTAAGTAACTTAAAATTTCTAATTTATCTGGTTTTCTACCAAACGAATCAAAATATACAACACAGCCATTCTTTGGCTTAAAAATAGCTAACCAATGTGTTCCCAGATCTTTTGATTTATCAGTGTTTACAATTAAAAAAGTTTGTTTTTCAATTATTCTGGGGAGTTGATCCAGAGCAAAAACTCCTTTAAAAAATTTACGTGTGTGTTTGTTACATCTTAATACGTCACTTATCTCTAGGGTATTCATCAATCAAATTGATTCAAGTCATATACTTTAGTTGTTTCTTTAATAGAATTAGATAAAAACTCTTTTTTGATTTTTTTATTTGTTATAATAACATCAAATTTTTCTAGTATTTGACAGAGCTCTTTATTTATTTTATCGTTGTACACAGTTCCAAAAGAGTAATTATCAAAATTATCATTTATAAAATCCCTAGTTGGAAATTTATACTTGAGCTCTTTTACAAACTTTTTACAAGGTTCTTTAAAACCAACTATACAAATATCTTTCGCAAACAAGGTATTATTATCATCACTACAAAATGTTACATCCAGAAGTGCGCAAGACAGTGACATTTTGTCAAATATTCAAATTTACTTTTATATATGCTATTTATAGGTTTGAGAATATATTTCGGTTTTTATCAATTTGTAAACTTGCATCAAATTCTCCATAAACAATAGCAGTCAGTGTAGATGTAAGTGGTTTTGATAGTCTTGCCTCAATTCTAACTGTACCTTGATTTAGTAGACCTTGACACACTTCATTTCCTGATGAATCTGGAGTTAAATCAAAAGCTAGAATGAAAAACCCATTACTAAACATGGTTTTTGTTATCTGATGACCTTTATCATTATGGTAAATTCCAGTTCCCGAAAAAAGTGTACTGTATGCTCTTGTACAGCAATTATTTTCATCTGAAAAACTGGTTTCAATTGCTGAATTAGGTATTTGAACACCATTTACGTTTAACACAAATTGTGAAATATCAAAATGTTTAAAATTGTATGGGTTTTTTGACCTTTTTCCAGAGTAACCTGTATTTTCTGTCATGCAAAAAATGATTGTGTTTGGCAACTGTCCAATAAAAACATTATCAAGTGATATTGATGAACTATTCTGTGGAATGGTAAAAGTTTTTACCTCTACCCGTTTGTAATTGTATTTGGCATTAGTTTTTTCCAATACAGCATTATGTGCTAATAGCACACTAGGATTAATTGTTACATGTCTCATAAATAAAGTGGCTTCTAAAATTTTTAGTTGAGATTCATCAGTATCATCTGCAAAGAGGTAAAAATCTGGTTTTTCTAATGTTAGGACAACTCGAACATCGACATTGTTTATGAGAAGTGTAGGTTGGTTAAACATATCTAAATGTAATTTCCCCATAAGTTCCACTACATTGCTATTTTGGTATAATTTTTGACGTTCTTTTGAACCACTATTATCTGTTTTTGCTATATTTGGCTTATCTAGCATCCATCCACCACACTCCAAATGCGTTGTAGCGGCATCCGTACCATAATTTAACAATGATTCAATATAAGCTCTGTAATGATAATTGCCATCTGATGGAGATATATTCTTTCCATTTAGTTGAACATTACATTGTTTTATTAATGAATGTAACATATTATTAACCACACTTGGTTGTTGTATAGGTGTTCCATCAGTTTTTTTATCTTTATTCCATTGAGTTCCATCTTTTTTTAGAATTTGTACTTTTAATTTTAGATATGTCGAAGACAAGTCTCTATATGTATCACCGTGCCCTAGTGAAACAAATTCTATGACAGACGGATTATCTAAAGAAGCAATAGGGTTATAGGAAACTTCTTCAGATCGCAAAATACTTGACTGAATAGGCTGTGTTTTAAAAATATCAAGCTCTGATTTCATACATTCAATCATAATTATTCAAAAATATCTTTTTGTTTGTTTTTGTTATTAACTTTGCGTCGCTTCGATGTAAAATAATTTAAATTATTAATGAGAGGTCTTTTTATAGATTTTCTTCGTTTTCTTTTGCCTTGTCCATACATTTCATTGAGTTTCCGAACTGCACCTCGTCTTACATTTTTCATTATCTCTTTACTTCGATCTTGAACCACTTCTTTTACATTTGCCCCTGTGGCAATATCAGATAATGCATTAATACCAGAGTTAATAACCTCTTTTTTAAATTTATTAGCTCCAGACGTAAATATTGGTTTTAAATATCTAAAAAGACCACCGAAAAAGCTCCCTAACCCTCGTCCCCTTTGGTAAGGTACAATTGAGTGTAACAAAGGACCAATATTCTCAAGACCTTTTCCTGATTGAACTAAATAATATTTGTAGTACGCTCTCTCCATAATGAATAAAATAAAATAATATATAGTTTTGTAAAATCGCTTTTATTTATACTTTTTTAAAATGTAATACAATTTTTGTTGGAATTGAACTATTGGAAAAGTTTATTTTGTATCCATATTTATCACATAAAAGTAATGAAATGTTATTAAATGATTTCTCCACATTGCAATATTGAATATTACTGAATTCTTTTACAGTATCAGTGAAAGAATTTTGTATGTTAACAGATCTTAAACACCTTATATCTTTATCACCTAGTTTTTGCGGTTCAATTATATCTGTGTATATAAAAAACATATCTGGTTTACTAATGCGAATCAATTGTACACTATCTATAAAAGTTTTGAAAGCTTCTATTACACGTGATTTATATTTTTTAAAATCTGTAACTTTAAAAGATACTTGATTGAAACATGTTGTCAAAAGTCCTTCGAGGGTATAAGCGTAATTTGCTCTTATTTTTATATCTATTTTAGGCTTAGTAACACATATTGTGGTGTAACTTAAATTTTTAGGCATCTCCTCAGCTTTTATTGGTTGTGTATAATGAACTTCATCGTTTATAAAATTAAAAATTCCCCAAATCAACTGTCGTTCAACTTCTTTTCTTGTAAACCTATTAAGTGGGCGTATACTTTGAATTAGTGTTGGTAGTAGAAAAACTTTCCAGTCGCATATCATTTGTTTTTCTATGTATGGAATATATGATGTTCCAACCCCTATCATATCTTTCTGCATACCTTTCATAAATATTTGAGTACTTTTTTCCCATTCTTCACCATACACATTTTGAAACGAAATCATTAACATACATTTCTGAAATACCGACTTTCCACCTTGAATCACACATGTATTTATTCATTTTATTTGTAAAAGATGATAATGAATTTTCTGGATAATAGTTCATAGATGAATCACTGAGTAAAGTGGCATAAAATTCATCATTTACTTGTATGTTGTCCATGAGCTTGCGGATTTATTCTTACGAATTGGAAAATTAAGTTCTGTTTGAGTATTACCTACTGCTGACCTTAAAACACGTCTTGATGAATTATTCAACTCTTTGCTATTTATAGTTTTTTCTTTTTTCGTTGGTGGGCTTGGGCTATCTAAAGGAACAGTTATAATGTCCCCTGTATCAGTTTCAAAAATTTGTACATTTTGATTTCTAATTGATTTTCTTTTTCTAAGGCGTTCTCCAACTGAAGCAGCTGACAATGCTTTTGTTAAAACATTTTCCTGAATTTCATCATCAAATACTTCGTCATCAGCTTCTTTTTCATATACTTCTTCTTCTTCAGGAACAACTTGTATTCCTACCTTTTTATATTCAGGATAATGCGATTGAGCTTCCGCATCTATATACATTGGTTTTGCACGAGTTTGAGTACCTTTTGTTTCCGTAATTTTTACTTTCTCCTCTTTATTTCTAGGAAGTACTCTATTTTTGTTTCTTATTTTAAATAAATTTTGTCTGTATAAATACCATTTTTGAGTGTCTGTTAGATATTTATTTAACAATATTTTTTTCATATTTTTATCCAACTCATTTAATTCAAAGTCTGCATTTTGTTTCATTTTCTCATAAATCTCGGGTTTTAGTATAATCATTTTGTTAAATATTGTATTATTCATCTTATAAAATTTCCGATTATCCCTGATAGTACTGCACCAAGAAGTGTAGGTAAAAATCCACCACGTTGAATAATGATTTTTCTTTTATTATTTATAGATTTTTGGCGGCAAATGAGGGATCTCAATTCCTTTTTATACTTTCGTAATTGGGTTGTTGATTTTTTACTTAGATTACAATTACCTTTTAAAATATTTAAAGCAATTTCACAAAATGTTTTGATTACTTCAGGGTCACAATGTTTTATAATTACTTTCTGAAATTTCGGTTTAGAGCTTTTTAATAGATGCAATATATGACGGTTGACCTTCAAACGTTTCATATTCTTTGCCAAATTGTTCTAATTGATCTCTTGTACAAAAACACAAACCTTTTCCAAATATATCACTTCTTAATCGAAATATATCATTAACGTCTTGAGTAAGATCTATTAATATATACCCGTATGGTTCTGACGTCACTTCATTATATACTTTTTCAAATGCTTTGATTTGATTGGGATATATTTGGCGAGCTAGAGGTAATATCTGCGATTTATCTCTTGGATTTTTGAAAAGTACTAGATATTTACAGTTAAGCGAAATATCTCTTGAAAATTTACCCTGGTGAAAAACATTTTGTGTTACAAATATTACAGATAAATTTCTATGGTGTGATCCTCTAGTAAATAAATCACATACATACTTATCATGGGAATTTAACATCATATCATCGATAATAATTAACAAAGGTTCTTTATTGTCATTAAAATCCGGAATAGTGTTACTATATTCCACATCTTTTAAATATTTTGGAACGGCATTTTTGTCTGGATTACACCAAATAATTTTATTAATATGTGGTTGTATATTTTCTTTTTTATACTTTATTAAATTATGAATAAAAGTGGTTTTACCACAGCATGATGGCCCCGCTACCATCATTGTAAATGGATGCAATAGCATAGTTGTATTAGTTAAAAATAGCACTGTTAACCTATATTTATATGAAAAGCTCTTTTGCCGAAGTGAATATAAATGTAAATTTATTTATTCTAATGAGTATTCTTACACAAACCGTCGACATGGTTAAACGAGTTCTCATAGTTGACCTACAATTTTTACAAGGAAATGAAAAGCAATATTTCCTAAAAGAATTAGCCATACTTGAAAAAGGAAGTTTAATTCCAACTGTCTATCACTTCAAAGCACCGTACCCCTGAGAGGAACTTAGTCCGGATATGAAATATAATAACCAGTATTGCGAAAATAAAATAAATGGACTTAAATGGAATAACGGTCTAGTTGAATATTTAGATGTAAAATGCATATTAAAACACTATTTAGAGTCAGCTGAAAAAATTTATGTTAAAGGAGAACAAAAAAACTATTCCTTCAAAAGTACATTGACAGTGATAAAATAGAAGATCTAAGCAGAAACTTGCCGTCATTACAAAAGATTGATAACTTTAAATCAAATTGTCCTATACACTTATTAAACAACAATTTCAGATGTGCTGTTAAAAATTGTTATAATGTATATATGTATCTTTTAAAAGAAAAAATATTAGATTAAAACAGCACAGATTTCTATAAAATTGTAAAATATTTTTAAATAAAAAATTATTTCAAACATATAAATAAATTTGTTTTATTTTTTTTTTTTAACACAACATAAGAATACATCTTTTTTGTTCTACATTCTTATATATCAATAAAATCTTAAAATACTAATAATTTTTTCTTTCCTCTTCTTTAAATATTTCATCAGAACAAAAAAGAAAAGAAAAAAATTCATCTCAAAATATCAATTTGGTCAAGGTTGATTCAGATTTAAAAACCAGCTTTGCACTTTTTTCTTTTAATTTTAAAAATTCGCATAGGTACACTTAAATTGTTTAAATTTTTCTCTTTACATTTTATAAAAACGCATTTTTTCTTACTATATCCATTTACGCCTATTACTTAAACCACATGTTAGATATTTTTGATTTTCTGTTTGTTTTCTTTTTATTCATATTTTTGTCAACATTCTTACATAACAATAAAATCTTATACGGTGTTACTCGCAATTAATTAATGGTTTTTATTTCCTCTTCTTTAAATACTTCATAAAAAAAAGAAAAAACAAGAAAAAAAGAAAAAAAATGCATCTCAAAATTGCATTAATTTTGTTGATTCTTCATCTAAGATGTAAAAAACCAGTTTGCACTTTTTTAAATTTTAAAGAAACGTATAGGTACAGTTTTTTCTCTTTACATTGTATGAAAAAGCATTTTTTTTTTTTCCTACTATTTTCCTGCATACCTATTACTTAAACCAAGTATACAATCTTTATAAACAACTGACGATCGCCGCCAGTTTGACTTACTTTTACAATGACCTTGACATACTTCCTGTCTGGTTTCCGGGTGACCTTGACCTACTTCTGGGTGACCTTGACCTACTTCCGGGTGACCTTGACCTACTGACCTGTCTGGCCCAAGTGCCTACCTATCTACTTAGACCATTTAATTAATATAACACATATTAAATTTTTAACATTTTTGAGGAATGTTGCAACCATAAAACCACATACATCCCTAAAAAAAATTTAAAAACCTTGTGTTAAAAATTGAATCAAGATAAGTTAGAAATCATAAACCATTTAATTAATATAATAAATGTTTAAAGTACTTTTAAGCTCTTGAAATTGGTATAATCAAAATTCATGACACAGAATATAAAACCGCAAACATTTTTATTTAGAATGACTTAGAAATTTTTAACTTTTGTCTTGATTTCTGTTCAAAAATTTGTGTTATAACATCGAGGCCCATAAAAATTCTATTATATAATTGATAATGATAATAAAAAATTGAAGAAAAAAAAAAAAATCATTTAAAAATTTTCAAATAAATAGCAGCTAACATTTCTTAAGATCTTATTCTTTTCTGAACAGTTTAATTAAACATAGTAAATAAAAAAAAAATATAAAAACGGAGCAATCAAGAGCAAAAAAGATTGAAATGAGTGCAGAAGAAGATGATATCTTAAACAATTTTATGATCGATATCGATCAAGAAACGAGGAAGGTTGAACAAAATATTCTAAAGGAATTTTTGTATGATATCAACAAGAGAAGCAAGTTTATTTCGATGTCAGAATTGCAGGAAAAGCAGAAATATGAGATTTTGCAGTTACAGAAGACGACTTCGAAGTTCGCAAAAACTAAGAAGGATCAAGTCAGATGTGTAGTAGTACACACAAATAATTTTTTTACCTATTTACCCAAATACTATAATTTAAAGCATAGTCAACAAATAGTGGAAATATTAAACCGAAAAATATCAAATAATGATATTAAATATTTTTTCGAAATAATCGAAAAAAAAGAAAAATTTTTTGTCATCGACTTTAAATGTGAAAATTTATAAAAAGTAAAAAAAAATAAAGATAAATATAATAAAAATTAAACAACTCATTTTTAATTTCTAAAATTTCCAGATTTTTCCAATCTAAATAAGAAAAAAAAGAGTTTTATTTATATGGAGATACCAGTTCTACACCGTACATTGACGTAACATTTTTTACATAAAATTCTTTTTAGATTCATACTACATCTGTAAAGTTTATCTTGTTGATAAATTGTATAGCTATTTGAATAAACGAAAAATAAAAAATTCAAACAAAAAAATTTTTCTTTTTTATATTTGTATTGAATAACAAAATAAAAAGTCAAATTTATTATTTTAACAGATTTTTATGATAATCTACAACAACTTCCATTGCTATTAGCTTTGTGTTGTTTTTGATATTTTACGCTAGTTGCTGATGATGAATGCATACATGATATTGTGCAAGATGCTGATGTCTTAGATTTATTCTTGATGTTGTGCCATTTTTGTTTTTTCTTGTTCTTTATTATCCATAATGATTGTAAAAACCAAACTTTTTATCAGAGTGTGATGAACTTGGTGACCCAATGATTTTCAAAAGAAATAAATATTTTGACTGATACGGTTTTTACTTCAAAACTGGTTTAAATACTTTTAAAATGTTTAAGTCAGCTTTTTTATTAATGATTTTAAAATGTAAACATTTTGAAGAGAGCAGAATCCAAAATGATTAAATAGACATTTTTAGCACATTTCCAAAAAAATTTTGAAAAAATCTGCTTATTAGTTTCACTCTGTCCGTCCGTCCGTCTGTTTACAAAACTTCTACATCGTTATTTTTCTTCCAAGACATGAAAATTAAAGGTTCAATAATATATTTTTACGTGTGGTAATGGTTTTTCTTAATTATAAAGGATTCCGGACTTACGGCCCCTCAAAATTTCAAAAATGTCCTATTTTCACGTTTTTCTTATTACATGAAATTTTCAAATTTTTGTGCAAGTCACAATTCTAAACAGTTTATATTGTGTTTTGGAAATGTGCGCTTTTAAAAACCTTTGGTTTACATTCTACCTTGTTTATACTGATTTTGATAGAGCTTTTTTAATGTTTTTAAACTTGTTGATACTTGTTGATCTAAGTTTATAACATTATTTCGCTTGAAAAAACTTTGAATAATTTTTTGTTTTCATCCCCTTTAACGTAAACTATAGTTTGATAATCTATATATGATTTTAAAAAATTGATTACATTACAGAAATCAGATGATCCATCGTTCCAAACAAATCCATGATGATTTTTTGTTAACCATTTATTTATTATTTTTGTATTATTATTTATAATATGAGGAGTTTTTAAAACTTCCATAAGGAGTTTTTATAATAAAATGCTGAATTTCATAGTTTAATGGTAAGCATGCAATTTCTTTTATAATAAATTTATTTTGATTATCCCGAAAATTCTGAATATCAATTACAATGTATTTCATATTAAATTTATAAATATGTAATTAGAATTGATCATTTAAATAATTTTGTTAACTTCTCCTGTTAACAGTTTAAATTCCACTAAACGATCATGTAAAATAAAACAATAAGCTGTAGTATTGTCTGGAATTTTTTTTAAAGTCTTTAATTCAATTTTGACATCAACTGGACCCATTTTAAAGTTATCAACTTGATAACGAGTATCAATTATGAATATTGGAGAATCATCTTTTAAGTTGTCCCATGAAACTAAAGGTTCTGATATTGAGTTATTATAATAGAAGCTTCTAAAATTCGAATATGCTTCATATGCTAATGCATAACGATTTTTACCACAATCTAAATTCATATCTTCATATGGATATGATTTAGAATTTAAATATACTTTTATATTTTTAATATCACAATAATTAAGTTTTGATGGATCTTCCTCAAGTTTATATTGTTTATCAATTTGTAAAGCAAAAATAATAAACCGAAGTTTTTCAAGTTGTGAAGCTGTTTTAACATTCCAAATATGATGTGTAGTTCCTACTGGTAATGTAGGATACTCATGTAATTCCCAATTTCTAAAAGGAATTTTCATAACCGAACCATTTTCAATACTTTTGTATAAATTTAATTTAAGATTATCAGCTAAGTTAATATGTTGAACCTTCCAATATATTTTTGTAATAAAAATTTTCGGTTTTTCAATAGCAGCATTAGTAGCATTACATAATAATGAATTATCATTTAATCGAGTTAATATTAGTTCATGTTTTGCATTTGGAATAATATTTTTATAATCTTCTGCAAATCCTAATAATCTCTTTCAGGGTATACAAAAATTGAAATAAAGTCCTTTCATTTTAATTGATTCATTAGGTGACCAACTTCCATTATATAAAGCGGTACTTTCATTTTGATTGAGTGAAATATAGTTTTTTAATGTTGAAGTTATACCAACATTACGATTATGATCAATTTCTTTACCATTACGTTCATAACGAATTTCATCAAATAGAAATGGTATAGCATTATTAACTATTTTAATATGTGTAACAGCTAATCCATCATGTTTTGATGCATATCCTTCTATATAAATTAGACTTGTTGAAGGTAATATATTTAAATTCTGATTTTGTATTTGTATTTTAATGATATCACTTAATCCAAATGAACTTGTGTATGGTGAATATGAATGCCATTGATTGTTTCTTACTATGTGAAGGTATATAGAATTGATGAGATTGATATTGATTAAATGTTAGCATTTTGAGGCTTTAAATGCAATCTAATTGTTATTGTTTCTCCTCCACGAAAATTAACTAAATTACCGTTCTGGTCAAGCAGTTTTATAGTAATAGAACTTATCTGATTAACGGTTACTGGTAAATAAATTACATTATTAGGAACTTCAATTATTTTATATCCAGGACTAACGTTAATAGAGAATGTGAATGTAAAATGTGAGCTTCTGCTCCATTAATATAAGTTCCGGAAATAATATTACATGCCACTCTTATTATGTTTATTTTATTAATATCAACAAAAAGATTTGAAGTATGCCATTTGTTTGACAATAATCGTTTTCTGCTAAAACCTAATAACCTACCAATAGTATCTTCTCTTTCGAAATCAATTTCCTTATCAGCAAAAATTTCACATTTTAATGTATTATTATTAGGTCTTATAATTAACTTCTCATTGTCTGTTTTAACAATATTCAATTTTTTTTTTGAGAAATGCTTCAATATCTTCAATTTCATATGAACCTGTGGGAAGAATGATGGATTTATTATTTATAAATTATTATAATAATAAATATTATTATAATAAATCTATTATTTTCCTCATCTATATTCGGTATTGAATTACATGTTTGAAAATCTACTAAACCACATGTATATTCTTCCCACTTTAGGTCTATAGGAGGAAAATAATTAGTGGTTAATATGGAACAGCTTCCGTTTAAAGTTAATGTTATTGACATGTCTTTAATTGAAATAATGAGATATTTCGTAAATCTATTCTACTTTTATAGATTTTCAAGGCTAACACATCATCATCATCATAATAAATGTATACCTATGTAATATTTCTAATTCTAATTTTTCTTTAAATTTCTTGTATTACAACTAAATTCTAAGTATTCTTTATCAGATAGTTTTATGTTTCTTTTTATTCAAATAGAAAGAAAGAAATAACCTTGAACTTGAACAAAATTATTAATGTAGGTTAGTTTTAATAAAGCTAGACTAATAATAAAAAAAATTATTTTTGTTTAATTATGTTTTATTTATTGATAATTTTGCTTTATTTTTTAACAATATGAAATAAAAATTCTTAACATAAATGACCACAATTATATGTATTAAAGTTTTGATATTTATTGTAATTATATAAAAGCTTATCACCTAAATATTTAATTACTTCTAATGGTGGACGTAAATTCCCAAAACTATCAAAATAGTGCGTTATTTCTGCATTTTTAATATAAGCTACCCAATGTGTTCTATTTCCAATAAAATTATCTAAATTTATTATACCACATTCAAATTTCCAAGGTTTTTTTACAGGTAAATTGTCTCTCATAAAAACCCCTCAAAAATGTTTTAAATATTTTTTACCAAATTTTTCTAAATCATAATTTGTAAGTGGTCTTTTGGATAGCTTATTTAATGGATTTTTGCGTTCAAATAAAGACCTAACCCTTTTTTATATGGTTTTAAGTGTAATCCATTACCCCCTTTTAATGCTATTGCTTCCATTATTTTATTATACGTTCACTTTCTTTTAACTGATTTTGCGCACTTTTAGCATCATTTACAGCCTTAGCTATTCCTGCAGCGCCACCTGTAAGTGCCCCAACAGCTGATAAGCCTGCAAATATTGGAATTAAAGGTAAAATACCACCAATTTTAGGCACTGGAATAATTCGAGGTGTATCAATTGCATGTTTTTGTCCTTTTGAAAGTTTTCGAGCTGCATGCAAAGCAATTTTTATAATATTTTCATCATTCATGGGCTTTTTTAAAATCTAAACTGCTGTTTTTGCTTCTTTTATAACATTTTTCAATTGTTTTTTCCTGTTTTTTGTTGTTTTTGTTTTTTTACAGTTTTCTTTTTCAACCCCATACCGAATTTAACTTTAGCTTTCATAGCGTTTATAACTAAAAGAGCATTAGCTGTTTCTCCTAAACCAGAATCTTTAGCTTTGACTCCTTGCCAAGCTCTTTCTGCAAGTATCTTATCAGTTATATGACGTTTATTTTGATCAGTATTTTTAGAATATGCTATGTCATGATCACGACAAGCCCCATCTAAACGATTAATTCTTTTATCACCTCGCGCTAATCATTTTTTCAGCTTTGTTTCAGGTCCACAATAATTATAACCAGGTAAATGAGCTTCAAATGGCAATTTATTTATTAAAGAATTAACAACTCCTCTTCCTTCTTATTTTGCGATATTCTAAACATTTAATTGCGAGAGCCTTTTGTTTAAAATTGCTATCATATTCACATCTTATATGGATATCTTTATTATTATCATATTCCAATTGAAAATGTCTGTAAAATATATGTTCGCTATTTATAATTCCACCAATATTACGTTCTTTTAAAATTATTCCTGCCTAAAAGCCTCAATAGCTTCATCTATAGAAACATATTGAGGTACTGAATCAGCTTTGTCTCTAAGTAATTGCTCATCTACTCCCAAAGCAGTTATTGGTGCTACTGTTGTTGTTGTTGCTTTGTTAAATTCTGGTGAAATTATATGTTTTAATAGCTGGACTGATAAATTTACTTTCACGGTCTCATTATTTGGAAGTAGTATATTAAAGTAAGTGCTCCCAAACGCTGATTCATCTAATCTAATATTAGAAATTGGAGCGAAATTTGCTTGAATAGATAACAAACAGAATATGAACAATATAGATGTTTTCATAGTTAATCAAAAGGAAGTATGATGTATCTTCTTTAAAGGTTAACGCAGTAATGTTTTGTTAGAAATTAAAAATATATAATTTATACTTTTTATTTTTCAGAAATTTCTTGATTATGTACAAAATTTACTTGACTTATAATAGAGCAAACGTACATAAAGAGCGGCAAAAATCTATCTCTTCCATCTGAATAAGCTTCCATATAATCTAAATATTCCTCTTTTAAAGTTTCAAGTAATCTTCTAAAATAAGTTAGCACGGCACCAATTTTTGACTTATTATTTTTTTCATTATACATATTCTCTATTGATGCTATAAATATAATTCCATCGTCAATTCGTTTCCTTATCATTGTCTTTTTCAGTTCATTTTGATTTTCTTCATATTCATTTACTTTAATTGACAATGATTCAATAGTTTGCATAATTCCTTTTTTCTTATCTTTTGATAGTACATTTGAAATATTCTTCTCAATCATTTCCCAATCATCTTCTTCAGCAAATGGGCAATCAGTATGAAAATGATTAGGTATTTGCTTTTTTTATTTTTTGAATCTGTTATTTTACCAGTAGGAACTACACATCCAAATATGATGTATAGTTCCTACTGGTAATGTAGGATACTCATGTAATTACCAATTTCTAAAAGGAATTTTCATAACCGAACCATTTTCAATACTTTTGTATAAATTTAATTTAAGATAAATATATTTTTGTAATAAAAATTTTCGGTTTTTCAATAGCAGCATTAGTAGCACATAATAATAATTAGTACATAATAATGAATTATCATTTAATCGAGAGCGAGTTAATATTAGTTCATGTTTTGCATTTGGAATAATATTTTTATAATCTTCTGCAAATCCTAATAATCTCTTTCAGGGTATACAAAAATTGAAATAAAGTCCTTTCATTTTAATTGATTCATTAGGTGACCAACTTCCATTATATAAAGCGGTACTTTCATTTTGATTGAGTGAAATATAGTTTTTTAATGTTGAAGTTATACCAACATTACGATTATGATCAATTTCTTTACCATTAAGTTCATAACGAATTTCATCAAAAAGAACTGGTATAGCATTATTAACTATTTTAATATGTGTAACAGCTGATCCATCATGTTTTGATGCATATCCTTCTGTATAAATTAGATTTGTTGAAGGTAATATATTTAAATTCTGATTTTGTATTGGTATTTTAATGATATCACTTAATCCAAATGAACTTGTGTATGGTGAATAAGAATGCCATTGAGCCCTAGTTGTAGTTTCATTAAAAACAGGATCATTAAAAAGTTCCATTTTAATTTGCTTTTAGTAAATACCCAAGAGATTTTAGATATTTTTTGTTCTCAAATGATAATCATTTTTTATATTCTAAATGTTGGTAGCCACCTCCTACTCCTTTGAATAACTTTGATTGATTAAACTGTTGTTTCTTACTAAGTGAAGGTATATAGAATTGATGAGATTGATATTGATTAAATGTTAGCATTTTGAGGCTTTAAATGCAATCTAATTGTTATTGTTTCTCCTCCACGAAAATTAACTAAATTACCGTTCTGATCAAGCAGTCTTATAGTAATAGACCTTATCTGATTAACGGTTACTGGTAAATAAATTACATTATTAGGAACTTCAATTATTTTATATCCAGGACTAACGTTAATAGAGAATGTGAATGTAAAATGTGAGCTTCTGCTCCATTAATATAAGTTCCGGAAATAATATTACATGCCACTCTTATTATGTTTATTTTATTAATATCAACAAAAGGATTGGAAGTATGCCATTTGTTTGACAATAATCGTTTTCTGCTAAAACCTAATAACCTACCAATAGTATCTTCTCTTTCGAAATCAATTTCCTTATCAGCAAAAATTTCACATTTTAATGTATTATTATTAGGTCTTATAATTAACTTCTCATTGTCTGTTTTAACAATATTCAATTTTTTTTTGAGAAATGCTTCAATATCTTCAATTTCATATGAACCTGTGGGAAGAATGATGGATTTATTATCAATAATAAATCTATTATTTTCCTCATCTATATTCGGTATTGAATTATATGTTTGAAAATCTACTAAACCACATGTATATTCTTCCCACTTTAGGTCTATAGGAGGAAAATAATTAGTGGTTAATATGGAACAGCTTCCGTTTAAAGTTAATGTTATTGACATGTCTTTAATTGAAATAATGAGATATTTCGTAAATCTATTCTACTTTTATAGATTTTCAAGGCTAACACATCATCATCATCATAATAAATGTATACCTATATAATATTTCTAATTCTAATTTTTCTTTAAATTTCTTGTATTACAACTAAATTCTAAGCATTCTTTATCAGATAGTTTTATGTTTCTTTTTATTCAAATAGAAAGAAAGAAATAACCTTGAACTTGAACAAAATTATTAATGTAGGTTAGTTTTAATAAAGCTAGACTAATAATAAAAAAGATTATTTTTGTTTAATTATGTTTTATTTATTGATAATTTTCCTTTATTTTTTAACAATATGAAATAAAAATTCTTAACATAAATGACCACAATTATATGTATTAAAGATTTGATATTTATTGTAATTATATAAAAGCTTATCACTTAAATATTTAATTACTTCTAATGGTGGACGTAAATTCCCAAAACTATCAAAATAGTGCGTTATTTCTGCATTTTTAAAATAAGCTACCCAATGTGTTCTATTTCCAATAAAATTATCTAAATTGATTATACCACATTCAAATTTCCAAGGTTTTTTTACAGGTAAATTGTCTCTCATAAAAACCCCTCAAAAATGTTTTAAGTATTTTTTACCAAATTTTTCTAAATCATAATTTGTAAGTGGTCTTTTGGATAGCTTATTTAATGGATTTTTGGGTTCAAATAAAGACCTAACCCTTCTTTATATGGTTTTAAGTGTAATCCATTACCCCCTTTTAATGCTATTGCTTCCATTATTTTATTATACGTTCACATTCTTTTAACTGATTTTGCGCACTTTTAGCATCATTTACAGCCTTAGCTATTCCTGCAGCGCCACCTGTAAGTGCCCTAACAGCTGATAAGCCTGCAAATATTGGAATTAAAGGTAAAATACCACCAATTTTAGGCACTGGAATAATTCGAGGTGTATCAATTGCATGTTTTTGTCCTTTTGAAAGTTTTCGAGCTGCATGCAAAGCAATTTTTATAATATTTCCATCATTCATGGGATTTTTTAAAGTCTAAACCGCTGTTTTTGCTTCTTTTATAACGTTTTTCAATTGTTTTTTCCTGTTTTTTGTTGTTTTTGTTTTTTTACAGTTTTCTTTTTCAACCCCATACCGAATTTAACTTTAGCTTTCATAGCGTTTATAACTAAAAGAGCTTTAGCTTTTTCTCCTAAACCAGAATCTTTAGCTTTGACTCCTTGCCAAGCTCTTTCTGCAAGTATCTTATCAGTTATATGACGTTTATTTTGATCAGTATTTTTAGAATATGCTATGTCATGATCACGACAAGCCCCTTCTAAACGATTAATTCCTTTATCACCTCGGGCTAATCATTTTTTCAGCTTTGTTTCAGGTCCACAATAATTATAACCAGGTAAATGAGCTTCAAATGGCAATTTATTTATTAAAGAATTAACAACTCCTCTTCCTTCTTATTTTGCGATATTCTAAACATTTAATTGCGAGAGCCTTTTGTTTAAAATTGCTATCATATTCACATCTTATATGGATATCTTTATTATTATCATATTCCAATTGAAAATGTCTGTAAAATATATGTTCGCTATTTATAATTCCACCAATATTACGTTCTTTTAAAATTATTCCTGCCTAAAAGCCTCAATAGCTTCATCTATAGAAACATATTGAGGTACTGAATCAGCTTTGTCTCTAAGTAATTGCTCATCTACTCCCAAAGTAGTTATTGGTGCTACTGTTGTTGTTGCTGCTTTGTTTAATTCTGGTGAAATTATATGTTTTAATAGCTGGACTGATAAATTTACTTTCACGGTCTCATTATTTGGAAGTAGTATATTAAAGTAAGTGCTCCCAAACGCTGATTCATCTAATCTAATATTAGAAATTGGAGCGAAATTTGCTTGAATGGATAACAAACAGAATATGAACAATATAGATGTTTTCATAGTTAATCAAAAGGAAGTATGATGTATCTTCTTTAAAGGTTAACGCAGTAATGTTTTGTTAGAAATTAAAAATATATAATTTATACTTTTTATTTTTCAGAAATTTCTTGATTATGTACAAAATTTACTTGACTTATAATAGAGCAAACGTACATAAAGAGCGGCAAAAATCTATCTCTTCCATCTGAATAAGCTTCCATATAATCTAAATATTCCTCTTTTAAAGTTTCAAGTAATCTTCTAAAATAAGTTAGCACGGCACCAATTTTTGACTTATTATTTTTTTCATTATACATATTCTCTATTGATGCTATAAATATAATTCCATCGTCAATTCGTTTCCTTATCATTGTCTTTTTCAGTTCATTTTGATTTTCTTCATATTCATTTACTTTAATTGACAATGATTCAATAGTTTGCATAATTCCTTTTTTCTTATCTGTTGATAGTACATTTGAAATATTCTTCTCAATCATTTCCCAATCATCTTCTTCAGCAAATGGGCAATCAGTATGATCAGACTAGGTATTTGCTTTTTTTTATTTTTTGAATCTGTTATTTTACCAGTAGGAACTACACATCCAAATATGATGTGTAGTTCCTACTGGTAATGTAGGATACTCATGTAATTACCAATTTCTAAAAGGAATTTTCATAACCGAACCATTTTCAATACTTTTGTATAAATTTAATTTAAGATTATCAGCTAAGTTAATATGTTGAACCTTCCAATATATTTTTGTAATAAAAATTTTCGGTTTTTCAATAGCAGCATTAGTAGCATTACATAATAATGAATTATCATTTAATCGAGAGCGAGTTAATATTAGTTCATGTTTTGCATTTGAAATAATATTTTTATAATCTTCTGCAAATCCTAATAATCTCTTTAAGGGTATACAAAAATTGAAATAAAGTCCTTTCATTTTAATTGATTCATTAGGTGACCAACTTCCATTATATAAAGCGGTACTTTCATTTTGATTGAGTGAAATATAGTTTTTTAATGTTGAAGTTATACCAACATTACGATTATGATCAATTTCTTTACCATTAAGTTCATAACGAATTTCATCAAATAGAAATGGTATAGCATTATTAACTATTTTAATATGTGTAACAGCTGATCCATCATGTTTTGATGCATATCCTTCTATATAAATTAGATTTGTTGAAGGTAATATATTTAAATTCTGATTTTGTATTGGTATTTTAATGATATCACTTAATCCAAATAAACTTGTGTATGGTGAATATGAATGCCATTGATTGTTTCTTACTATGTGAAGGTATATAGAATTGATGAGATTGATATTGATTAAATGTTAGCATTTTGAGGCTTTAAATGCAATCTAATTGTTATTGTTTCTCCTCCACGAAAATTAACTAAATTACCGTTCTGATCAAGCAGTTTTATAGTAATAGAACTTATCTGATTAACGGTTACTGGTAAATAAATTTCATTATTAGGAACTTCAATTATTTTATATCCAGGACTAACGTTAATAGAGAATGTGAATGTAAAATGTGAGCTTCTGCTCCATTAATATAAGTTCCGGAAATAATATTACATGCCACTCTTATTATGTTTATTTTATTAATATCAACAAAAAGATTTGAAGTATGCCATTTGTTTGACAATAATCGTTTTCTGCTAAAACCTAATAACCTACCAATAGTATCTTCTCTTTCGAAATCAATTTCCTTATCAGCAAAAATTTCACATTTTAATGTATTATTATTAGGTCTTATAATTAACTTCTCATTGTCTGTTTTAAAAATATTCAATTTTTTTTTGAGAAATGCTTCAATATCTTCAATTTCATATGAACCTGTGGGAAGAATGATGGATTTATTATTTATAAATTATTATAATAATAAATATTATTATAATAAATCTATTATATTCCTCATCTATATTCGGTATTGAATTACATGTTTGAAAATCTACTAAACCACATGTATATTCTTCCCACTTTAGGTCTATAGGAGGAAAATAATTAGTGGTTAATATGGAACAGCTTCCGTTTAAAGTTAATGTTATTGACATGTCTTTAATTGAAATAATGAGATATTTCGTAAATCTATTCTACTTTTATAGATTTTCAAGGCTAACACATCATCATCATCATAATAAATGTATACCTATGTAATATTTCTAATTCTAATTTTTCTTTAAATTTCTTGTATTACAACTAAATTCTAAGTATTCTTTATCAGATAGTTTTATGTTTCTTTTTATTCAAATAGAAAGAAAGAAATAACCTTGAACTTGAACAAAATTATTAATGTAGGTTAGTTTTAATAAAGCTAGACTAATAATAAAAAAAATTATTTTTGTTTAATTATGTTTTATTTATTGATAATTTTGCTTTATTTTTTAACAATATGAAATAAAAATTCTTAACATAAATGACCACAATTATATGTATTAAAGTTTTGATATTTATTGTAATTATATAAAAGCTTATCACCTAAATATTTAATTACTTCTAATGGTGGACGTAAATTCCCAAAACTATCAAAATAGTGCGTTATTTCTGCATTTTTAATATAAGCTACCCAATGTGTTCTATTTCCAATAAAATTATCTAAATTTATTATACCACATTCAAATTTCCAAGGTTTTTTTACAGGTAAATTGTCTCTCATAAAAACCCCTCAAAAATGTTTTAAATATTTTTTACCAAATTTTTCTAAATCATAATTTGTAAGTGGTCTTTTGGATAGCTTATTTAATGGATTTTTGCGTTCAAATAAAGACCTAACCCTTTTTTATATGGTTTTAAGTGTAATCCATTACCCCCTTTTAATGCTATTGCTTCCATTATTTTATTATACGTTCACTTTCTTTTAACTGATTTTGCGCACTTTTAGCATCATTTACAGCCTTAGCTATTCCTGCAGCGCCACCTGTAAGTGCCCCAACAGCTGATAAGCCTGCAAATATTGGAATTAAAGGTAAAATACCACCAATTTTAGGCACTGGAATAATTCGAGGTGTATCAATTGCATGTTTTTGTCCTTTTGAAAGTTTTCGAGCTGCATGCAAAGCAATTTTTATAATATTTTCATCATTCATGGGCTTTTTTAAAATCTAAACTGCTGTTTTTGCTTCTTTTATAACATTTTTCAATTGTTTTTTCCTGTTTTTTGTTGTTTTTGTTTTTTTACAGTTTTCTTTTTCAACCCCATACCGAATTTAACTTTAGCTTTCATAGCGTTTATAACTAAAAGAGCATTAGCTGTTTCTCCTAAACCAGAATCTTTAGCTTTGACTCCTTGCCAAGCTCTTTCTGCAAGTATCTTATCAGTTATATGACGTTTATTTTGATCAGTATTTTTAGAATATGCTATGTCATGATCACGACAAGCCCCATCTAAACGATTAATTCTTTTATCACCTCGCGCTAATCATTTTTTCAGCTTTGTTTCAGGTCCACAATAATTATAACCAGGTAAATGAGCTTCAAATGGCAATTTATTTATTAAAGAATTAACAACTCCTCTTCCTTCTTATTTTGCGATATTCTAAACATTTAATTGCGAGAGCCTTTTGTTTAAAATTGCTATCATATTCACATCTTATATGGATATCTTTATTATTATCATATTCCAATTGAAAATGTCTGTAAAATATATGTTCGCTATTTATAATTCCACCAATATTACGTTCTTTTAAAATTATTCCTGCCTAAAAGCCTCAATAGCTTCATCTATAGAAACATATTGAGGTACTGAATCAGCTTTGTCTCTAAGTAATTGCTCATCTACTCCCAAAGTAGTTATTGGTGCTACTGTTGTTGTTGTTGCTTTGTTAAATTCTGGTGAAATTATATGTTTTAATAGCTGGACTGATAAATTTACTTTCACGGTCTCATTATTTGGAAGTAGTATATTAAAGTAAGTGCTCCCAAACGCTGATTCATCTAATCTAATATTAGAAATTGGAGCGAAATTTGCTTGAATAGATAACAAACAGAATATGAACAATATAGATGTTTTCATAGTTAATCAAAAGGAAGTATGATGTATCTTCTTTAAAGGTTAACGCAGTAATGTTTTGTTAGAAATTAAAAATATATAATTTATACTTTTTATTTTTCAGAAATTTCTTGATTATGTACAAAATTTACTTGACTTATAATAGAGCAAACGTACATAAAGAGCGGCAAAAATCTATCTCTTCCATCTGAATAAGCTTCCATATAATCTAAATATTCCTCTTTTAAAGTTTCAAGTAATCTTCTAAAATAAGTTAGCACGGCACCAATTTTTGACTTATTATTTTTTTCATTATACATATTCTCTATTGATGCTATAAATATAATTCCATCGTCAATTCGTTTCCTTATCATTGTCTTTTTCAGTTCATTTTGATTTTCTTCATATTCATTTACTTTAATTGACAATGATTCAATAGTTTGCATAATTCCTTTTTTCTTATCTTTTGATAGTACATTTGAAATATTCTTCTCAATCATTTCCCAATCATCTTCTTCAGCAAATGGGCAATCAGTATGAAAATGATTAGGTATTTGCTTTTTTTATTTTTTGAATCTGTTATTTTACCAGTAGGAACTACACATCCAAATATGATGTATAGTTCCTACTGGTAATGTAGGATACTCATGTAATTACCAATTTCTAAAAGGAATTTTCATAACCGAACCATTTTCAATACTTTTGTATAAATTTAATTTAAGATAAATATATTTTTGTAATAAAAATTTTCGGTTTTTCAATAGCAGCATTAGTAGCACATAATAATAATTAGTACATAATAATGAATTATCATTTAATCGAGAGCGAGTTAATATTAGTTCATGTTTTGCATTTGGAATAATATTTTTATAATCTTCTGCAAATCCTAATAATCTCTTTCAGGGTATACAAAAATTGAAATAAAGTCCTTTCATTTTAATTGATTCATTAGGTGACCAACTTCCATTATATAAAGCGGTACTTTCATTTTGATTGAGTGAAATATAGTTTTTTAATGTTGAAGTTATACCAACATTACGATTATGATCAATTTCTTTACCATTAAGTTCATAACGAATTTCATCAAAAAGAACTGGTATAGCATTATTAACTATTTTAATATGTGTAACAGCTGATCCATCATGTTTTGATGCATATCCTTCTGTATAAATTAGATTTGTTGAAGGTAATATATTTAAATTCTGATTTTGTATTGGTATTTTAATGATATCACTTAATCCAAATGAACTTGTGTATGGTGAATAAGAATGCCATTGAGCCCTAGTTGTAGTTTCATTAAAAACAGGATCATTAAAAAGTTCCATTTTAATTTGCTTTTAGTAAATACCCAAGAGATTTTAGATATTTTTTGTTCTCAAATGATAATCATTTTTTATATTCTAAATGTTGGTAGCCACCTCCTACTCCTTTGAATAACTTTGATTGATTAAACTGTTGTTTCTTACTAAGTGAAGGTATATAGAATTGATGAGATTGATATTGATTAAATGTTAGCATTTTGAGGCTTTAAATGCAATCTAATTGTTATTGTTTCTCCTCCACGAAAATTAACTAAATTACCGTTCTGATCAAGCAGTCTTATAGTAATAGACCTTATCTGATTAACGGTTACTGGTAAATAAATTACATTATTAGGAACTTCAATTATTTTATATCCAGGACTAACGTTAATAGAGAATGTGAATGTAAAATGTGAGCTTCTGCTCCATTAATATAAGTTCCGGAAATAATATTACATGCCACTCTTATTATGTTTATTTTATTAATATCAACAAAAGGATTGGAAGTATGCCATTTGTTTGACAATAATCGTTTTCTGCTAAAACCTAATAACCTACCAATAGTATCTTCTCTTTCGAAATCAATTTCCTTATCAGCAAAAATTTCACATTTTAATGTATTATTATTAGGTCTTATAATTAACTTCTCATTGTCTGTTTTAACAATATTCAATTTTTTTTTGAGAAATGCTTCAATATCTTCAATTTCATATGAACCTGTGGGAAGAATGATGGATGTATTATCAATAATAAATCTATTATTTTCCTCATCTATATTCGGTATTGAATTATATGTTTGAAAATCTACTAAACCACATGTATATTCTTCCCACTTTAGGTCTATAGGAGGAAAATAATTAGTGGTTAATATGGAACAGCTTCCGTTTAAAGTTAATGTTATTGACATGTCTTTAATTGAAATAATGAGATATTTCGTAAATCTATTCTACTTTTATAGATTTTCAAGGCTAACACATCATCATCATCATAATAAATGTATACCTATATAATATTTCTAATTCTAATTTTTCTTTAAATTTCTTGTATTACAACTAAATTCTAAGCATTCTTTATCAGATAGTTTTATGTTTCTTTTTATTCAAATAGAAAGAAAGAAATAACCTTGAACTTGAACAAAATTATTAATGTAGGTTAGTTTTAATAAAGCTAGACTAATAATAAAAAAGATTATTTTTGTTTAATTATGTTTTATTTATTGATAATTTTCCTTTATTTTTTAACAATATGAAATAAAAATTCTTAACATAAATGACCACAATTATATGTATTAAAGATTTGATATTTATTGTAATTATATAAAAGCTTATCACTTAAATATTTAATTACTTCTAATGGTGGACGTAAATTCCCAAAACTATCAAAATAGTGCGTTATTTCTGCATTTTTAAAATAAGCTACCCAATGTGTTCTATTTCCAATAAAATTATCTAAATTGATTATACCACATTCAAATTTCCAAGGTTTTTTTACAGGTAAATTGTCTCTCATAAAAACCCCTCAAAAATGTTTTAAGTATTTTTTACCAAATTTTTCTAAATCATAATTTGTAAGTGGTCTTTTGGATAGCTTATTTAATGGATTTTTGGGTTCAAATAAAGACCTAACCCTTCTTTATATGGTTTTAAGTGTAATCCATTACCCCCTTTTAATGCTATTGCTTCCATTATTTTATTATACGTTCACATTCTTTTAACTGATTTTGCGCACTTTTAGCATCATTTACAGCCTTAGCTATTCCTGCAGCGCCACCTGTAAGTGCCCTAACAGCTGATAAGCCTGCAAATATTGGAATTAAAGGTAAAATACCACCAATTTTAGGCACTGGAATAATTCGAGGTGTATCAATTGCATGTTTTTGTCCTTTTGAAAGTTTTCGAGCTGCATGCAAAGCAATTTTTATAATATTTCCATCATTCATGGGATTTTTTAAAGTCTAAACCGCTGTTTTTGCTTCTTTTATAACGTTTTTCAATTGTTTTTTCCTGTTTTTTGTTGTTTTTGTTTTTTTACAGTTTTCTTTTTCAACCCCATACCGAATTTAACTTTAGCTTTCATAGCGTTTATAACTAAAAGAGCTTTAGCTTTTTCTCCTAAACCAGAATCTTTAGCTTTGACTCCTTGCCAAGCTCTTTCTGCAAGTATCTTATCAGTTATATGACGTTTATTTTGATCAGTATTTTTAGAATATGCTATGTCATGATCACGACAAGCCCCTTCTAAACGATTAATTCCTTTATCACCTCGGGCTAATCATTTTTTCAGCTTTGTTTCAGGTCCACAATAATTATAACCAGGTAAATGAGCTTCAAATGGCAATTTATTTATTAAAGAATTAACAACTCCTCTTCCTTCTTATTTTGCGATATTCTAAACATTTAATTGCGAGAGCCTTTTGTTTAAAATTGCTATCATATTCACATCTTATATGGATATCTTTATTATTATCATATTCCAATTGAAAATGTCTGTAAAATATATGTTCGCTATTTATAATTCCACCAATATTACGTTCTTTTAAAATTATTCCTGCCTAAAAGCCTCAATAGCTTCATCTATAGAAACATATTGAGGTACTGAATCAGCTTTGTCTCTAAGTAATTGCTCATCTACTCCCAAAGTAGTTATTGGTGCTACTGTTGTTGTTGCTGCTTTGTTTAATTCTGGTGAAATTATATGTTTTAATAGCTGGACTGATAAATTTACTTTCACGGTCTCATTATTTGGAAGTAGTATATTAAAGTAAGTGCTCCCAAACGCTGATTCATCTAATCTAATATTAGAAATTGGAGCGAAATTTGCTTGAATGGATAACAAACAGAATATGAACAATATAGATGTTTTCATAGTTAATCAAAAGGAAGTATGATGTATCTTCTTTAAAGGTTAACGCAGTAATGTTTTGTTAGAAATTAAAAATATATAATTTATACTTTTTATTTTTCAGAAATTTCTTGATTATGTACAAAATTTACTTGACTTATAATAGAGCAAACGTACATAAAGAGCGGCAAAAATCTATCTCTTCCATCTGAATAAGCTTCCATATAATCTAAATATTCCTCTTTTAAAGTTTCAAGTAATCTTCTAAAATAAGTTAGCACGGCACCAATTTTTGACTTATTATTTTTTTCATTATACATATTCTCTATTGATGCTATAAATATAATTCCATCGTCAATTCGTTTCCTTATCATTGTCTTTTTCAGTTCATTTTGATTTTCTTCATATTCATTTACTTTAATTGACAATGATTCAATAGTTTGCATAATTCCTTTTTTCTTATCTTTTGATAGTACATTTGAAATATTCTTCTCAATCATTTCCCAATCATCTTCTTCAGCAAATGGGCAATCAGTATGATCAGACTAGGTATTTGCTTTTTTTTATTTTTTGAATCTGTTATTTTACCAGTAGGAACTACACATCCAAATATGATGTGTAGTTCCTACTGGTAATGTAGGATACTCATGTAATTACCAATTTCTAAAAGGAATTTTCATAACCGAACCATTTTCAATACTTTTGTATAAATTTAATTTAAGATTATCAGCTAAGTTAATATGTTGAACCTTCCAATATATTTTTGTAATAAAAATTTTCGGTTTTTCAATAGCAGCATTAGTAGCATTACATAATAATGAATTATCATTTAATCGAGAGCGAGTTAATATTAGTTCATGTTTTGCATTTGAAATAATATTTTTATAATCTTCTGCAAATCCTAATAATCTCTTTAAGGGTATACAAAAATTGAAATAAAGTCCTTTCATTTTAATTGATTCATTAGGTGACCAACTTCCATTATATAAAGCGGTACTTTCATTTTGATTGAGTGAAATATAGTTTTTTAATGTTGAAGTTATACCAACATTACGATTATGATCAATTTCTTTACCATTAAGTTCATAACGAATTTCATCAAATAGAAATGGTATAGCATTATTAACTATTTTAATATGTGTAACAGCTGATCCATCATGTTTTGATGCATATCCTTCTATATAAATTAGATTTGTTGAAGGTAATATATTTAAATTCTGATTTTGTATTGGTATTTTAATGATATCACTTAATCCAAATAAACTTGTGTATGGTGAATATGAATGCCATTGATTGTTTCTTACTATGTGAAGGTATATAGAATTGATGAGATTGATATTGATTAAATGTTAGCATTTTGAGGCTTTAAATGCAATCTAATTGTTATTGTTTCTCCTCCACGAAAATTAACTAAATTACCGTTCTGATCAAGCAGTTTTATAGTAATAGAACTTATCTGATTAACGGTTACTGGTAAATAAATTTCATTATTAGGAACTTCAATTATTTTATATCCAGGACTAACGTTAATAGAGAATGTGAATGTAAAATGTGAGCTTCTGCTCCATTAATATAAGTTCCGGAAATAATATTACATGCCACTCTTATTATGTTTATTTTATTAATATCAACAAAAAGATTTGAAGTATGCCATTTGTTTGACAATAATCGTTTTCTGCTAAAACCTAATAACCTACCAATAGTATCTTCTCTTTCGAAATCAATTTCCTTATCAGCAAAAATTTCACATTTTAATGTATTATTATTAGGTCTTATAATTAACTTCTCATTGTCTGTTTTAAAAATATTCAATTTTTTTTTGAGAAATGCTTCAATATCTTCAATTTCATATGAACCTGTGGGAAGAATGATGGATTTATTATTTATAAATTATTATAATAATAAATATTATTATAATAAATCTATTATTTTCCTCATCTATATTCGGTATTGAATTACATGTTTGAAAATCTACTAAACCACATGTATATTCTTCCCACTTTAGGTCTATAGGAGGAAAATAATTAGTGGTTAATATGGAACAGCTTCCGTTTAAAGTTAATGTTATTGACATGTCTTTAATTGAAATAATGAGATATTTCGTAAATCTATTCTACTTTTATAGATTTTCAAGGCTAACACATCATCATCATCATAATAAATGTATACCTATATAATATTTCTAATTCTAATTGTTCTTTAAATTTCTTGTATTACAACTAAATTCTAAGTATTCTTTATCAGATAGTTTTATGTTTCTTTTTATTCAAATAGAAAGAAAGAAATAACCTTGAACTTGAACAAAATTATTAATGTAGATTAGTTTTAATAAAGCTAGACTAATAATAAAAAAAATTATTTTTGTTTAATTATGTTTTATTTATTGATAATTTTGCTTTATTTTTTAACAATATGAAATAAAAATTCTTAACATAAATGACCACAATTATATGTATTAAAGTTTTGATATTTATTGTAATTATATACAAGCTTATCACCTAAATATTTAATTACTTCTAATGGTGGACGTAAATTCCCAAAACTATCAAAATAGTGCGTTATTTCTGCATTTTTAATATAAGCTACCCAATGTGTTCTATTTCCAATAAAATTATCTAAATTTATTATTCAAATTCAATTTATTATCCACATTCAAATTTCCAAGGCTTTTTTACAGGTAAATTGTCTCTTATAAAAACCCCTCAAAAATGTTTCAAGTATTTTTTACCAAATTTTTCTAAATCATAATTTGTAAGTGGTCTTTTGGATAGCTTATTTAATGTATTTTTGGGTTCAAATAAAGACCTAACCCTTTTTTATATGGTTTTAAGTGTAATCCATTACCCCCTTTTAATGCTATTGCTTCCATTATTTTATTATACGTTCACTTTCTTTTAACTGAGTTTGCGCACTTTTAGCATCATTTACAGCCTTAGCTATTCCTGCAGCGCCACCTGTAAGTGCTCCAACAGCTGATAAGCCTGCAAATATTGGAATTAAAGGTAAAATACCACAAATTTTAGGCACTGGAATAATTCGAGGTGTATCAATTGCATTTTTTTGTCCTTTTGAAAGTTTTCGAGCTGCATGCAAAGCAATTTTTATAATATTTTCATCATTCATGGGCTTTTTTAAAGTCTAAACTGCTATTTTTGCTTCTTTTATAACATTTTTCAATTGTTGTTTCCTGTTTTTTGTTGTTTTTGTTTTTTTACAGTTTTCGTTTTCAACCCCATACCGAATTTAACTTTAGCTTTCATAGCGTTTATAACTAAAAGAGCATTAGCTTTTTCTCCTAAACCAGAATCTTTAGCTTTGACTCCTTGCCAAGCTCTTTCTGCAAGTATCTTATCAGTTATATGACGTTTATTTTGATCAGTATTTTTAGAATATGCTATGTCATGATCACGACAAGCCCCATCTAAACGATTAATTCCTTTATCGGGCTAATCATTTTTTCAGCTTTGCTTCAGGTCCACAATAATTATAACCAGGTAAATGAGCTTCAAATGGCAATTTATTTATTAAAGAATTAACAACTCCTTCTTATTTTGCGATATTCTAAACATTTAATTGCGAGAGCCTTTTGTTTAAAATTGCTATCATATTCACATCTTATATGGATATCTTTATTATTATCATATTGCAATTGAAAATGTCTGTAAAATATATGTTCGCTATTTATAATTCCACTAATATTACGTTCTTTTAAAATTATTCCCGCCTAAAAGCCTCAATAGATTCATCTATAGAAACATATTGAGGTACTGAATCAGCTTTGTCTCTAAGTAATTGCTCATCTACTCCCAAAGTAGTTATTGGTGCTACTGTTGTTGTTGTTGCTTTGTTTAATTCTGGTGAAATTATATGTTTTAATAGCTGGACTGATAAATTTACTTTCACGGTCTCATTATTTGGAAGTAGTATATTAAAGTAAGTGCTCCCAAACGCTGATTCATCTAATCTAATATTAGAAATTGGAGCGAAATTTGCTTGAATAGTTGACAAACAGAATATGAACAATATAGATGTTTTCATAGTTAATCAAAAGGAAGTATGATGTATCTTCTTTAAAGGTTAACGCAGTAATGTTTTGTTAGAAATTAAAAATATATAATTTATACTTTTTATTTTTCAGAAATTTCTTGATTATGTACAAAATTTACTTGACTTATAATAGAGCAAACGTACATAAAGAGCGGCAAAAATCTATCTCTTCCATCTGAATAAGCTTCCATATAATCTAAATATTCCTCTTTTAAAGTTTCAAGTAATCTTCTAAAATAAGTTAGCACGGCACCAATTTTTGACTTATTATTTTTTTCATTATACATATTCTCTATTGATGCTATAAATATAATTCCATCGTCAATTCGTTTCCTTATCATTGTCTTTTTCAGTTCATTTTGATTTTCTTCATATTCATTTACTTTAATTGACAATGATTCAATAGTTTGCATAATTCCTTTTTTCTTATCTTTTGATAGTACATTTGAAATATTCTTCTCAATCATTTCCCAATCATCTTCTTCAGCAAATGGGCAATCAGTATGATCAGACTAGGTATTTGCTTTTTTTTATTTTTTGAATTTCTTATTTTACCAATAATGGTAATATCACCACCATTTACTTCGATTTTTAAATGTTGCCAATCCAAAGGAGATAAATCAAATTTGTTAATGACTCACCATTTCTAATTTTAAATAAACAAATTTTTTCCCCACCCTCTGGAGTTATATAAACCTACAAAAAATCATGAAATATTTTCCAATGAATTGTTTTGATTGAAGCCCACTTCCGACCACAAATACAATATTTATAACCATGGAGAATGTTCTCAGCCCAAAACATTATGATGCTTCTACTTAATAATCTAATCGGGTTATGACATTTTTCATATTAAGATTAACCTTTTATACAATTTTGAGTATAAAATTAAAAAAACACTGCAATTTTGGGTGTAGATAAGCGTTAAAAATAAAAAAAATCTTCACTGAGTAAGAGCATAGAACTAGGATGGAACCTAAACACAATATCATAATTATAAACTTATCTAATAGACTTTATCTACTCCCTAGCACTCTTACCCACTGAATATTTAATTAATTCTTGTTATTTTTATATTTTATTTCTTTTGTTTAACATTATTTTGTTTAGTAAATTTTTCTTTAGTTTTAATTATAAAATGGAGTTCGCAAGAGCAATTCTTAAGTTTAATAAATTTTTTCTTGAAAATAAAAAAGATTTTAAGAAGAAATATAGAAGTGAAATTAAATATGATATAAAATTTCTGAGGAATTATGCTGACTCAACATTAATTCAGTTCAATTCATTCAAAGAAGTTCAAGACAATAAATGGACAGATTTATTTACTCTAAATTCAATTGAATTTCCTAAGAGATGTCTATTGCGATTAGCGAAAATTGTAAGGAAATTTAAAGAAAAAAATTATAAATATCGAAAATATTAAAAAAATAAAAAAATTTGTAGTATATTTTTGTTTTTCTTTTTATATATTTTAATAAAAGGAATTCTCTGTTACATCATTTTAGTTATAAACATTTTTTTCATTTTAAAGAGGCAAATTTGTTTTTTTTTGCTTCTTTTTCTATTTATTTCTAATTTATAATTATAATTAATTAGAAAACCTTTCATTAAAAATTTGTTTGCGATGATTACTATCCAGAATCTTACATATAATATCATTAGTATTTTGAATTTCCAGTGCAATGAATTCCCAATATTTTTGTCGAGCTAATTTATACGCGGTATTCCATTTGTATAATATATGTATCTGCGGTTTTAAATTGAACTTAATTCTCTTGTTTATCTTCTCTTCATCACTCTCGTCCTCTTCAGAAGAATCTAAAATATTGTCTTCCTGCTCCTCGATTTCTTCAGAAGAATCTGAAACATCCAACCACTGGAATAAATCTATACCCTCTTTCTTACTCATCTTAAATATAAATAATCTTTTTAAAAAAAGGAATGTCCTTTGACGTCATTTTAGATTTATATTTTAAAATTTATGTAGGCGTATTACATACAACACGCAAATTTTTTAATTTTTTAATTTTCAAGTAAATTTTAAAAATGTGAAAGATCTCATTATTATTTCTTATACAGTAAGTATTTCTTATTAATTAGTATGGTGGTTTTTCCATTTTTTTGTTTTTTTGTTTGTTGTTCTTTTGTTTTTTCAACATACCAAATTTCAAGTTCAAGAAACCATAGAAAATTTGTATTATATTGTATGTAGATAAGAAATTCTATTTTTCTACAATTCATTTTTCATTTTCCTTATCACATATTTAATTTCAAATTCAACAAACCACATTTTTTTAATCTCTCAGAACTATAAGACTATCAGTTAAAAAATAAACTATAAACATTTTTTCAGTTTCCAAAAGCTTTGTACTTGTTTTCAACTTTTTACAACTTTTTACGGACACCTGCTATAACTTCGTACAATTCACTTATAACTTGTAGAAGTACTCGTGTATGAAAAATTTTTGTTTTGAATAGAAGAGATGTCAATATTTATTCAAAGTTGTAGAACAATTACATATGTGTCTGGCCCCAGCTTCTGCACCCAACCAAAGTTCTCCGCTGAGACCATCGTTTTCATTCACTTTCAGAAACGAAAACTCAATTCCATTATACAACCCCCAATTTCTATTACAAAACTGTCAAATTTGATGTGTCGTCATTTGACAGTCCTAGAACGTACATATTATTACTACCTATGATTCCATTGAATAACTGTAGACCAGGAAGAATATTAAAATCAATTAAAGAATCATTTCCGATGCTTGCAAAAAATTTTCCGGTAATTTTTTCTGTAATTATAACGTCAATTCCTGCTGATCGAATTTTAAAAGCAATGATTGTTGGTTTGGTGTTCGTTGCTATATCGGATTTTATAAAATTTTTATTCGCTCCCGTATCTATGAGAAATTTTAGAATATCTCCATTTCTGGTTTTATACTCTAGGTATGGTACGCTAGAGAGGCTTCCATCATTAAATTTAATTCATCAGTTGTTTCTTCTTGTATTTCTCCGTTGTCACAATCTTCGCAATTCTCATCCGTATATTCTTCATATGCTTCTTTATAGTTACAAGGTTCCATTTAGAATAATCTCTGTTGTTTGTGAGGGTAGTTGTCCGAATTGTTATCTCTTTTTGTTGCTATTTTTTCCTGAGTAATTGGGCGATTCACTTGTTTGCTTTCTATCGATTTGTCAACTTTCATCGGCGTTGGTGGTTTGAGTTGTGTTGGTCGTTGCAGTGGTGAATTGTACCTATATTATTGAGCGTTATATAATACATTTTTCTGTTGTCGTATTATATTATTCACGGGTCTGCGTGGGTAAAAAATGGTTTTGAATTCTGATTTATGGGTGCAGTTACTGAGTTATTGTAGCTTCTATTATGTATTACGAAATTCCTGAAGTTTAAATTTTGTATTTCCAAACATGTGGTGTATGCCTCTGGTAACGTTGGAGGCTTCTGTATTATAAGCAGTTTCGATATTTCTCCGTGCAGTCCTCTAATGAAAAAAACATCTAACGCTTTATTTCTTTATGATTCTGTTAGTGCTTTTATTGTCTCATTACTGTGATTCTCTGTTTTGATTTTGTTAACTATCAATAAAACCTGGTGGTTTATTGTGGCGTAAAACTCGTCTATTGTTATTCTTTTAGTGTCAAACTGCTTAATTGGTGTTCAAGCGTCCTTAAATCCATTTTGTCTGCATAATGGAGAAATAGTACTTTTTTGATTGTTGCCCAGTCATCATCGAAAACATTATACGAAATTAGGGCTGCATGTGCGTTTTCCCTAATTGTTTGCCTAATACTTTGCAGTATTACTCTACATATGGGCTTTGATTAAACAACTTTGTAATCTTATAATATTGTTTCCGCACTATGGACCCATGAGATGTATTGTGTCGGATTCTCGTCAAATGTTTGCAGCTGCTTTATACAGTCTGGTAAATTATTAATAGATTTTAGATGGTCTTCCATTTTCGGTGTTGCTAGTACTGTCGAGTTTGTACTTCGGGCAGGCTGTTAGTTTCGAATGCTATTTTCTAAATATTCAGGCCTTCTTTGTAGCGCTTTTGCTAATTCAACTTGGGCGCTCCATTTAAATTATTAACGGCAACAACAAGGTTTTCTATTTTAGCCAATTTTAATATTTTATATAGTTTTTTCTTATATAAATTTTATATTCAAGCCTTTATATTATAAATTTTGTATTTAGGTTATAATATTTTTGATTTTATAAAATTTTTGTTTTAGAAAACCTTATATTTGATGGAAAAAGTCAAAAAAAATTTTATTTATTATTTTTATAAATTTTATTCTTAAATTTTAAGAGTAGTTTTTATTTAAACAAAAATACTTTATTATTGGTTATTTAATTTAATTTTGTTCTTGTCTTTTTTATACTTTATTGATTTTTTTGCTATCCTCTCTTTTTTTTATTCAGAGTTTTGTTTTTAGTTATAAAATAAAGTAGATTTTATTTACAGTAATAATGTTGAGGCCTTTATCATGGTTAGAAAGGGTAGTCTTGATTTACCCAGAAGAAACTAAGTTCTGATTTTTCGAGTCTTGAATAACCTTGTTTGGTTGTGCCGGTGGGTGCGTTATATTTCTCCCGTTTGGTAGTAAGTGTTATTGGTTATTGGTTTTATTACGTCCTACTAATGGTACAACTACAATCACTATTGTCACTCAGTTTTAATTATGTTTTGTAAAATACTTTTTTTTTTCACTTTTTTGATATTATAGTCTCAAGAGTGCCACAATTTTTTATTTATAATAAAAAAAAATAAAGTATTTTTTTATTTTGTAAAATTCTTGTTTTTAAAAAAAAAAAAATTTTCTACTCAAGAATTTCACTGTTTTTTTCTAGGTTAAAAGATTTTTCAGTATTTTTTTAAAAAACGATCACTATGTTTTGCAAATTAGAAAATTTTTACTATTTCCTCTAATTCTGACAAAATTAACACAAGAAGTTCACTGCTTTTTTGTAGATTCAAAATTTTCAATATTTTCTTTAATTTTTTTATTACAAAAAAACGTTCACTATGTGTTGTAAATTAGAAAATGTTTACTATTTCCTCTAATTTTCACAAAAATTTTCAAATTTATATAAATTATATTATGTTTTTTTTTCTAAACCGATTTTTTCCGACACATAAATATACTACTCGGGCGCCAGTTGTGATAAAAGAATTTATAATCTTTAAAAAACTAATATTATTTCAGTTTAACAAAGATTCTTGCTTAAGACTAATTTTACAAATCAAATTATTAGATTTTTATAATAAAATTATGCGAACATAGACATTAAAATTTGTAATAAAAGTATTAATTGAAATTTGAGAAAGATTATTTAAAATGTACTAATATAGTTAAAACTGGATGCGCGTGCATTAATTAAATTTAGTGTAAACCAAATTTAATTTTCATTCCCAAATTGAAATTTTTCTGATTTAGCAGATTAACTGTTGTTATAACTGTTATGTTAACTTAGGTAGATTTACATACGATGTAAATACATATATTAGAATTCTATTATATTATAATACGATTGTACAATGTTATGTTATAATACAATTGCAATTAGCATTTAGCAATAGTATTATGTTAATATTCTTTTTTTTAGGCAAATTCTCGTATATATAATATTATTCCTTTACTTTAAAATGTCTTTAATTAATTCTGTAATGTAGCAAACAACTTGTTTTGTTTTTTCTTTTTTCAACATTCATCGTCAATTTTGTTTGTGTTGTTTATGTTTTACTTGAGTTTACATGTTAAAGAAGAAAATGATTTTGGATAAAAGCATATATGCATGTGTGAATATTTTTACTGGCCGCATAAATGAATCTATAAGGTAAGTATTGTTTTCATACTAAAAATTAGTATCCAAGATTTTGGCAAATATGCACTACTCCGATGTGGAGAATGCTGCAAAATTTTTTTTAGCGTGATGTCTGTCTGTGTGTGTGTGTGTGTGTGTGTGTGTGTGTGTGGGTGCGTGGGTGGGTATGTCTGTGCGCACGTGACAGCTTAAACGACTGAGCGGAATTTTTTGCAATTTCATATTTAAGGTTTTGACGTAAATATCTCGGATTGATAAGCTTTTGGAGCAAACTGGACAACGGCAAGTGGTAGTTTACTAGTGTATTTTTTAAGTTTTTTACGAATATTTCGTAAGAGAAAAATTTTATGAGAAAAATTATTAAGAAAAAATTGTTACACAAGTAAAGAGCAACAACTTTGCTATAGAACATTAATTTTTTTTTTTAAATTTCATAAATAATGAATTCACTCCATGAATTTATATTAACAATTTTTTTTTGTTTTTTTTTTATATCTCTTGTATCTATGCATACTTGTATCTATGCATATTATTCTTTTGTTGATGACATAAAATTAAAATGGTAAAATTTTTGTTAGCAAATTCAATATTAATCTTATGTTTGTTTTGTATTTGTTTACAGTTTGTATTATTTTTTACTTCTAATATTTTGGAAAGAAAAAAAAATCATGTAGGTATATTACATAATAATGTAAATGGATGTATGAATGAATGCCCATATATTTTTACGATTTCATTGCTTATTATTGTTATTGAATAAAACAAAATGTTGTTAAATTATTAGAAGTTATTTTGCTTTGATATAAATTATTATTTAAAAAATTTATAAATTTTGGCATTGTACTTTTCGTGTAGTGGCAGTCGATCCTGATTATTATATTTTTGAAGGGGCTTGTCAACATGTTAACATTTTAAATAATGAGAGGTATAATATGAATATTGCAATATGTACAAGTACATTGTACCTTAACAAATTATTATTATTCATTCTTTTTTCTTTTTTTTTTGCTTTTTTTCTTTTTTTTTTTTAACATTACAATACTATATTTTGCATTAAATTACAATGATAAATTCATATGAATTATTGAACTTTATTTTATCTTTATATAAAATTTGAGTTAGAGAGAGAAAAGGAGAAAGAAAATATAAGTCGAAGTATAAGGCTTCTTCTAAAATATTAAATTTTATTGTATATATTTATCTCTTTTACGAAAGCTATGATATTTTTAGCTACTTTAATATTGTCAACATTTAGTACTTTTAAATTTGTTATATTGTATTTGTCTCTTTGATTAACATATGATGGGCAGTTTTCGAAGATATGCTGTATTGAAAGCCGTTGATTACACTGACATTGAGGATGACTTTGTTGTTCTAAAATATACCCATGCGTAAGTTTGGAATGACCTATTCTTAATCTAGTTAAAACTATAGAGTCTTTTCTGGAAAAATTATCAATTACATTCCACCTTTTTGATGAAGTAGTTATGTAGCGAAGTTTATTAGACGTATCGAGATCTATCCATTCTTGATTCCATTTTTTAATTATGTTTTGTTTGATTTCGTATTTTGTGTCTATATGGTAGGTTTTGAAATTATTTTCATATTCCCTATTTATTGCGTTTTTCGCGAGAAGATCTACTTTTTCGTTACCTTCTATTTTTTGATGTGAAGGTATCCATAGAAATTTTATGGTTTTTGTTTTTTTGTATTTATATATTAAATCTTTTATCTCTATTATTGTTGGATGTATAGGAAAAATTTGTGCTAGAGCTTGTAAGGCACTTAGAGAATCTGTAAAGATTATGAATTTTTTTTCTGTATGATATAGACAAGCAAAATTTATTGCTTCTTTTATGGCATAAAGTTCCGCTGAGAAGATACTCGTATACTTAGGGAGATGGAAAGATTTTTCAACCTCATCTATAATGAAAGCGCATCCAGTTTCAAAGTTGATAATTGATCCGTCTGTATATATTTGCTTATATAAGGTGTAATTGGTTTTTACTATTTCAAGAAAAAGTTTTTGGTAGACTACATCGGTAGTTTCAGATTTTTTATAATTTGTTAAAGCTAGGTTTATATTTAATTTTGTGTTTAGCCAAGGTGGAAAATTTGAAAATTTTAGTGTGTTATATTTCTTTAGTGTAATGTTGAAAATTGTGAAAGTATTTGTTGCTTTGACTATGGATGGTTGATATCTAATTGTTTTTTTGGACAAATTATCAATATAAGTTTTGTCTTGCAGCAAGACGGCAAGTGGGTGGTTACAGGATGACAATAATTTATTAATATATTGCATGGCTAACATATTTCTTCTTGTTGTTAAATCAAGCTCGCCAGAATCTATTAAAATACTTTTTATTGGGCTTGTTCTAAATGCTCCTGTACATATTCTTAACGCTGTATTGTTAATTGAGTCTAATGTAGAAAGAGTCTGTTTATTTGCTGAAATGTAATTGATACATCCATATTCTAGTATAGGACGTATTACCATTTTGTATATTCTTGTCAACGTTTTCCTGTCTGATACATAATTAGAATTAGATAAGATTTTTAGTAGATTGCGGCTTTTGTTAGCTTTGATTTTTATTACGCTTAAGTGAGGCTTCCAATTTAGTTTATTGTCAAATATTATCCCTAGAAATTTGTGCTCAGTAACAAATTTGATGGGAAATTTATCTAGTAGTATTCTAGGCGTGTAAGTGTTTTTTCTGCGTCTTGTAAAGAGAATTGCTTCTGATTTTTCTTTAGAAAACATTAGTCCATTTTCTTCGGACCATCTGAATAATTTATTCAGTGTTTTTTGTAATTCTCTTTCCATTTCATGTATATGTTTTGAAGACATAGACAAAACAATATCATCGGCGTACATAACTGCTTTTACAGGGAGTTCTATCTTAGAAAATATGCTGTCAATAGCAGCTAAGAATAATGTTACACTTAGCACAGATCCCTGAGGGATTCCATTCTCCATTTCATGTTCAATAGAAAGTGTATTTCCAATTATCGTTTGGAATTGTCTCTCAGTAAGAAAATTTTTAATAAAAAGTAGCATGTTACCTTTTATACCTTTATTGTAAAGATTATCTAATACTTTTCTCTTCCAGAGACGATCATATGTTTTTTCTATATCTAAAAATATAGAAATGACATGATGGCCTCTGGAAAAGGCCTCCATGATATGTGTTTCAAGAGTTGTGCTTGCATCGATCGCACTTCTATGTTTGCGAAAGCCAAACTGACAACTGTTGATTTTATTATTCTGTTCCAAAAACCATTGCAGTCTTTTATTAACCATTCGTTCCATTACCTTACATAAGCAGTTTGTTAAGGATATTGGTCGATAACTTGAAGTAAGTTTACGGTCTTTGTCTTTCTTTAGAATGGGTATAAGAATTGCCCTTTTCCAGTTTTTGGGAAAAACTCCATGTATCCAAATAAAATTGTATATTTTGATCAAGTAAATTTTATGTTCGTATTCAAGGTTTTGTATCATGTTATAATTTATGAGATCTGGTTCCGGAGAAGAACCTTTACAATTTTTTAAACTGTTTTCTAATTCTTCTATCGTAAGGGGTTTGTTATATATCTGACTTTGGTCCAAACTTACTGCGAAATCTTCTTTTTCTATGGAATTTTTGAGGGTTAAGAAATTTTTCGAATAATTATTTGAACTGCTAATATAGCTGAAGTAATCTGTTTATTGATTAGCTATGTCGACTGGTTTATTTATTATTTGGTTATCGCTTGTACATAAAAATGGTATAGTATTGAAAAGATTTTTACCGTTTAATGTTCTTAATTTCTTAAAAACTATTTTGGGGGTCGTACTACTATTAATACTTTTAACATATTCTGTCCAAGATTTCTTTTTGTGATAATTAATAGAGTTTCTTGCTAGTTTTTTAGCTTTTAAAAAGTTTTAAAAATCTTCTGTATTTAATGTTCTTTTAAATTTTCGTAAGGCCTTTTTAGGGTATTATAGGGTAGTGATCGCTACCATGTAAATCATTATCTATGTACCAGTTAAAGTGGTTTAATAAGGACGGAGATACTATTGTCAAATCTATTGAGCTTTCTGTTTTGTATGAGAAACTAAAAAATGTAGGTTTTCCGTTGTTCATTATACATAAACCGTTGTTGTTTATAAATTTTTCGATTATTTTTCCTCTTTTATCATTTTTTTTGAGCCCCAAATAATATTATGTGCGTTAAAATCACCTAATAGAATAAAAGGATTATCTACTTGTTTAATTATATCTTCTAAATCGTCTGCTGAAAAAATTTGTGTATTTGGTAAGTATATATTTACTATCGTTAACGTAATAGGAAAAAAGATTTTTGTTGCAGTAACCTGCAAAACAGAATTAATATTAACCACTTTTGCGCTTATATAGTTGCTAACAAGTATAGCTACACCTCCGTGAGCAATAGTAGTTGTTAAACAATTTTTATGGGTTATTGAAAAGCTTTTAAAATTTGGCACATAATTTTGATTGAATTTTGTTTCCTGAATGCAAAAAATACTATTTTCATATTTATTAACTAATAATTTAAATTCACTAAAATGACTAAAAAAAGCCGTCACAGTTCCATTGTACAATATGCATTATTTAAAATATAGAAAAAGAAAAAAAAAAGAGAAAAATGCTAGGAGAACAAAAATTAAATATGAAAAAAAAAAACAAAAAATATACGTACAATATTTAAGAGAGTATTAATTTATAAAGCATAATTAATCGTCATAGCTCATCTCAGATGTGTTCAATGTACAGTCTGAATCTGAGTTTTGCTCTTTAGTTTTTATTTTTTTATTTTGATTGTCTATCTTCTTTTCTCTCTCTTGTTTTTTTATAATATGTTTTTGTCTCTTTGAGATTTTTTTATCAAAAATTTTAATTGTATTTATTTCAGTTTTATTTACCTTATTATTATTATTACTTGTAATATTATTTGAATTTTCTATTGCTGTTTGATTGTTGATTGTTGATGTGGTTGGTGTAGTTAATGTTGTTTCTGTTGATGGGAGGGGAAAAAATACAGTTTTATTTTGTATTTCTGTATTATTTGTGCTATTGTTGTTGTAATTTGTTTTTTGTATTGGTTTAATTTGTAAGTTGGTGTTAACAGCTTGTGAGAAAGGTATGCTAAAATCAAAATGATTTCTTTGTCTATATCTTTTTTTTGCTTCAGATATGCTGATTTTTTCAATTACTTTGATTTTTTGAATTTCTTTTTCTTCTAAGAATTTTGGACATTCCTTATAGAAAACATTATGGTTTCCTTCACAGTTGACGCATTTTGGTGTGTTTTGGCACTTTTCATTCTCTATTAAATGATAATTTTCACCACAGTTTATACATTTTTTTGATGCTGTACATTTTTGGAAACCATGCCCGTATTTAAGGCATGTATTACATCTGTAGGGGAGTGGAATGTATTCCCTTACCTTATAACTTTGATAACCAGCGTATACAAATTGTGGAAGCTCTTTCGTACAGAAGGTTAATATATAGAGACCAGTTCCGACAGATTTTTCACCAACTCTTTTCAAAATTTGCCTGTGTTCTATTATATTTTGTTTTCTAAGTTCTTCTTTTAATTCATTTTCCTCTTCATATTCAAATTCTGGACAGTATGCCACCCCATTTGTGTTATTTAGAGTTTTATGTTCTGAAACTGTAACATTTATATATGGAGGAAATTGCATAATTCGGATCAATGACATTGCTTGTTGAAGGTTTTTGGTCTCAATTAATAAGCTTCCGTTCCTTAATTTTTTAGCACTTTTCACTTCACCTGCAACCGCATTTAAAACTTTTTTAATTAAGAATGCAGATACCTTTTCCATTGTAAGATTTTTATCCAAACGTTCCATTATTAGAAATTTTGGCCCTGGTGTTTTATTTGTTAAAGCTTTTGGAGTAAATTGTATGCACTCACCATTTAGCATTTTTATGCTTTTTGGCTGTGCACCAATATCACTTTCAATTTTTTTTTTTCCCGCCATGGCAATATCGGCTGTAAGCATTGGGGTAATGCTTTACCGATTTAATGTTAATTTAAATTAAATAGATGAGATTAGATAGTACAAATTTATGTAAAATAAAAAAGATTTAATAAGAAAAGAAAAAGTTAATAAATTATAACAATTTTTAAAGTGTGTTCGCAATTAATTGTAATAATTAGTAAAAAGCAGAAAATATAACTTTTAGATTTATTTTTTTTTTTTTATTTGTTTTTTTTAATAATTGTTTTTTTTTTTTTTTTTTTTCTTTTTTATTTGGAATAATAAACTCACAGTTTTAACACTCACGTCTCAAAGGCTCTCTCAAGACTGTATAACGATTTAAATTGAAATTATGCGTTTCATTTAAAACTGAAAAGTATGAAATAAAATAATGTAAAAGTTTTTTAAATAATAGCTACATAATAATATAGACAAATAACATATAGATAAGTAAATCGTATGGGAATTTTTTAAACACTTATTTTTTAAAATAAAAAAAAAAAAAATTACTTGGGAGGAAATCACTGTTAAATGTAATAATAAAAATAATATTAATATAATGTATAATCAAAATATGTATAATAAGAATGTTATCTACCTATATAACAAAATCTTACACTTGCCTATGGTTGAATGTACATTTTTTTCATTGTTTTTTTTTTTTAGTTGTGTTATTTTTGTTTTACTTTTATTGCTTTGAATTCAATACAGATAAATAAAAGGAAAAAAATCAAAAATTATTTGGTTTAGAATTAGTCAATATTTGGTTAATATTTTTAATAGAGAATTTATGTGTATTATTATACTAGTTAAGAAGGGAGTCAGGGCTGATAAAAGAAAGCACATTGAGAAAATGGCTAGAGAAGCACAAACAGCAGCTGGCAAGAATGATATAAAAGCAATACACAATATCGTAAATAGCCTTACAAACCGATCTCACAGAGTTAACCGCCCTATAAAAGATAGAAAAGACAACGCTCTAGACAACGTTTAAGAACAAACCCAGTGATGGAAAGAACACTTTGAGGAAATAAGCAACATTCAGCTGACACACAGATCTCACTGGGAAGTAATCACCAATGACTTCAGTGGAGAAAACACCGCCTTTCTCAGCTCAGCACCTTCTATCCCTGAGATTACAAACGAAATCTTATGATTGAAAAGTAATAAGGCAGCAGAAGACGATGGTCTACCAAGTGAGCTACTAAAATAAGATCCACAATCATCAGCAAAACTCATCCACCCGCATATAACAAGCGCTTGGGCATCAGAAACATTCCCATCATCATGGAAAAAAGGAATTATTATCAAAATTACAAAAAAGGTGATCTTTCTGATTGCAACAACTGGAGGGGTATTACATTACTAAATACGATATATAAAATCACCACAAACATTATTCAGAATAGACTCCAAGAAGAGGTGCACAACACGCTAAGAAACGAACAAGCGCGCTTCAGACCGGATAGAAGCTGTTTCGATCAAGCCAACATACTAAGAATAATAGTGGAGCAATCACAAGAATGGCTATCACCGTTGTGTCTGATCTTCGTTGACTTTAAGAAGGCATTAGACTCTATACAAAAAGAAGCCATGTGGAAAGCCCTTGTGAACAGCAATATACCAAGAAAAATCGTGAATATAATTCGTGCTCTCTATGATAATGCCAACCTCTCGGTATCGCACAGTGGAAATATCAGTGATCCATTCACAACAAATGCAGGAGTCAAACAAGGATGCCTTCTATCGCCATTGTTATTCACAATAGTCTTGGATGACATAATGAGAGAAATCCTGGGATGGCGTCAATTGGTCAGATGATAGGAATCTCTCTGAACTCGACTACACTGACGACATCTGCCTCTTGTCGCACAGCCAAGCTGAAACACAGTCGAAACTGAACCTTCTACAGCAGGCGGCACGAAAAAGAGGGCTCAAAATAAATATTAACAAAACTAAGGCAAGGTTTGTTCACTGCACAAACAACACCCCTATCATGCTAGAAGGCCAACACATAGATAGCGTAGACGAATTCTATTACCTTGGTAGCATAATAACTCCTACAGGTGGTACTAGGGAAGATGTACAAAATAGAATCAGCAAGGCAAGGTCAGCATTCGGCAGACTTTGGCCTATATGGAACAGCAACCTAATATCCAGAAGAACAAAAATTAGGATATTCAACTCCTGTATTAAAACCACTCTAACATATGGTAGTGAGTCATGGCTGCTAACGAACTCCATCAAGAATAAGGTGCAAGTCTTTATAAACAACCACCTAAGAATCATATGCAGAATTTTCTGGCCGAACAGAATCAGCAATAATGATCTATGCGACTTAGCAAATGAAGAACCCCTACTAAAAGAAATAACCAGGAGAAGGTAGAAATGGATCGGGCACACATTGAGGAAAAATGAAAATGACATAACCAGAGTTAAGCTATGTTGGAATCTACAAGGAGGTTCTAGAGCTAGAGGTAGACCCAGAAAGACGTGGAAGCGCACTGACCTAGGTGAAATAAACGGATGCAATTTGTTCTGAAGCATGATTGAAGAAAAAGCGTTAAGCAGGAAAGATTGAAGACTTCAAGTGGAACCCTATGCTCCCTAGTTGAGTAACAGAAAAAAAAAAAAATTATATGCATACATATGAATTATTAAGTTCTTTTATTTTTGCAAAATATAAATAAATATAAAAATCTTTTGGTAGTTAAAATTTAATATTTAAAATAACTAGTTTTAATTGTTAGATATTTTAAAATTTATAGCTATACCAATAAAATTAATTTTTAAATAGATTTTAAGTGTTTTATTGTTGGTTGTCGAAGGACAAAATTCAAAAACCCTGAAGTAAAGTTCGTTGAATTTCCGAAAAAGGAAAAAACTTTCATTTGTAATATTCATTTTTCTAAATCATTTTTTCGATTAAAAAAATTAAAAAATTCTTCTTATGCTAAAATTGCAGACATCTTAAAATAAAAAAAGTTAGCAAATGGAAAAAATAATAAAGAACCAAATAATAATTCAAATAATAAATAATAATAATAACTTACATTTTACCAAACAAGAAAAATTCGGATCCGATTGAAAATTTTTTAGAATTTGCTACATATGGCTTTTCTAGAAATCCATCAGCAAAAGAGTTCAACGATGTAATGGGTAGTGGGTATAAATACTTAAGAAATAGTTTAAATTTAACATTAACAGATAATATTCTTAATCCAGAAGCAGAGTTTAATCTACTTACAAGCGTCTCTTCAAATAATTATGAAAAATATATTGAAAAATTTTAAATCTCTCGAAAACTAAATTAATTTTTTTTTTTTCCCTAAGGGAGGTGGGAATTTTCCAAAAACACCAAGAATTTCCCTTTGATAGTGTCAGATTCTTACTGACTAAACCCACCTCCCCCTTTAGCCAATATAGTGGGATGAAACGCTTACCTGCGAACGCAGTATATTGGCTAGGGAGTAGGGATAGGAAAGGATAGGAAAATGGATACGGAAACATTCAATTGGAAGGGGGACTGTAAGGAAACAATGAATCCGCCTATAATTATTTTGCTAACAGTGACTAAAGCCGTCACAACAGTTACAACATGTAGTAGTTATAGTATATATATTACTACATGAGGTAATTATTGAAGGCAACCCCCACTGTCACTGTAGCGGCAGTTATTATTGGTAATAATATTCTTATTAATATTATTATTATTTTACTACAGAGTCAGCGCCATCAGTGGATTACAACGTGCAGCAGTGTATATAACACCTTACTTGCATGATATAACCAAAGATAGCCCCACTGTAGTAGCTATTATTATTATTGCTATTATTATTATTGTTATTATTATTATTATTATTATTATTATTATTATTATTATTATTATTATTATTATTATTATTATTATTATTATTATTATTATTATTATTATTATTATTATTATTATTATTATTATTATTATTATTATTATTATTATTATTATTATTATTATTATTATTATTATTATTATTATTATTATTATTATTATTATTATTATTATTATTATTATTATTATTATTATTATTATTATTATTATTATTATTATTATTATTATTATTATTATTATTATTATTATTATTATTATTATTATTATTATTATTATTATTATTATTATTATTATTATTATTATTATTATTATTATTATTATTATTATTATTATTATTATTATTATTATTATTATTATTATTATTATTATTATTATTATTATTATTATTATTATTATTATTATTATTATTATTATTATTATTATTATTATTATTATTATTATTATTATTATTATTATTATTATTATTATTATTATTATTATTATTATTATTATTATTATTATTATTATTATTATTATTATTATTATTATTATTATTATTATTATTATTATTATTATTATTATTATTATTATTATTATTATTATTATTATTATTATTATTATTATTATTGTTATATTATTATTGTACTATTTATTATACTATTTAATTGTACTATTATTATTATTATTAATATTATTATTATTATTATTATTATTATTATTATTTTACCACAGAGTCAGCGCCATCCGTGAATTTCAACATGCAGCAGTATATAACACCTTACTTGCGTGATATAACGAAAGATTGCTCCACTGTATCAGCTATTATTATTATTATAATTGTTGTTATTATTATTACTATTATTATTATTATTAATAATATTATTATTGTTATTATTACTAATATTAATTATACGATATACATTATTATGATATAAAAGTACTACATATTTTTTATTTATGACCTGACCGGGGTTTAAACCCAAGACCCTCCAATTGAAAGGTTGGCGACTTAACCACTGCTCCATGAGTCAGATAAATTGTGAATTGTGATCCTAATCTTAATACGTCTGCTTTATTAAGCGATTCTTCTATTATATATTTTGCAGGCTATGTGCTCTTCAAACTTTTTAAAACTGTTGCGTGTACCTAGTTATTGTGCAAAAATTCTACAAAAATCTGACGATAAAATATTACCATTATCGTCAGAATTACTAGTATTTCATAAGAGTTAATCTGAAAATTCTGATTTGGGCTGTTTAGTCTACCGTCATATTTATTTTTCAAAATTTGCAAGTTTCATATTCAAATATTAAAAAATTTTATAATTGATAATATAGCAATTTGCAAGTTAAATGAAACCACAATAAAAATAATGCACAAGAAAAGTTTAAAACCTGGTTTATTGTTCTGAAGACTATTATTTTCACTGTAGGAAAGTATTAGATTTTTTAATTTTGATTGTATTGAGAAAACATTGTTCTTGGAAAGTTGGTAAAAAAGAAATACTCACACAACAAAGTCAAAAGCGAAAGAAAATAGAAACGGTATTTTTTCCCTATAGGTTACTATAATACTCAATATACATAATATGAACATACTTTAAATATATGTATCTATGTACTTACAATATAATATAAGTAGGTATATGAAGTATGTAAATTCTAACTAAATATAAATACAAATACACGCATATACATATATACCTACTTAATTAAACTAATTTACATTAATCCAATATACCTACATATGTTAATTAATAATTTTATGCATTTAAATTTATAAAGTAAAAATTTAAATCCTTCTTCATATATTATAGTCAATACAGTTTACTTCAATTGAAACGACGAATTATTGGTTACTTAATCATTCTAAATAAAACATTTTTATATACCCTTTAGCTTATTTTGCAAAAACAAAATATAGAATTAAATACACAAATTGTCTGTGATAAATCAAGAAATCTCATGTATATTTTTGCGTATATGTATGTATCTAGAAAAAAACTTCATTTTATTTAAAAAACAAGTAAAAGTAACAGTAAGTCGATGCAACCGACTTATTTATACCCTACACCTAAAAAATTCAAATTAAATTAAAAATCCATAAGTTATTTTAGTTAGGTATTCAATATACCTAAGCAAAAAAAATAAATGCTTTTACAACCTTTGTACAAAATTTCAAATTTCTATCTTTATTAAATTCGAAAATATGCTTGTTAGGTCTTGGGAAGTGTGTGAAGGTACGCGGACCACCACCCCAATTCATCTCAAATTATATCAACTCTCACTCTTATATCAAATTTCAAGTAAATATGCTTCGAAAATATGCTTGTTTGGTCTTGGGAGTTGTGTGGCAGATACCCGAACAACCATTCCAATTCATCCGAAATTTCAGGCAAATCAGGGATTCAGAAAACAACACCCTCGTATCAAATTTGCAGTTTCTATCTTTATTAAGTTCGAAGATATGCTTGTTCGGTTTTGGGAGTTGTGTGGGAGGTACCCGAACAACCACTCCAATTCATCTCAAATTTTGGGGATATCAGGGATTCAGGAAAAGACACCCTCGTAGAAAATTTTAAGTTTCTATCTTCATTAATTTCGAAGATATGCGTATTCTGTTTTGGGAGTTGTATGGGAGGTACCCGAACCCATGGTCCAATTTCGCCCATTTGCAATGCCCGCCTTACTTTAGTCATTGTTAACCTACAGTATAAATTTCATCATGGTTTTATTAGTTTTTGAGTTATCGTGCGTACGGACGCACATCGCTAAATCGACTCAGGAGGTGATCCTGATTCAAAATATATGTAGATGTCCATATCTAACTCGCTTCCTTCTGGTGGTTACAAACACCATACCAAAGTTAATATACCCTATACTTGAAGTGTAGGGTATAATAAAAACCATACAATAAATCTAACAACGTAGTTAATTGTTAACTTAACATCATATTTAAATTACATTCTCGTTTATTCTGTTTATAACACATACAGCACAGCATGCAGATAACTAATCTTTTCTTTGTATTTTAAAAATTGTTTTATTGTAATACATTTGTAAATTTTATGTTAATGAATTGTAATATTATATCACTAGAATAAAAAAAATTTATTTAAAACTAACAATCGAATCTAAATTACTTACAAAAACCTACATTAAATTACCAGTATTCAAGTTATTATCTATCCTAGTATAGCAATACGTTACAATGTACATACACCAATTTATTTTATTTAGAAAACTTTTTTTATTTATGCAAGGTTAAATTATATTTCTTTGATATAAATATGATTGTATATCAAAGAAAAGAATTAAAAACATTTATGTATATTTAATAAAATTAAAACAAGTAAATGTAACAGTAAGTCGATGGAACCGACTTATTAATACCCTACTTTTTTGACAGCTGCTTGAACTTCTTCCCTTTTCTGTCTTATTCAACTCGAATTTCAGCAACGCAAAAGAAGCATCCTCTTGGGATATGCTTGAAACCTTTGTAAAAAATTTTAAGTTTCTATCTTTATTAATTTCGAAGATTGTTAGTCCTTGGGAGGTGTGTGTCAGGTACCCGAATTGCCACTCCAATTCATCGAATCCATCTCAGGAACATAGAGAAAACATGCCAGAACACCATTGTACTAAATTTAAAGGTTCTACTTTTGTTGGTTTTGGAGATATGCTCGTTGCTCTTGTGCTCGTCCGGAAGTTTCCAAAATACGAACCCATGGTTCAAATTCTTTCAAATGTCAGTTTCCAATTTTACAGAAAAGGAAACATAACAGAACACCTTTGTACTAAAAATAAAAGTTCTATCTTTGTTGGTTGTGGAGATATACTCGTTTGCTCTGGGGCTCGTCCGGAAGCTTCCAAGATTTGAACCCATGGACTAAATCCTCACAAATTTCTGAAACATAAATCAAAAATGAAGGAACACCATTCTGCCTAATTTAAAGATTATATCTTTGTTGCTTTTGGAGATAATATCATTTGCTCTGAGGCTCGTTCGGAAGCTTCCAAAATCCAAACCCATGGACCATATCCTCTTAAATTTCAGAGACCTAAATGAAACATGAAAGAACACCATTCTGCGGAATTTAAAGGTTATATCTTTGTTGTTTTTGAAGATAACCTCATTTGCTCTTGTGCTCGTCCGGAAGTTTCCAAAATACGAACCCATGGTTCAAATTCTTTCAAATGTCAGTTTCCAATTTTACAGAAAAGGAAACATAACAGAACACCTTTGTACTAAAAATAAAAGTTCTATCTTTGTTGGTTGTGGAGATATACTCGTTTGCTCTGGGGCTCGTCCGGAAGCTTCCAAGATTTGAACCCATGGACTAAATCCTCACAAATTTCTGAAACATAAATCAAAAACGAAGGAACACCATTCTGCCTAATTTAAAGATTATATCTTTGTTGCTTTTGGAGATAATATCATTTCCTCTGAGGCTCGTTCAGAAGCTTCCAAAATCCAAACCCATGGACCATATCCTCTTAAATTTCAGAGACCTAAATAAAACATGAAAGAACACCATTCTGCCGAATTTAAAGGTTATATCTTTGTTGTTTTTGGAGATAACCTCATTTGCTCTGGGGCTCGTTCGGAAGCTTCCAAAATCCAAACCCATGGACCATATTCTCTTAAATTTCAGAGACATAGATCAAACGGGAAGGAACATCATTGTAAAAAATTTAAAGGTTCTATCTTTGTTGGTTTTGGAGATAATCTCGTTTGCTCTGGGGCTCGTTCGGAAGCTTCCAAAATACGAATCCATGGTTCAAATTCTTTCAAATGTCAGTTTCCAATTTTACAGAAAAGGAAACATAACAGCACACTCTCGTACTAAAAATAAAGGTTCTATCTTTGTTGGTTGAGGAGATATACTTGTTTGCTCTGGGGCTCGTTCGGAAGCTTCCAACATAAGAACCCATGAACCAAATCCTCTCAAATTTTAGAGACTTAAATAAAACATGAAAGAACACTACTCTGCCAAATTTAAAGGTTATATCTTAGTTGGTTTTGGAAATAATCTCATTTGCTCTGGTGCTCGTTCGGAAGCTTTCAAAATCCAAACCCATGTACCAAATCCTCTTAAATTTCAGAGACATAAATCGAACGGGAAGGAACATCATTGTACAAAATTAAAAGGTTCTATCTTTGTTGATTTTGGAGATAATCTAGTTTTCTCCGGAATCATTCGGAAGCTTCCAGAATCCGAACCCATAGACCGATTTTCTCCAGATTCAAACTTAGCCTTCCTTTCGTAATTAGTAACCTACTGTATAAATTTCATCAAGATAGCTTTATTAGTTTTTGAGTTATCGTGCGAACGGACGGACGGAAGGACATCGTTAAATCGACTCAGGAGGTGATCCTGATTCAGAATATACATGTCCATATCTAACTCGCTTCCTTTTGGTGGTTACAAACAGCATATCAAAGTTAATATACCCTATACTTTAGGTGTAGGGTATAAAAAAAGAATTTATATTTATTGTATAACCATAAAGTAACTATATACATAGAGTATTCACATGGAAGAAAAAATTTAGACAGTTTTTGGCGAAATATATGAGCCTTTGTTTTCCTCCTTTCTATTGCTATACATGTAGTTTGATGTGAATAGTATAGATATGTATTTATATATGTACATCTGTATGTAGCTATGTAATTTTAAGTATTTATCTACATATTTTTGGTTTTGTTAGGTTTCTTTTTGGCTTTTTTCTGTTTTGTATAAAGAATGAATTTGAGTATAATATGTAAGTATTAGGTATATGATGTAGGTACATTGAAAATTGTATGAGGTTTTTTGAGTTACAGACAAATTGTGTACATTTTGTAAAAATAATAGCTAAAAAATGTTTGCATTGTATATAAAAAATTGCTATTATTGGAATGAGTATTCGTAATTATTCTAATAAAAATTCGTCGCTCCCCGATGTATGTACATACTCGTAATATAATATGAAAAATGATTTTATTTTTATTAACTTGGTTGGGGAAAGGATGGAATCTTAGAAGCCATTTTAAACAGACTTCCCGTTGAGCTAGAGACTTGAAATTTTCTTCATTAGATCAGATCCCGATGACAATACATGATTTTAAAATAATAATATCGAAAAACATTAGAGAAATTAGCTTAATTTCAAAATTAAATTTTCATACAAAGATATAACAGAATTTTTAACAGAATTATTACAGAACCAAAATAAAACATTTTATCTAAATTTACTAAACTCACCATACCAATACCAATACGTATACGTAATACATAAATGTTTTTTTTTTCTATAAAAGACTATTGTTTTTTATGTACACCATTGCATTGTATGTGTACATATACATAGGAACATACTTCAAAATATGTAATAATATGTGCTTCGAAAATATTTTTGGTTTAAAGCGATGAATTTGAAAGATATGAATTTGTAAACAAATTAGTGTGCCGCACTTGAGAACACAGTGTAAAATTTAATATGCATTTACTTAAAATTTAGTAAGCAAGTGTTAAATTTAAGTTTTTTTTCATCAAATCAATTGATTTTTAGTATACATTTTTATTTATAAAAGCAATGTGTTTATTTATAATATTTATATAGATATGTGTTTTTCCTTTCTTAATTATAATTAAAATAGGGCTTTTCTTTCGAAACTCTTAACATATTAAAATCGCATATTATGGCCCTAACATTGATATCTAAATTGGGAGCTGCCTTTAAATTAAGATCTATTAGGGAATGATGATCTGCACCACTAATGCCTTTTTTTGAAGTATAAAAACTAAGAATATATTTCCAATTATGTAAAAACATTAAACAACAAATAGAATATATTCATAATAAGAAATCCAGTCTTTTTTAAAAATAGTAAATAAAAACAATATTTTTCTTTTCAATAACAATAATTATGAATTAATCATAAAATATATGTTATGTACATACATACATATATATCTACATCGTCTAGAAAAAGCAAAATATTTTTTTTTAATTCAAAATATTATTATTTAGTTGCTTCATCGATTTATTATTTTTATACCCGTACGATAGGATCGGGTATAATAAAATTACTCCTCCGTTTGTAACACCTCGAAATAAGCGAGCTAGATATACCTTCAAAGGTATGGATCGGATCAGAAAAAAATTCTAAGACTTTTGAGCCATGTCCGTCCGTCCGTCCGTCCGTCAGCACGCTAACTCAAAAACTAAGAAAGCTAGAATCTTGAAATTTACACAAAATATTTTGGGAGTAATTTGTAGGTCCCCTATTTTTTTTGGTTGAGTTTGGAGCAAGCCTTAGAGTAGCTCTCGAACACCTAACTTTTAGATCCCGACATTTTTTTTGCAATAGAGCTATGAAATTTTAACTACTGATAGATCTCACAAAAATATTAATTTTATTTTGAATAAGTTTTTTTCGTAGCCCCACCCATTACGGAGCTACAGCTCCCCAAAAGTTCAAAAAAGCTCTATATTTAAATTGTTATAGCACAAGTTGTATAAGGTATATCTTCATTTTGAAAACGCCAAATGATTAGTACTTTCATTAGCTTTAAAAGCATATATACAATAAATATATAATTTTGGCATACGGTGTCTTAATTTACCGTTATGCAAAACTCAAATTTTGCAAAATCCTTTAACCCTTTCATCTTCTAAACGGTTAAAGTTGGAAACTTGAAATTTTGACAGAAGTTAGATCTTTGAAAATTAGTATGAGTCATTTCAGAAATTTTTTTTGTATCACCCCCCGTTTAGGAGCTGTAAGGGGTCAAAAACTGAAAATTTTCTATTTTTAAACACCTGTAACTTGAACACCTGTTAAAATTTTTTTGAAGTAATACACAAAAATTAAAACTCCAACATTATACTTTTATTTCTGTTAACAGCTTTTTTGAATAATGTAGGGTTACTTTATAATTGACGAAAGTGTTACTTGATTTTTTCAAATTTTCTAACAAATTTCTTTAACGAATTTTTTCCATTTTGTTTTACTCGATAATTTGAAATTGTTGAGGATATAATGCGTAGTACAAAAAAATGTAATTAAATAAACAACATAACGGTTGCTTGAAGAATTTTTATTTATATGATATTGATATATATACATACTTATATAATATCATGTTTATTTACATATCGTATATGTCACTAGTGAATGAATGATAAGAGTATAGATGTATATTATATAGCGCCGTATTTACATACATATATGTATTTTATTGTACTTATAAGAAATTATTCTGTCAATGGAATATTTAAATATAATATAATATAAATATAATATAATATTTAAAATTATATTTACTGTTTTGTACGTAAATTTAATATACATTTACCGCTTAGTATTAAATGGTACTATAGAATATTTGATAAAGTTTTGGATTGATAATCGTTATGTGGAAGGTTAGAATCATCTTTTGAAGAATGTACATTAAAACATGTAGTTTGAATATATGTACAACCCATAGTTCTAGAAATTATAAAATTCACCCAAATTATTTTAAAATACTAAAATATTAAAAAAATAATATTGTAAGCAGAGTGACAGGCTGTGAACATACTAACGGTTCGTACGGGTATCTAAGAGTTGACAAAGTCAACTGTATTCTTCCTCGTTTAATATGTAGGCAACAGTTATATTTATATGAATGGACGGTAAACATAAACGAACAAAAAAAATTTTATGTATACATATGAATGGACGGTAAACATAAACGAACAAAAAAAAATTTTTATGTATGCATATGAATGGACGGTAAAAATAAACGAACAAAAAAAAATTTTATGTATGCATATGAATGGACAGTAAATATAAACGAACAAAAAATTCAGAATGTTCTATAGGTTATAATTTATATTTTTTAAATAGAATGCATGTATAAATTAAACATTTAAAAAAGAAAAAGAAATACTTAGCGTACCTAAATAACAGAAAACAAGAAAAAAAGGAAAATGTAATTCTGGAAGAAAAATAAAAACGAACAGAGAAAAAAGAGAACAAAAAATGTTACTTTGATTGTTTTTAAATATTTTCAAAGTCTATTTCTTATGCATATGTGCAAATCTGATATGTACCCACATAACAGATAGAAAAAAAGAACTATTAAAATGTTATGATTTTAAAAGAAAGAAACATACGTTTGATATTTCGGTACATAACAGATAAAAAAAAAATATATTAAAATGTTATGTTATGAAACGAAAGAAAAAACAAGGCAGTGTATGAATCAAAGTTTTTAAAGAGTCGTATTTTTAAGTGGAAATAGAGAACATTATAAAATTGTAATAAGAATTTTATTTAAATTTTTAATTTTGCTATGCAATGTTTCCTTAATTTTTTAAAAATCTTGCCACAATATATAATACAATATAACAATCAGAAGTTCAGATCATTATATAGTACCCATACTACTATAATATGTATATGAATGAATAGGTATATCAGCATATATGTGTGTAGTTATAGACTCATTATTTTTTAATACCAACAATTATATTTATATGAATGGACGATAAACATAAACGAAAAAAAAAATTTTATGTTTGCATATGAATGGACGGTTAACATAAACGAACAAAAAAAAAATTCAGAATGTTCTATAGCTAACGATTTCTATTTTTTAAATAGACTGCATGCATAAATTTAATATTAAAAAAAACGAGGAAGAGTGCAGTAGAGTAGACTGTGTCAACTCTGGGATACCCGTATGAACGTAATATATCCTGTTTCTATAAAACTTGATCATCTTTTAAAAACATTCAGAGTTTTAGTACCGAACTACAGAGATATATTTATGTAAACTGTGGAGTTGTATGATAGCTACCCGAATCTATTGCGCCTAGCTTCATTAAGTTCCAAGAAATGCAAAAAGCCTGAACCGGCTGCTTTAGACCATTCAAATTTTACAAAAGTTTTTGGCATGCAACTCGACACTTTTTCACTAAATTTCAGATAGCTAGTTTCAATAGACACTGAGTTATTTTCATTTAAAAAGAGAAGTTGTATGGCAACTATCCGAACCTGTCATATCATCACAACAAAATTTTACAGAAGTTGTTGCCATAAAACTCGATCATCATTTGCAAAATTTCAGATACCTAGATTGAATAGACACTGGGTTATTTCCATTTAAAGAAAGAAGTTGTATGGCAGCTACTCGAACGTGGCGGCCGAAAATGCTGGAGTTAAATAGCAAAACTAACAATTTTGTAAAAGTGACGTAAAAAAAATTTCAGCCTCCTAACTCCTTTATTTTTTGAGTTATCGTGCGGACGGACACTGAGTTATTTTCATTTAAAAAGAGAAGTTGTATGGCAGCTACCCGAACCCGTCGCACCACCACAACCAAATTTTGTAGAAGTTGTTGCCATAAAACTTGATCATCATTCGCAAGATTTCAGACGACTAGCTTTATTAACTTCCAAGAGGTGCAAGAAGCCTGAACCGGCTGTTCTAGGCCAAACAAATTTTACAAAAGTTGTTGGCATATAACTCGACACTTCTTTACTAAATTTCAGATTCCTAGCTTCAATAAACACTGAGTTATTCTCATTTAACCGGATAAGTTGTATGGCAGCTACCCGAACCCGCCGCACCACCACAACCAAATTTTACAAAAGTTGTTGCCATAAAACTTGATCATCATTTGCAAAATTTTAGACGCCTAGCTTCATTAGGTTCCAAGAGGTGCAAGAAGTCTGAACCGGCTGCTCTAGACCAACCAAATTTTACAAAAGTTGTTGGCATGTAACTCGACACTTCTTTACTAAATTTCAGATTCCTAGCTTTAATAAACACTGAGTTATTCTCATTTAAACGGAGAAGTTGTATGGCAGCTACCCGAACCCGCTGCACCAGCACAACCAAATTTTACAGAAGTTGTTGCCATAAAACTTGATCATCATTTGCAAAATTTCAGAAACCTAGCTTGAATAGATTCTGAGTTATTTCTATATAAAGATAGAAGTTGTATGGCAGCTACTCGAACCCGCCGACCGAAAATGTTGGATTTAAATAGCAAAACTAACAATTTTGCAAAAGTGACGTAAAAAAAATTTCAGCCCCCTAGCTCCTTTATTTTTTGAGTTATCGTGCGGACGGACGGACGGACGGACGGACGTACATGGCTTAATCGACTCAGAATTCGATTCTGAGCCGATCCATACCTTTGACACTATATCTAGCTCGACTCCTTTAAGGTGTCACAAACGTAATGGCAAATTTATTATACCCTTGAACATAGTTCATACGGGTATAAAAAAATAAGTTCTTATCGTACCTAAATAACAGAAAAAAAAAGTAAAATGTAATACTGGAAGAAAAATAAAAACGAATAGAAAAAATGTTACTTTGATTGTTTTTAAATATTTTTAAAGTCTATTTCTTACATGTACATACATTTGATATTTACCTACATAACAGATAGAGAAAAAGAAATATTAAAATGTCATGCTATAAAAGAAAGAAAAAACAAGGCAGTATATAAATCAAAGTTTTTAAAAGGTATTTTTAAGTGGAAATAAAGAACATTATAAAATTGCAATATTTTTATTTAAATTTTGAATACTTATATTTGTGGTTAGTAAAAAGAATAAAATAAAATAAATAAAAAAAATTTTTTTCAGCTTTTATATTAATTTCACAGACTTTAAAACTTATATATACTTATATTTATATATATATTTGACATATTGAAATAAACTTTTTCAAAGAAATCTCGATTGTAACAATATAGTTTAGAAAATTACAGAAAAATTTGCTATTAAAAATTTATTTTCTACTTTTTAGTTCAAAAAAGCTGTTTTTTTATAAATTTTTTTTTATTTATTTTTTTTAAAAATTGAATTGAATTGTAAACCAGTAAAGAACAAGTATGTAGGTATATATGTATGCATGTATTTTTGAAATTTTTTTGAGAATAAAATCTAAGGGTAGATTTTTAAAATTTATAATAAATGTACAAAATAATTTTCATACAATTCACAAAATTATTTGTTGAAGTTTGCATCAAAATTAATTTTATGATACATACATATGTATGTATATTATTTATGCATCATAAATTCAATAATATTGCACTTTTTTCATTCAAATCAAATATTTTTTTTTCTTAAAAATTTGTTAAGAATTAGAAATCTGATTGCTGAAAATAGAAGTATTCGAAAATAGCCGTTCAATAAGAGGCTATGTATTAATTAAAATATGTGACAAAGTTCAAACCATACTAGAAAATATTTCGCCAGTCCTTAAATTTTATTTTTAATAAATTTTCAAACTTACTTGTTTTAATTTCGTAAAATCAACTTGATCGTGTTTTAGTTTTTTTTTTGTTTTTTTTTTTTTGTATGTCAATTAATATATGTACTTTTGTATATATATTTCTTCATATAATTTTTTCGACTTCTTAAAAAAAGAAAAAATCTCGATTCTACCTCGATTTTTTATCAATCAATTTTAGTTGTTTTCATAACCCAACCATAGGTACAAGAATTAGTATTGTAAAAGTATAAAATATGAAAAAATGTGTACATATTCATATATTAATATAAATTTAAAGTTATTTTCATTCCCTATAAAAATATATTTTTTCTTTTTAGTCAATCTTACAATATTTTAAAAATTCAAACTATTTAGTTTTATTTAGTTTTACTTAGTTTAATATCAGATCGATATTATTATCAGAATATAATGATCCACTGTTGAGACAATCAAAAAGTTTATCAAACACTAATATGTACAAAATTTTTGCAACTTCTTTAAAACACTTTTAAAACCAGACGTTTCAATTATTGTTCTAATAGCGGCACTCACTATTCTACTAAATATTTGTGTTGCTAATTTAACTCTCATTTTTTTTTCAAAAGTATGCGGATTAATATATTAACTAGTTATTTTGGTCTTAGTTAACATCTTAGTTTTTCAATTTATTTGAACTTCCCATAATTCTATGAGAACTTTAAAGCTTATAATAGGGTAAAGTCTCCGATTCTGAGCCCCCTTAAGAAAAGTTTTCCCTTTAAATTCACGATATATTTTACTGGTTCGGATTTCATGAAAACAGTGTGTTTCATAATATTATTTTAATATTTGTTAAATAATTGTATAGTTTAGAAATTTTGTTGGCATTGAAAAATATAACAAAAATATTAATTTAAATTTGAAATACCCATTATCCAAATATGAGCCCTGTTTTTTCCTATTATGAGCCGTCAGTTTATCCAGTTATGAGCCCCTTGGATATTTTACCAGAATAATAAGTTTTGTTATTTATTTTTGCAATATTTGCAAAACTTTTACCTAATATCTGCGAACATTTAAATTTGAGTAAAACAAAAACAAATTTTCTACAAGCAAAAAAAAGATATATTATTATAATATTTAGTTGAAAAATATAAAAGAAACATTGCATTCATTGCACACTACGTTGTATTTAATTGCACTCTATTTGCATTCTAATTGCAAATTATTATAATAATTATTAATAAAGAAAAATATATTAATCAAAATTTTAAAATTATTTTTTTAAGTACACTTTTTGCAACTAAAATATTCCAAATCCCCACAAATTTTCGGGGTACATTTGAGATGGTCAGCTTTGTTACAAATAAAGCACTCAATTCCTACATCAATTTTGCTGATGTTTAAACCACAATCAAAGCACACTCCGGCTACAATAGTATCTAGGTTTACAGTATCATTATCAATTGGCTCAAGTAAAGTTGGCGTAAAGAGGTTTCGAACATGAGGCTCCTTGTAATTTAAGCCCCTTTGCTTTGATGCTAGTTTTGATTGACTGGTTTTATCATCTATAGTTTAAAAAAATAATTTTAAAATCCAGCAATAATAACCAATTTCATTAATACTCACCAAAAGTATTAACAAGTTTGTTTTTCTCAACTAACGGTTTATTACTCTTTACGTTATCAGCTTTAATTTTTGGATTCCCCTTAGATTTCAAGATTTGAAAGTTTTTTTGGTCTTTTTGTATTTTTTTGATGGAGATTAGAAGATTTTTTGGTCTTGTGTTTCAGATTTACTTTCAATTCTTGTTCTTTCAGTTTTTTCTTTTCCATTCTTTCAATTTTTCGTTGTTCTTTCTGTTTTTCAAATATCATTTTGTTGTCATTCTTTAACATAATTGCCTTTTGATAAGGAGTAGATGAAATTATGAAACTTTTGCGTTCAACATTTTTTACTCCCTTTCTAGCTGGCGTTTTAGCAATTTTGAGATAAGTTACTATACTATTTGAAGAATTATTCTGTTTTTCATTTTCTTCTATTAAAATTGGAATTTTATTAATGTCAAAAACTTTGAGGGGGGTATAGTGCATCTGTAAGGAAAAATTAACTTGTTATATAAGAACCGGCAATTAAAATAATTTCTTTACGTCAGAATCAAAATAATTAACTTCCTCGGCTTGCGAAATAATAATATTTTGTCCAATTTGCAAATCGGTAAGCTCTATATTAACATTTGAATTATTATTTTCGTTTAAAATATCAGAAATATCTTTCTCAATATCATCATTATTTTTATTTAAAACCGCATTCTAAAAATTATTTGAAAGTAAATTTAAAAAGCTTATTATATTTAAAAGCTTAAAACAGACATAACTTACAATATTTTGAGTAGTAATTCCTCCTAATTTCGTATATAATCGATAAAGACAAAGAAAATCTTCTGAGTATGTACAGGAACTTTGGTCAAAAGTTTCCAGTTCCTTTGTTTTTTCATGTCCAATAATTTTAACAAAATCTTCGAGATTTATAACATTAATTTTTTCAGTTATTATTTCATCATTAAACTGAGCATTTTCAACTATACAAGTGGATCTTCCTAAGCATTTTGAATAGTCGATTGCATCTGCGTTAAAAGGATAAAGTCCACAAGCACGGAATCCATTTACTACTCTTTTGACATTTACTACTCTTTGATTTACTGAATCCATTTACTACTCTTTGATTTTGTATCTCTTTTGACATATTTATCGACCACAAATTTTAAAACTGGTGCAAAATTTTTTTTTGAGAATTGCTGATCGATATTTTCAATTCGCCATTTTTGTACTTCTTTTTGCCAACCTAATTTTACTGGCTTAAATAAAGCCACATCTGCAGGTTGCAGAATTCTTGTGGCATTTGGGTACAGACAAATTAATATGATTTTCAGTTCTTCGCATATTTGGGATAAATTTAAAGTTAAATGAGTTTTGTGACCGTCAACATAAAGAACAACTGGAAAAACAATATGATTTTCCACTCAAAATGGATAAAACACCTCTTTAACATAATAAAAAAAGGCTTCAGATGTCATCCAACCTGAATCTGTTGTCATATATCTTATGCCTTTTGGTATTGATTCCAATATTTCCTTAGGAATTCTTTTATAAGGAAATATAATAGTAGGTGGAATTATTAATGCATTAGCTGAAAAACTAAACATTACTGTTATGCTTTCTTTTGCCCTACCCCTGTCTGTTTCGTACACGTTTTTCGCTCCTTTGGGGGCTAAAACTGTACCACCCTTTGGGCATAATAAAAATCCCGACTCGTCACCATTGAATATTCTTGACGGGTGTTCAAGTATATCTGATATATTCTTTTCTTTAAAATACCCTTGAATTTGGCAGAACCAACCTCTAATATCTCTTTCTGATAATACTGCACTCGAATTGGTTACAGGTTCTGGTGTTCTAATAGAAACTTCAGGATGCCTTTTTTAAAAAGAATTATACCATTTGTTACCAGGTAAATTGTTCACAAAGATTGTTTTTCGTTGGGAACTATCCAAGAACTCCTTAACTACTCCACATACTTCGTGCTTCCTTCTAGGAAATCCTCTTTTGTGATTTTCAAAGACCCAATTTACAATATTTTTCTCTTCTATGGGATTCAAAACTGTATCAGGACCAGTTCTAGATCTTCGAGACCGCTGATGAATCCTATTTTGTAATGTAGGGCGTGGTATATTGTACTTTCTAGCAGCTGCATGTATTGACGAAACTTTTGAATGGATTTCATTCAAAGCCAATTCAATATCGCTGATGTTATATTTTCGTTTGGGTGGCATTTTAAATTAATTTCCTAAAAAAAACTAGGTAGGTAGGTACCTATAGTTTAGAATTGGTTGAAAAACATACCTAGTTACTTAAGTAGTACAGAGATATGGCTCATAATTGGATAAATAATTTTCTTTTTTAATTTCTATTATGAGCCCTGGGGCTCAAAATAGGAAATTATAGTTTTTTTTAGTCCAGATATGAGCCCTCTTGTTTTTCCATATATTTTACAAAATTTTGTTAAAATTATTCAGTTTTTATTTATAAATAATAAAAAATACTTGATAAAACTAACTGTGCTAATAAAATATAAATAAAAATTTACTTACTTATAAGTTTAACTTATCTGGGTGCTTAGCAAATTTGTTAAAACTTTACGCTTTTTAAAAATATTGTAGAGGTACGACCATTCACTTCTAAATAAAACATGCAACTAAATTAAAATACGTAAATGTCAGATAAAAAAATAATGGCGGGAAGAGTGTTTTTTATAATAAAACGGTTGAAACTTTCAAAATAATACGTTCTTCTTAGCTTTTTAGTAATTTTGTTCGTAGGGGCTCAGAACTGGTAGGGGGCTCGAAATAGGGCACTTTACCCTATCATCTGAGGTTTTTAAATCGGAATCCATTAATGTATTTCTAAGAGATTTAATTAGATGGAAAAAATCGAATAGGCAAAAAATGTTTTATTATTATAATTACAAAATGGTTTATCAGGTGTTATTTCTAGAAACGAAAAAACTTTGGCTAAAGCTTGGTCACAAGTATTATTATACCAATATCGAACAAACTTCTCGAATTTTTTTAATAATTTCTAAAAGTCTTACCTACAAGACGAATATCTGTATTCTATATTTTATATTCTAAAAATAAAATTTAAAAGTGTTACGAAAGGCTCTGGATATCTGTATAGCTATGTATGTACATATATCCATACACCAGTTACAAAAAAAATATTCATAAAAAATTTTAAAATATTTTATAAACAACGCCTAAATATCTTACAGCCGTATCGGAACACTCAATTTATTTTGTACACAAATAGCCGTTTTTTTTAAAGTTTTCGTTGAATGTTCTGGCTTGTAAGTGTAAAGGCGTTGTTATAAATATCGTGCGTTAAAATAAATTTTTGTTGTGTATGTAGTTGTTTCTTCTTAATTTAATTTTTTTTTTGTAATGATATGGTCCCTTTGTGCCGAATGTGTTTTCTTTTAAAAAATACCTTCTTAATTTTAAAAATTTTTAAATTCTGTTTTTTAATATGACTAACTATATGTAGATAACTTATTCAATATCAAAAAATACTTTTAAGAAAGCTGCTATCTAGAAAGAATTACATATCTATCTATAGTCAAGGCTAGTTTTCATGAAAAATTTCATGGATATAATCGCAACTATAGAAAGAGAAAAATATAGTGCACTACCAGTGGGAAAGAGAGAGAAAAAAAATTATATTATTAAAAAATATTACAGCAACATTTTGACAGTTAAAATTGTACATAACCTAATTTATTAATGTTTATATTCATATACATATAGTTAAAAATTAAACATTTTTTTATTTATAAAGTTGTTAAAATAATATATGTCCATAGTTTATTAATAATATTTTTATACCGATAATATAGCCATTTTAATATAGTTTCTCACTAAAAAATAAAATTTGTTAATTTTTTTGACACTTCAAAATTTAAATGCAGTGGTAGTAGAAATTTTTTTTAAGCATGTTTTTAAGTTTAATTTTTTATGTTTAATTTTTGCATTTTTGCAAGTTTTGTTTGTAAGTTTAATTTTTGTATACATATGTAATTCGTGGATATTTATGGTTACTTTCTTGAATATTTTCGAATGTTTCATGAATATTTTTTTAGCTTAATCTCTTTCAAAGACATATAATTTTTGTATATTCTGCCTATGCTCTAACATTTTCGTGGATATATCGGTCTAATAAAAACCAGCCTTAATATATGTAATTATACATTCAGTAAACTTGATCTTAACTTACTATACCTCCCGCAAAGGTCCGCAAATGTTAATACCAATATTTTAGAAAATTTCAATATTCCATCCAAAAATATTTTTTAATTTTTAGAAAAAATATTCTTCTAAACAAAAAAGAAACAAGTAAATTTGAAATTTTATCTAATAAATAAGGAAAAAATTCTGTTTGTTTGTTTGTGCCCTTTTCACATAAAAACCACCAGTCCGATTGCAACAAAATTTTGCAGGAACATTTCTCCGACCGCGGAAAGTGTTATAGGCTATATCGCGTTTGGGTTCATTAACCCATTGCGGCCCGAGAGCCATTTAAAGCTTTTTCGTGTTTTCGTCGTCCTGCCTAAACGGTTTGATCGATTAAGTTGAAAATTTGTATAAATGTTCTTAATTTAATTTTGGATCCAATATGTTACCCGGATTCGGCCCGGCGGGCTTCCAAAAAATTTTTTGTTTCCGATTTGTGTCCAATTTCGTATGGTGGTTTTATGGTCTAAAAAAAAGCCTGTGACAAATTTTTATGAAGTTCCGGTAACCCGTTTGGGCACGAGAGCTGAACGAAGTTTATTAAATTTTTCTGTTGTCCTGCTAATTCGTATTGTTGCTGTTCGTAATTGTTGTCCTGATAATTCGTAAAATTCTTGCTCTTTATCAGAAAAGTGGACTGCGTTAATTTGGATACTATCCATTAACCCGTTTCGGCACCAGGGCTAAGTGAAGTTTTTGATTTACTTTGTTGTCACGCTTAAACGGTTTGCCAATTGAGTTGCAAATTTACAAAAGTGTAGCTCTTCACTGCAGAAGCTCAATCAGATGATTTGGTTACGATCCATTAATCCATTTCGGTACCATGGCCCAATGAAGTTTTTCAAATTCTTTGTTGTCGCGCTTAAAACGTTTGAGCAATTGAGTTGAAAATTTACAAAAGTGTAGCTCTTTACTACAGGAGTTCACTGAATTAAGTTGGTTACGATCCATTAACCCGTTTCGGCACCAGGGCTCAATAAAGTTTTTTAATTGCATTGTTGTCGCGTTTAAACGTTTTTACCAATTGAGTTGAAAGTTTACAAAAGTGTAGATTTTTACCTCAAAACATCCACCAGTTGATTTGGTTACGTTCCTTAATCCGTTTCGGCACCAGGCTCAATGAAGTTTTTTAATTCTTTGTTGTCGCGCTTAAACGGTTTGACTAATTGAATTGAAAATTTAAAAAAGTGTAGGTCTTTGTCACAAAAGCTTTCTGAGTTGATTTGGTTACAATACATTAACCCGTTTCAGCATCAGGTTTCAGGCCATGAAGTTTCTCATTTTCTTGTTGTTGTGTTTAAACGATTTGACCAATTGAAAATTTGCCAAGTATTGCACTTTGGCACAGAAACTCATTCAATAAATTTTGTCGTGATACATTAACACATATCGGCACGATAGACTGTCCAAAAAAAATTTTGTTTCTAATTTGTGTCTAATTTGGTAAGATGAATTTATGGTTCTAAATAAAGCCTGTGACAAAATGTTTGTTAACGTTTGATAACCCATTTCCGTACCTATTAAAAATATTCTGCCTAATTTTTTTTATTATTATTATTAAAAAGATATTTGCAACACTCTTTACTTTTATCTATGCTGTTTTTAATATTCCATAAAAACCTTTCAATGCAAATTTCTAATGTATAATAATAATTAAAATAACCTTAATAAGTATGTTAAGAATACTGTATTTAAATCTTAACAACATAACATTTTCAGCCGTTATTAAAAAACAGAAACAACCTCCTACATACAACAATCATCATGTCATCATTCAGAAATGTATTACTTACATGTGGTCTACCTATATAAGATGCATGTGTATAACATATTTCCCATAATATATCAATGAAATATGTACATATAGTATGTATAATTTGCGTATATTTAAAAATACTACAAACATAATCAATTAAATTAGAAAAGATATTCACATTTCTGTGTACAGTATTTAATCAAAAATAAGTACATACATATTTAAAGAACAGAAAACCGTACATTCTTATCCATATACAATTTTTAGACATATTTTTAGCCAATCAATTTGAAAACATATGTAATTAGAAAAAGTAAACGTAAAAAAATTCTGGTTGATTTATAAAGGTAAAAAACAATCATGTATTTTTTATATTGAAAATGTGTTAAACAGAACCTGAGATGTATGCATTTAAAGAGAAGTTTTTTTTCAAATTTGAAGAGCGGTCGGTGCTGTAGGATCTCCAACGGTGAGGGTACTTACTCTTTTAAGAGACATATACATAGTTAATATTTCATTGCTCTTTATTAAACAGTATATAAGTTTTGTAAACAGACGGAGAGACAGAGCGAACCTAATAGCAAATTTTTCAAAATGTGCTTAAAAGGATAATTCACAAAAACATGAAGTGACATTACTTACGAAAAAAATGTATTACATTACGATCTTTTACAATTGATATGCGATTTTATGTTTCCGTATTAACGAATATATTGTGAAAACTCACTTCGCCGTAATTGTGTACTCAATAGATTATTGATTCCTTTAAAGATTTTTTGTAGACGAATTGTCTCTAATTCTTCTTTCTGTTTATTCAATTTACTAAATGTAATAAAAAATTTAAAATTAACTACCAGCATCTGTAAATGCATAGTAATAAGTTAACTATATTAATTAAATTATATTAACGCAATTAAGAAAGAGAAGTTAACAATGTTTATTTCATAAAGTCAATAAAATACTCCGGGCAACACCGGGTACTCTGGTAGGTAGAAATAAAGAAAAAAAAAAATTCACTTTGAAAATACCGTGTTATTACAAATGGTATAATAAAATCTATTTATAATGTTTGTGTTTTTATATTTTAAAACTGGTTAGAAGAGTTGTATATCAATGATTTTGGTTATATTTCTTTGTTTATAATTTTAAATATTTTATTTCTTCAAAAAATAATGCAAAAACGTATTTTAACACTTTTCTTTTAATCTAACATTTTCTCATGAAAAGTTTTTAATATCTTTTGCATTTAAAAATTTAAGTAAATCAAATAATTATATATTATAACATAGCAACACTATATAAATAATTTACTTCTGATTTCTTAAGTATTATATTTTGGACGAACTGATTATGTGTTGATCAAGTGTATATAATGTTTATCTATGTATGCGTTAGTATTTAATATGTTTTTTTTATATCAATAGAAATGAAAACCACTCATGTTTTTATTTAAAATAAAAAAAAATATGTGACTGTTAACCCTAGTTGACTTGTGCTTTTTTTGTGAAATTACCTTTCTTTAAATTTATAAAGAAAATTTAAATTTAAATTTGAGCAGTAAGTTATCCAATGTCTATAACTTGAATTTTTATTAAATTAAGTTAATTTTTTTTATAGAAGTGAAAAATTAAAAGTTGTTTTACAAGTTTAATAAAAAGTTAAAGTAAAGTTTATATACATATGCGAGATATATAATGCACAAGTTCTTTTGTTCTTAATCATTCATCAATCAAGAAGTTGGAACATAATTTCTATTCAAAAAGTAAGAAATAATTTTTTTTATTATTGTTTAGAATTTGTTTCGAAATTTATATGATTGTCTCAATTATTTTATTCATTAATTTGTTGCAAAACTTATAATTAAAATTTTCTATTTTTCTGACTCTTTTATTTATCTACATACTTTTATTATCTTTTCCATCTCTTTTGCTTTCATTAGCATGAACATATAATATATTCATCCTCTGTTTAGCATTTTTTATTATTTTATTTCTAATATCGCATAAAGTTAAAACCGTTCGGTATTGCGGTGATAAAGTAAGTGTTTTTTAGAAAATTATAAAATTGAAAAGTTAAAGGAAATTACAACGGTCAAATTCATTGACCTATATTCATTTTACGTAAGAAAAAATAGTATATAATGAAATCGTATCTAACAAAATTGATCATTACATAAACTATTAACAATCGATTTTAATCAATAATTACTTAACCAAAGTACATAATTAATTTAATATATGAAATTTCATTTAATAATGGGAGCACTCGTTTGACTTACAATAAAATTCATTTATTATGTAATATAATTGTTAATTGTCAAAAATATAAACAATGAAACATATTGGAATGCAAGCTTGGTAAGCATTTTGAATTATAAATTAAATTACAATTTTTATTTTATATTTTATTTTTTTTAGTTAAAATTATGATTTTAGAGTTGTATCCTAAGGTACTGGATGTCAAGATACTGGTCAATATTGATTGTGAATATATTGTCTGGAAGTCAGATAAGTACAAAAATAATTTTAATTTGTAATTGATTCTTTGTTTCTTCTTTTGTTTTTATTTTTAGATGAACAAGAAATCAGCAAAATATGATGACTGCAGAAACATACTCCCGGCCTTGGTATTATATTGAAGTAATGCCAACTTATTGAGGTAAATTATGTGAGTTGCAATATGGATAGGTAACTTGTATCATTCAAATTCATGCTCGATTAATACTAACTTCATAATGGGTGAAGTGTTTTTTAGGTTAAATTTTCAAAAAGACTACGACATCTCAAGTTCGTAACAACGTATCCAGATGATTTGCAGATTCCGGTGAAAGTACATGTATATTGCAGTAACATGAAAAAAAAAATTATGAAAGTGTAAGAATTATAATATGTGTGTGACAATATTTTTAATTTTGATGTTTTTTTTTTACTTGAACGGACGAATTTCGAATTTTGATTTTATTTCGACGGACTCTTTTTTTTGCGATTTTTTTTTTTTATTTTAATTATTTTAAGGAATTTAGCGTATAAATGTTAAAGAATCATATTTGATTATTAAATGAGTTTCGCGTATAAATATTAGAGAATTATTATATTTTTTTTTGTAAGCGATCTTTGTAATCTAAAATATATTAACCAATTATTTTTTTGTTTATGAGCGATAGATTTTAGCGTGTAAGTGTTTGTGTTGCTTCTCTACATTGTTGGCTTAACAATGGTTGATGAACATAGTTGCATATTGTTAATCATGTGGCAGTAACCAAATCTTTGTTATCGAACGTTTGATGACATTATGTTTTGTACGTAACGTAACAACTCGGACCAACCCATCCGAACCAGGATGTATCTGAGTAATTCTGGCTAGTGGCCAATGACATGGTGGCAAATTATCTTCCTTCAATAACACTAATTGGTTTGGTTTTACATTTTCTACTTGTGCTGACCATTTAGGTCGTTGTTGTAGTCGACATAAATATTCCTTTTGCCACCTGTATCCAAAAACTTTGTAACATGCAAATGTTGGCATCTATCTATTTAGATTAGTATCTAACAAATACATTTGCGGTGTTGCAAGCATATTTTCTCCTATAAGGAAATGTGCAGGAGTTAACGGTGCTAAATCGTCGATGTTATTGGTTATTTCACATAAAGGTCTTGAGTTCATGCAAGCTTCTATTTGACACAAAAAAGTTGAAAATTCTTCATAAGTTAAAATGGTGTTCAAAATTCGTTTTAAATATTACTTTGTGGATTCAACTCTGGCTTCCCACAAACCTCCGAAGTGAGGAGATGAGGGTGGAATGAAATTTTACACCTTCCTTTTCTGTTAAATCAGTTATTTGGAGCTTGTATTCTTTAATCATGATCAGTGGCGGAACTTCAAAATTTGGGCCCCCCTGAGCAAAAGTAAAATATTCCCCCAATAATTTTTTTTTAACAAAAACAAGTTAGATATTTATTTCATATATCATATTGCAATCAAAATAAAAATAATACAAGAACGAAACTAAAACTTAATGGACCTTGTATATTAAAATCTTTCCTCCTTGACTTCATATTGGCAAAATCCGTAATGATGCTTTTTATTTACATTTTTCCAGTCGCTTTTGCTTCAATGGAAAGTATTGAAAGATCGCTTAAACAGTCTTTACCAATGGTATTACGCATATAATTTTTTATTATTTTCAGCTTTGAAAAAGAACGTTTAGCTGGTGCAACCGTAACAGGTAGCGTGAGAAACAATAACAATGCTGTTATCACTTGTGGAACACTTGCAGCTACAGTTGACAATTTTACTATTAAAAGTTCATCGAATTGCCTTGAATTGCAGCATTGCCTTTACCTACAGTGGAAATTCTTTTGATATATCTTCACTATACTTTATCTGTAGTTGTTCTTTATATCATTACTATATCACGTAATATTACGTATAATTTACTATATCATGTTCCGTCATTAGCATTAATTTATTTGGATGGATGCAGGAAAATAATTCAAGAACAGAATTAATGTAATAGAAAAATTACAAAAACTATGGCTTAAACTAGAAAATACACATCAATATTCAAGATTAGCTGCAATACAATTAGAAACATACTCACATCAAATACAAATCACTAAAACTCATAGCAGCGCTATTCAGTGTTAGTTTTATGTATTTGTTGGCAACTATAACTGCGGGAAAAAAGTTCCAGTGTATGTATATAAAAAATGATTGTAGATAATTTTTTTAATAATAATTTTGGGGCCCCTATAACTGGTGACCCCCCCCCCCAGCAAGGCAGGATCCTGCGCCCACTAGTTCTGCTACTTTTCATGATGTTGGATTGCTTCATTAAGTTTCTATTAGCACCACCAAAATTAGTGCCGTTGTCACAGTAGATATTTCGACATAATTCTCGTCGCGCATAAAGTCGACAGAATGCTGCGATGAAGCCGTCTGATGACATGTCGGTAACTAACTCCAAGTGAATGGCCTTAGTTGACATACAAATAAATAATGAAACGTATGCCTTATATCTCTTTGCACCTCTACCTTTATGCGCCTTTAATTCGTATGGCCCCCAATAATCTAACCCTGTATGTGTAAATGGTCTAGAAATTTGTGTTCTTACACTTGCCAAATCCCCCATTAGTTGTGTTGGTGTTTCAGCCTTTTGCTTAAAACAAGGTATTTATGTACCATCATACGTATACTATTCCTTGCACTGATGATCCAATATTTAGTGCGAAGCACAGGCATCATCAGTTGAAAACCGCCATGTAATGTTTGCTTGTGTATTTTTTCTATTAGCAGCTTGGTGAGATGGTCGTTATCTGAGAGTATAATAGGATACTTTTGGTCGAATGGTATAATGGAATTTCTTAACCTTCCACCAACACGTAATAGTCCATCCTTGTCTAAGAAGCGATTAAGTTTTGTTATTCGACCTTTATTTTCAATTGGCTGGTTACCTTTCAATGCGATTACTTCCTTTTGAAATTTTCTAGCTTGCGCTCTTCTAATTAAAATTTTAAGAACATCTTCCGTTTCCGAGTTTGTGAGGTGCTGTACGTGACTTCGAAAATGTCCACCTTTGCGCTTATTGAAGACAAATTACAATTTTCCTTATTTCCATTTCGGTTGTTGTTAGTTTTAGTATAGGCCAAAAGTCTGGAGATTTGGAAAGCCATTCTAGACCGTTCCACCAAATTTTATGCTTTGCCAATTCTGATGGGCACAGCCCTCGTGTTGCACAATCGGCTGGATTTTTTTTCGTTGGTACATATGACAATACATTTCCCTTTAAAATGTCATGAATATCTGAAACTCTGTTTGCAACAAAGGTAGTCCACTTACTGGGATGTCCTTTCAACAAAGCTAGTACGATTTCTGAGTCACTCCATCCGTAAAATTTGATAGTTTCATTTAGTTTTAGTGATTTACATACTACTTGCATCAACCTTGCCACCAAACTTGTAGCACACAGTTCTAATCGTAGTAATGATAACGTTTTAATCGGAGGAACTCTACTTTTTGCCAATGCCAGGCGTATGGTTCTGTGGCCGGTTTGGTCAATAGTACATAGGTAAATAACTGCAGCGTATGCTTTGTGTGATGCATCTGCAAATGTATGGAGGTCAACCCCTGAGTTCTATGTTGAATAGTGAAGCCATCTTGGAACTCGAATTTGTGTTATATCCGATAAATAATTATAATATTTGTTCCATTGTTGTTGCAACTCATGACTCACATTGTCGTCCCAAGTAAGCACCTAAAACCATAATTTTTGCATTATTTTACCTGTTATGATTATTGGAGCTCGCCAATCTAACAGATCAAACAACTTAGCGATTTGTGATAAAATTGTTCGTTTCGAACAAATTTGTGATAGCGGTGAAAAATTCACAGAATAATAACATACATCTGCTTTGGGATTCCAAATAGTTCCCAAGGTACGCACTTCATCTTTATGATCTGAAACTAACGGCAACATTTTCTCTTGTGCAAGCTTAGGCATCGCTGATATTAATTCCTTGGCATTCGACATCCATTTTCTTAACGGAAAACCACCACGATTCATAACTTCTATCATATCTTTTTGAATTTGTAAGGCTGACTTTTTTTGCTCTTTTGCTCTTGAAAGCAGATCATCTACATAAAAATCTGACATAGTGATTTGTGAGGCTAGTGGAAAGGTTTGTACTTCATCACGCGCTAATTGTTGCATTGTTCGTATCGCTAAATATGGTGAGCTTTTCGTTCCAAACGTGATGGTTAACAATTTGTAATCTTTAATGTTTTAGTTGGTGTTTTCACGCCACACTATGCGTTGGTAAGTGGCATGTTTCTCGTCAAACTTGCCGATACATTTTTTCTATATCTGCTATGAAAGCAATTTTATGTTTGCGCCATCGGATGAATAGTTGAACTAATTCGTCTTGAATGATCGGACCCTTTAATATCATGTCATTTAAGGATGTTCCACTTTCTGTCGATAGTGATGCATCGAAGACTCTAAGTTTTGTAGTGGTACTGGATTTCTTTACGACTCCATGATGCGGCAGATAACATGTTGTGTGTTTGATTTGATCATATTTCATAGCTTCGTCATATGTGATGGGTATCATGTGACCTAATTTTAGATACTCGTTAATTACTTTACAGTACTCAGTTTTGAAAATATTATCTCGTTCGAATCTAGCTTCTAGTTGATGAAGTCGGCGAATTGCAATGTTTCTTGACGCTCCCAAATGGCGTTCGAGCGTGGATTCTCATAATGGCAGTGACACTTGATACCTTCCTATTGGGAGTCTAACGGTTCTTTCTTTGTAAATCTGTTCACATTTAAGTTCTTCTTCTGTTAACCTATTAATATTCTGGATTTCTTCTATTTCCTAAAACATTCTTACTTGTTCTTCCAGCTTGTGAGTTAAATGATAGTTGGCTATGGTGATGTTTTGTGATGTAGCTTGGTGAATTTCGCCCGATAGAAGCCAACCAAATATTGTATTTTGAGCTAATGAGGTACCATCTGTGCCCCTTTTTACACCAGGTAATATAATTTTTTTGAAAACTTCGGCTCCCAATAATAGATCAATAACTCCAGGTTGATTGAAATGAGGGTCCGCTAATTTTAAAACCACTATATGCTCCCACTTCTCACAATTGATTCTTGACGGTGGTAACATTTGAGTTAGTTTTTTCATAATGAATCCTTCTACGTCAATAAAATGTTCACCTACGAGTGATGTTATGGTGCAAGTGGTTTTATTATTAATTGTATGATTGTTGTCTTTTCCAATGTCTTGGATTGTCGCACTGACAATTTCTTTATTATCTTCATCTTCTTATTATCTTTATCTTCACTGACTCGAAAGGCTACAATAAATTATTTTACTCTTTGCACTATTTTCTCGGTAATGAAGGATGCTTGAGATCCTTGGTCAAGCAACACACGCACTGTGATTTCCTTTCCAGAAGAATTTATTACTTTGACCAAAACAGTGGCGAGTAAATCTTGTTTATTTACTGTGGTTAACGCCACAGTATTAAGTTCGTTAACATTGGAAGGTATATTCTCAGATAAGCTCTTTTAAGATGAAGGTTGGAAACTAGGACTGTTAACATTTATAACATGATTAGTTGACTGCACATTAGACTGTACTTGTATTCGGTTATCCTTTTTTGGTAAATGCATCATGGTATGGTGGGGCTTTTGACACTCGTGACATGTATGTTTACTTGCACATTGGGGAACTATGTGACTTCCATTTAAACAGTTCCAGCATAATGACTTGGTTTTGATGAATTCGACACGTTTCTGAACGGTAAGCTACTTAAAATTTTCACATTTTATTAGACAATGGGAACCTCTACACATAACACATAACATCACTTCGTGAATTTCCGTGAATTTCGTGAACCGTTCGTGAATTTCCAATTTTTTCCTCCCATAACTGCTGGGTGCTAAATGGTAATTTTTGAACCCGCAGAAATATCAAAATGCTGTTCCAACTTTCCACTAAGATGTTTAAATTTTTGAAAGACTGGAAAGCTGCATTGTGTGATTGTCAGTGCGGGCTGACTTGTAATTTGCGGTTGATTAAATAACCGTTTTAGTTGGGTGTTCACCAGTACTCGCTTATTTTCATATCGATCGGTGAGTATTGCGATTGCAGAGCTGTTACTTGTTTCTTCCAAATTCAAATGCTGGATGAGAATCGCTGCATTCCCTTCCACTTTAGTTTTTAGAATGCTTAACTTCTGGATGTTCGACATTGATGAGTATTGCATGAAGTACGCATCTAATGTGTTCTTGAAAGCAGGACAACTTTCATAAGTGCCGTCAAAAAGAGGTACATTTCGTGGTGGCGCGAAATCCTGCTGAACTGGAACCAGTGACGCGTTTAAGTCCATGATTCCCCTAAATAATTTATCGTGTGCTTCCTTCAACTCCGGTGGAAGATCAAAATAAATTTTAAAAATTTTGACCATGTTTCCGTTTTTAGGTAATCGTCGTTATCATCCATGGCAACTAGACTAGTGTATATTTTCTCCGAGTCTTCGTACCTTCTTTCTAGTAATGCCAGTCTTGTTTCTAAATGACTGGCACGCAACCGGGAGCCTAATTCTGCATAACTGCTTTGGAAAATTTGCAGATCTCGTAAATTATTCTCTAATTGTGCGACCATTGCAGCCTTTGTATTTGATGTTGCCTTTGCCATCATTTGATATTAATTACTATCGTATTTGTTTTAAGAAAATATTTTCTTTTTTTTAAATAATGGTTAATCTTTCTTGATTTGTAATATATATTTATAGATTTATTGCATATTTTAGGTTAGGAAAAATTTAAAAATATTTTTTTTTTAAATGTTAAACGAATATTTCATTAAATGTTAAATTTTTGAAAGTCTGTATTAAAAATTTTAAAGTAAATTCAAAATGGTTTATTTGTTTAATATTATTTTAAACTTTTTATTTTTTTTAAATAAAAAATCTTCTGAAGGTGACAAAACCAGACCATGTCAACTTAATCATGGGTGACTTTAACGCTAAAATCGGTAGTTGCACCGTGGACCATATAGTTGGGCCTTTTGGTTTAGGCGACAGAAGCGATAGAAACAGCAAAGGCGAACGTTTATTTGAATTCTGCCGGGAATAAAATTTTAAAGTCATGAATACATCGTTTTCTTTACCATCCAGAAGATTATATAGGTGAAAATCATCTCAACATAACACGTTGAACATAGTACAAACCCAGATTGATTTCATTTTGATAAATAAACGGTTTTCCAGCTCTATTAAAAAGTCATCAATTTTTCTAGATGCTTACATCCCATCTGACCACAACTTGCTATTAGCTAAAATTTATATCAGACTAGCTAAGCCCAGAAGGGGAAATCAGCAACTAATATTTGATGTGGACAAGTTGCAAAACGATGAAATCTAGTAGCAATAAAACAAAGTAGCAATTGCAATTTCATTTGAAACAAAGTAGCAATTGCAAATGAAATCAACAGTAATTTGAGATCTGTTATAGTTGATAACAATTATAACACCGAAAATCTGTAGGCACGAACAAAAAATGTTTTAAAAACCTCATTTGAGAGAATTTTGGGTAGGAAAAGATTCAAACCTAAAGGAAGAAGCAAGAAAGACAAAAACACAAAAACAAGAATTGCACAGAGTATCATCGATTACATCGTGAAATAAAAAGAAAGTGTAGACAGGCTAAACATAACTTGGTAAATCAAGAATGTTGCGAAATCGAAAGGCTACAAAATTTACACGATGATTTTAACCTACATGAGAAAATAAAAGAAACGTCCGGGGTTTATCGCATATCAAACATTTCGGTACTTGTAGATCGGTAGAATCAAATTGTCATCTATCCTGAAGAAAGAAAAATTATATGGGAAGAATATACCAAAACCCTCTTCTCAGATCACAACAGACGCAATACATTCGAGGAAACATCCAGATCTGAAGAGCTATCCGGACCACCTATCGCCAGAGATGAAATCGGAAGGGCTATAAAAGTAACAAAAAACAAAAAAAAAGTACTGGGCCGGGTGAGATACCAACGGAAATAATTAAGCTCAACAATGAGAAGAATATAGGGGTCTTAGAAAGATTGTTCAATCACATTTACAACCAAAACAACATTCATCTGCCAAAAAAGAAAAACGCTAAAACATGCAACGATCATCGCTTAATAAGTCTCATGAGCCACGCTTTAAAAATATTTTTGCGTGTCCTCCATGGTCGAATTCATCCTGCGAATGCGAAAGTAACATGAGGAGAACTCAATTTAGTTCTATATTTAGTTCTATATGCTATTTAAGAATGGTACTGGTACACGTGAAGCTCTGTTTAGTTTACAAGTTCTAGTGCAAAACTGTCGCAAAGATGTATTTTTATATTTCGTCGACTGCAGAAAGGCTTTCGATAAAGTACAACACAACAAACTAATAGAAGTGCTGCGTAGAAAATTATACAAAATTTATACTGGCATCAAACTGCTTTCATAAGAATAAAAGATGGTGTAAGAAACTCAGTTCATGTTGAAAAAAAAGTTCGTCAAGGATTCTTTCACCTATGCTATTTAATATATACGCGGAAGCAATCTTTAAAGAAGCAACAAGCGACATCGAAAAAAGCATAAAAGTTAACGGAAATTTCATAAACAAGATCCGCTATGCTGATGATACAACGTTACTGGCAGACAGCATAACAGATTTGCAGTTCATATTAAACCGGATTAACCATCACAGCAAACATTTTGGGCTGAAAACAAATATTGAAAAAATAAAACTCATGATTGTAAGTCGAAAAAACGTGTTGTATACTTCCTCCACACTAAAAGTTGGAGATCAACTAATTGAGAGAGTGGGTTGCTTCAAATATTTGGGATGCTGGTTAAATGAAACCTGGGATTATGATCAAGAACTCAGATATCGCATTGAAATGGCCAGAAAGTTTTTCACCAAATACAAAACTATATTATGCAATCAAAACATCAGTATAAAATTACGCTTACGTTTTGCTAAATGCTACATTTGGTCCGTCTTACTCTATGGCTTGGAATCTTGGACACTGAAGACTTCAGATATGAACAAAATTGAAGCCTTTGAAATGTGGATATAAAGAAGAATACAAAAAATATTCTGGGTAGACCACATTTCAAACACCGAAGTTCTAAGACGTATGGGCACAGATGGAGCACTGCTTCAACTTGTTCACAAAAGAAGAACTTCAACAAAAGAAGAAAAACTGCATATTTTGGACATCTGAAGCGCAATAACAAGTATGAATTCCAACAGTTGATAGTTCAGGGAAAAATCGAAGGAAAAAAAGGAGGAGGCAGGAAGCAACTATCATGGGCAAGAAATATTAGGAATTAGACAAACATCAGCTAGATTGGGGACTTAATCTACTTATCAAGTAATCGAGATCAATTCAGCAATATCGTTGCAAGACTTTAATCGAACCAAATTAAATATGTGATCGCTTTACATCCAGCAATTGGATATCGCAGCAGAGTGAGAGAAAAGAAAAAAAAAACGAGGAAGAATACAGTTGCCTTTGTCAACTCTTAGATACCCGTACGAACCGTTAGTATGTTAACAGCCTGTCACTCTGCTTGCAATATTATTTTTTTAATATTTTAGTATTTTAAAATAATTTGGGTGAATTTTATAATTTCTAGAACTATGGGTTGTACATATATTCAAACTATATGTTTATATGTAGATTCTTCGAAAGCAGATTCTAACCTTTCACATAACGATTATCAATCCAAAACTTTTTCAAATATTCTATAGTACCATTTAATACTAAGCGGTAAATGTATATTAAATTTACTTAGTACAAAATAGTAAATATAATTTTAAATATTATATTATATTATATTTAAATATTCCATTGACAGAATAATTTCTTATAAGTACAATAAAATACATATATGTATGTAAATACGGCGCTATATAATATACATATATACTCTTATCATTCATTCACTAGTGACATATACGATATGTAAATAAACATGATATTATATAAGTATGTATATATATCAATATCATATAAATAAAAATTCTTCAAGCAACCGTTATGTTGTTTCTTTATTTACATTTTTTTGTACTACGCATTATATCCTCAACAATTTCAAATTATCGAGTAAAACAAAATGCAAAAAATTTGTTAGAAAATTTGAAAAAATCAAGTAACACATTCGTCAATTATAAAGTAATCCTATATTATTAAAAAAGTTATTAACAGAAATAAGAGTATAATGTTGAAGCTTTAATTTTTGTGTATTACTTCAAAAAAATTCTAACAGGTGTTCAAGTTACAGGTGTTTAAAAATAGGAAATTTTCAGTTTTTGACTCCTTACAGCTCCTAAACGGGAGGTGATACAAAAAAAATTTCTGAAATGACTCATACTTATTTTCAAAGATCTAACTTCTGTCAAAATTCCAAGTTTCCAACTTAAACCGTTTAGAAGATAGAAGGGTTAAAGGATTTTGCAAAATTTTAGTTTCGCATAACGGTAAATTAAGACACCGTATGCCACAAATATATATTTATTGTATATATACTTTTAAAGCTAATAAAAGTAGTAATCGTTTGACGTTTTCAAAATGAAGATATACCTTATACAACTTGTGCTATAACAATTTAAATATAGAGCTTTTTTGAACCTTTGGGGAGCTGTAGCTCCGTAACGGGTGGGGCTACAAAAAAAAGTTATTAAAAATAAAATTAATATTTTTATGAGATCTATCAGTAGTTATTTCATAGCTCTATTGCAAAAAAAATGTGGGGATCTAAAAGTTAGGTGTTCGAGAGCTACCCTAAGACTTGGTCCAAACTCAACCAAAAAAAATAGGGAACCTACAAATTACTCCCAAAATATTTTGTGTAAATTTCAAGATTCTAGCTTTCTTAGTTTTTGAGTTAGCGTGCTGACGGACGGACGGACATGGCTCAAAAGTCTTACAATTTTTTTCTGATCCGATCCATACCTTTGAAGGTATATCTAGCTTGCTTATTTCGAGGTGTTACAAACGGAGGAGTAATTTTATTATACCCGATCCTATCGTACGGGTATAACAAATAATTGAAATATTTTAATTATGATATTAACAATAATAGAAATATAATACTATCACTATTTAAGTGTGTATTTAATGTAGGTATTTAAGTAATTTTTGTTTGTTGTTATGTTGTACGGGAGCCGGGAACGTGAATATATGTATAAAAATTAAGGCAAAATGGATCAAGTTAAAAATATTCATGAAAATGCTAAAAAATTAATAAGTATAAACAAATATATTAGTAAACTATTAGTAAATTATTAAAGCAAAGAACAGGCGAAAAATTTAAAATTATAAATGTTATAAGTCTAATAAAAGGTTATCGTTCGAAATGTGAAAAAATAAGGAAACGATTTGCTAATAAATTTAAAAGGATTAGGTATAAAATTAAATGCGAAAAAATAAATTGTGCATTGAATAATCGTATACAAACTTTTTTAATTAATAATGTAATTTTTAAAGATGCAATTAAATTTCTGATCACCTGCAGAAAAATATTTTGTGTTAGAATAAATAAAATTTTAAAAAATTAACCTTTTATTAAAGTTAATGCCAGATTCCGTGAAAATTATATCAGAAGCTCTTTTTGATACTACAGTAGAAGAGTATAAATACATGAATACAAAACATCAAGCTATATCCAGGCATACAAAATTGAACGAATGGTATGACAATTATTTAAAGAATATAGTTCTTAAGGACCTGGAAGAATTTCGAGGAAGTGGTTCAGGTTGGGCACTAAAAGGTGTTATAAAACCATGCAACAAAATTTACTTGTGGTCGTTCTCTTCATTTTATTTTATAATAATAATAAATTTCAAGAACATATTAAAGATTGCGAAAAATTTCAAAAATTAACAACAAATCCATTTATTATATGCGCAGATTTTGAAAGTATACTCAAACCAATTTCTTCTAAAATTAGCTCAAAAACACATCTTTATCATCAGCATGTAGCTCATAGTGTAAGCTATTACTTTAAGATGTCTTACAATGAATGTTTATCCTTTTATGAAAGTTATAGGGGTACAAAATGTGTTGAATAGTTTGCTAAACAATTAGAATATATTGCTCATGATGTTGAAGCAATTTTTCATAATTCAAAACCAATGAAAGAATTTAGTCAACTACAATACAATGAATTTAATTTGAGCAAAACATATACATATATGCAATGCAATGCTAAAACATACTGAAATAGAAATTGAATTAATAGATGATGTGGATATGCTAATGTTTATAGAAAAAGGTATTAGAGAAGGATTAACGCAATGCACTAAACGTTATGCAAAAGGTAATAGTTTGAATGAAAAATGATCCGAATGAAAAAGAGAATCTACTTATCTAATGTATTACAATATAAATGCAAAGTATTCGTGGGTTATGACGCCAAATTTACCTTATAAAAATCTTAAGTGGGTTGAATCATCCCTGCTTTACAATTTTCGTAAAGTAGTTGGTTGAAAACATTTATTGAATTTTGTGCTGATTTAAGAAAAAATGCATCAAATGAATTTGAAACAAGTTTTATTCAAATTAATTTGTAACCTAATCTTCGGAAAAGCGATGGAGAATGTATGCCTTCGCAGAATTATTAAATTACTCACGCATTGGGAAAGTCAATACGGAGCTGAATCCTTGATATCTAAACTTAATTTTTATTCTCAAACAATTTTTAATGAAAATTGAATTGCAATGGAATTATTAAAATCCGAAGTAATTTTCAATAAGCCAATATATATAGGAATTTCAATTTTAGATATATCTAAAAGGAAACTCTATAAATTTCACTACAATTATATGCAAGAAAAATATAAAAACAATTGTCAACTATGTTATAATGATACTGATTCGTTTATTTACGAAATACATTATACATGATGTATACAAGGATATTAAAGAAGATCTTAATCGTTTTGATACATCCGATTAACCTCAAAACAATTCGTATGGTATACCAATAAAGAAATTCCTGGATTGATGAAGGATGAAAATTGTGGTAAATTAATGCAAAAGTTTGTTGGACTTAGTGCTAAGATGTATGCTGTTCAAGTGCTAGCGGAAAATTTGTAAGCTAAAACAACTAAAAAAGCATAGGGTGTCAAAAGCTGTGTTTTAAATAAGGAAATCACATTTGAAGACTATAGACATTGTGTCTACAACAATCTGCAATATATTCATCAACAAAGTACTATAACCTCTCGCAAAAATTTACATCTCAGAAAAAATTACTCTAAGTTCATTTGATAATAAAAGGTATTTACTTCGAAATAGTTACAATACTTTACCTAGGGGTCACCATGAAATTCCGGTTGAATTTAGAGAAGAAACCGCAGAAAATTGAATAAAAGAAAAAAGCAAAAAGAACATGCAAATAAAACAAAACAAAATATTTAAAATTGAATATACTTTTTATACCCTACACATTAAGTATAGGGTATATTAACTTTGGTATGGTGTTTGTAACCACAAAAGGAAGCGAGTTAGGTATAGACATGTATATATATTCTGAATCAAGATCACCTCAGGAGTCGATTTAGCGATGTCCTTCCGTCCGTACGCACGATAACTCAAAAAATAATGATGCTATCTTGATGAAATTTATACTGTAGGTTAACAATGACTAAGATAAGGCGGGGTTTGTAAATGGGCGAAATCGGACCATGCGTTCGAGTACCTTCCATACAACTCCCAAAACCGAATACACATATCTTCGAAATTAATAAAGATAGAAACTTAAAATTTTGTACGAGGGTGTGTTTTCCTAAATCCCTGATATTTCTAAAATTTGAGATGAATTGACGTGGTTGTTCGGGTACCTTCCATACAAATCTCAAAACCGAGCAAGCATATATTCGAAATTAATAAAGATAGGAACTTCAAATTTGGTACTAGGGTGTTGTGTGCTGAATCCCTTATTTGTTGAAAATTTGAGATGAATTGGGGTAGCTGTTCGTGTACCTCCCATATAACTCCCAAAACCGAACAAGTATATCTTCGAAATTAATAAAGATAGGAACTTCAAATTTAAGAAGAGGGTGCTGTTTCCTAAATCCCTGATTCACCTAAAATTTGAGATGAATTGGAGTGGTCGTTCGGGTATCTCCCATACAACTCCCAAAACCGAACTAGCATATCTTCGAAATTAATAAAGATAGAAACTTCAAATTTGTACTAGGGTGTTGTTTCCTGAATCCCTCATTTGTCCAAAATTTAAGATGAATTAGAATGGTTGTTCGGATATCTGCCACACAACTCCCAAGACGAAACAAGCATATCTTCGAAATTAATAAATATATAAACTTAAAATTTGATATAAAAATATTCTACCCTGTTGATGTCTCTAAAATTTGAGATGAATTGGGGTGGTGGTCCGCGTGCCTTCACACACTTCCCAAGACCTAAGAAGCTTATTTTCGAATTTAATAAAGATAGAAATCTGAAATTTTGTACAAAGGTTGCAAAAACATTTATTTTTTTAGCTTAGTTATATTAAATACTTAACTAAAATAACTTATGAATTTTTAATTTAATTTGAATTTTTTAGGTGTAGGGTATAAATAAGTCGGTTACATCGACTTACTGTTACTTTTACTTGTTTTTATTTTAAGTTTCCTTTAAGCTTTTACTTTAACAAAATTATGACTGTACAATTTATTTCCATTTGACTGCATATTTCCAGTACTTGCTATATCCAGAAAATAAATAATTTATTCAATCACATTGAGTGATGTGATGATAACATTATTTGATTTTTATTTTATCAATCTAAATTTCAGCCCACAGTTGTTTTAAAAAATATTCCCAATCAAAAAAATAATCAAATTCATAAATCTCATTCAACCTTGATTGGAAATAATGTAACTCTGAATGTAGTGGTGAGTTTATAAAACTGCATGCAGATAGCAATCTTAAAGATTGTACTTGATTGTTATTTTCCATTAAGTTTTAAAAACAAAAACTCTTGTATATTAATTATCAATTCAACGTTTTAACTTAAACTTTTTTTTTTTATTAAACATCCCTTTCTGGATATGGTTAGTAAATCTTATAAATATTATATAAATTATTACTATTTTTAACAATGTACTTAGAATTACTAAACAAAACTTGTGTGAGTTTATAGAATCAATATCTTATTCTCTATACTACTTCTACAATTACATTACATGCATTTAATTATTTAATTATATTAGGTATATGGTTTTAGTCTTCTTAAACGTCTTGTGTTGTTGTGGTTGTTCTTCAGTTGTAAAACTTCTATGTTAACATGCTGCGAAGGTCTGTTTTGATATTTTGTGGCATATTCACATATTACATCTTCGATTAAATTTATGTTAAGGTCATTATGCATTTCTTCATTGGTTACATAACGATACGGGTTTGCCCACTATCCACCACATTTCCTGTAATTTTAAATTAATTTGTAGTGCTTTTGTTTAACGTGATGTTTCCAGTTTAACCGTTCATCTAGATGTAACCCCAAATATGTTGCCGATTTTTCTTGTGGTATTTAAATGCCATTTAAATAAGTGCAATACTGATCATTTTTCTTTTTTAATGTGTATGTTACTTGTACTGATTTTCATTCATTAAGTTTAATCGGCAATCATTTGTCCATTTGGTCACTTTATTTAAAGCGAGTTGAAGTTTCTCTGTTGCATCTTGTTGTGTTTCACTGACTGCTATTATCACGGTATCATCGGCAAATGTTCCTATAATAGTTTCGCTTGACGTAGGTATATCTGGGGTATAAATTAGGTACAAAAATGGTCCTAAGACGCTTTCTTGTGGTACACCTGCTAGTATTGGATAGAAGTCGGATCGAGCTTCTTCATGTGCTACTCTAAATTTACGCACAGATATGTATGATGTGCATATATGCCCATGTTCCTCGTAGAGTTTTTATAGGTGGTACATGCGTATCCAGTTTTTTAAAACATCGTGTTGCTTTCCATAAAGAGTAATTCATTTTATTATTATTTATTAAAATTATCAATATCGCTTTGTTTATAATTTTTGATTGACCTATTTAATTTGTTACTGGTGCAATTAAATATTGTTTTCTCTGCAGGATGTCTGGATCTATGCCAAACTCTTCTCGTTCGACTTCTCTCCTTGATTAGTTACCTAATTTCAAGAGGATAACAAATACTTTTCCCGGTTAAATAGTTTCTACAGGAACAGGGGCAGCACTTTTGACAGCCTCTTGTATGTTGTTAATAACTTAAACTTGTTTAACATTTTTTACTTCTAATAATTTGCTAGGGTACTATAATTAAGATAAAATAAAAAGCATGACATATTTTTTTAAAATGTTTAAAAAAAAATAATAATTCTTATAAATTTAGAATAGCTGTTTGCAATAGAAGATAAAGCTTACATAATTTTTTTTTATTTTAGTAGTACACACATAGGAGGAATATTATAAGGCACAAACCTTTTTTTTCTTTTTATTTTTAAATTTAACATAAACCGCAAACACTATTAGTTTCTACTAATTCTTTCATTTAGAACCAACCATATAGTATAATGTTTAAACTAAATGTTGGTATTATAAAACCACATACATACAAGTCAAATAAGATAAAATTTTTTTTTGGATATTCCTCATAATAAATTTATTTACCCTTAGCATTGCAATCTTTTTATTAAGAATAGAAAATATTTTATATTAAGTTTTCGTTAAAATCGTATAAAAACAGAAGCTTAAATATATTTTACAAGTTGTTTAAAATAAAAAATTAAACAGTAAACATCTCAAAACAACTTTAAGTTTTCCTTAAATAAATAACTATAAAGATTTAAATAAAATGAGCAGATCATCTGGCACCACCACCTCATCAGAAGGCGAAAGGAAAAAACGAGCAAAAATGAATTTGGAGATGGAATTCAACAACATAATTGTAGATGATGAAGGCGATGTAGAAGACGATCAATCCAATGAGGATTTATTTAATTTTATTGAGCAGGTCAACAACATTCCAGTTTATTGCAAGTATTTTGCGATGATCAACTTACCAATGAAGAAAGAGTTCATAAATACAAACATTGAAGAAGGTTAGTAAGGTTAAGGTGGCTGCCAAAAAGGCACACTTAGACCGTATTTGGTACATTGTCATACCACATAGAAGCTTTTCTATCCCACTCGTTAAAACCAATTTGAGCTTTTTGCAAAGCGAAGAATACTTTTCACTTCACCTGCCAGATCGCTAAGGCTGTCGACGAGATAATGCCCCAAATCGGTATTCCTTCTTACCGACAAGGCCGGGCATGTGCAAAGGAGATGGAGAGTAGTTTCCTCCTCTTCTTCAACCTTGCAGGCTCTACAATAGTCATTTGCGGATAAGCCAAGTCTTCTGGCATGCTTCCCTATTAGACATAGACCGGTGATTATACTCATTGTCATTCCAATGTCTGCCCTTTTGAGAGAAAGCAGATCATTAGATCGTCTTAAATCGGTTTTGGACCAAATCAATCTTGTGGTATTGAACGAGATCAAGTTTGACCATTTGTAATTTACCATATCCGTTATTTCTTTTCGAAATAACATTTTGCTTGTGGATAGAGGTATCCTTAGTCCTGCCCTATCCGGCCAAACTTGTAAGGTTGTACCAATTCTTGCGAGTTCATCAAATTTTTGATTTCCCGGAATACCTCGATGACCTGGTACCCAGCAAAGCCGAATGCTAAACTGCCTGGCCATCTCGTTAAGAAGTTTTCGGCAGTTTATTACAATTTTCGAGGTTGTGCATGTTGATTCCAGAGATTTTAAAGCAGCCTGACTGTCTGACAGAATACGTACTTGCTTCACAGTCAAAACGCTTCTATTCAGTAGAATCAAGGCTTTTTGAATTGCCATAATTTCCGCTTGGAAGACACTACAATGGTCTGGTAATTGGAAATTATGACTGATATTCAGATTATCTGAGAAGACCCCGCATCCTACACTGCTCTTCATTTTTGAAACAGCCGTGTAGAATTGTACTCCTTCGAAGGTCATCACTGTGTTCGAGTTCCAACTCTCACGGCTGGAATGCGACTCTCATGCGATGCTCGTCACATGAGATTTCCCGACGAAGTAAGTGGGGGACGTGTAGTCCACCAAGGCGGGAGTGGACTTGAATTGGTTTATAATATTCGAGTGACCTTCTCGTAAACTGATCCACTGGGATGTAGCTATCTGACTCATGGCGCAGTGGTTTAGTCGCCAACCTTTCAATTGAAGGGTCTTGGGTTCAAACCCAGGTCAGGTCATAAATAAAAAATATGTAGTACTTTTATATCGTAATAATGTATATCGTATAATTAATATTAGTGATAGTAATGATAATATTAGTAATAATAGTGATAGTAATAATAATAACAATAATTATAATAATAATCATGGCTGCTATGGTGGAGCCATCGTTGATTGTATCATTCAGGTAGGGTGTTGTATGCTGCTGCATGTTGTGATTCACGGATGGCGCTGGCTCTGTGGTGGAATAACAACAATAATAACAATAATAGTGGTAATAGTAATAATAATTATAATAATAATAATAGTAATAGTAATAAAAACAATAACTATAGTAATAATAATAATAATAGTAATAGTAATAAAAACAATAACTATAGTAATAATAATAATAATAGTAATAATAGTAGCTGCTACAGTAGAGCCATCTTTGGTTATATCATGCAAGTAAGGTGTTATATACTGCTGCACGTTGTAATCCACTGACGACGCTGACTCTGTGGTAAAAAATAATAATAATTATAATAATAGTAGCAGTAATAGTAATAATGGTAATAATATTAATAATAATAATTAATAATAGTAATAATGGTACAATAATTAAATAGTGTAATAAATGGTACAATAATAATATAACAATAATTATATATTAATAATAATAGTAATAATAATAATAGCTACTATAGTGAGGCTATCTTTGGTTATATCATGCAAGTAAGGTGTTATATACTGCTGCGCGTTGTAATCCACTGATGGCGCTGACTCTGTAGTAAAATAATAATAATATTAATAAGAATATTAATACCAATAATAACAGCCGCTACAGTGACAGTGGGGGTTGCCTTCAATAATTACCTCATGTAGTAATATATATACTACTACTACTTGTTGTAACTGTTGTGACGGCTTTAGTCACTGTTGGCAAAATAATAATAATAGGCGGATTCATTGTTTCCTTACAGTCCCACTCCCAATTCAATGTTTCCATATCCATTTTCCTATCCTTTCCTATCCCTACTCCCTAGCCAATATACTGCTTTCGCAGGTAAGGGTTTCATCCCACTATATTGGCTAAAGGGGGAGGTGGGTTTATTCAGTAAGAATCTGAAACTACCAAGGGGTAATTCTTGGTGTCTTTGGAAGATTCCCACCTCTCTTAGGAAAAAAAAAAAAATCTCACAGCTGTGTTTGCGGTTGCAAATTTACTATAATATTCTACAGGCATCATATTAAGCATGATGTCTAGTGCCGCAGGAGGGGTTATTATTAAAGAGCCACTAATACATAGTGTGGCAGTTCTTTGGACCCTAGCGATTGCCTTGCGGTTGACCTCTTTATCGATTGCCTTCCACCATACTAGGACTCCGTACATAAGAATGGGTCTTACTACGGATGTGTATAGCCAGTAAGTCATGTATGGCTGAAGCCCCAATTTCCTACCAATTGCTTTTTTACACGGTAGAGTGCTATTGAGGCCTTCTTTACTCTTTCTGAGATGTTAGCCTTCCAGCTTAACTTCTGTCTAGAGTTAGATCCAGAAATTTCGCCGTTTCGCTAAAGGCAAGAGTTTAACCCTTTAACGAAGGCGGCTTTATTTTAGAAATTTTATATTTCTTTGTAAAAAGGACCAGTCCGATTTTCTGTGGATTTACTGACAGTCCACAGTCTGTAGCCCATGTTGTGGTTTTATTTAGTGCAAGTTGCAAAACGTCCCTGAGACTGTCAGGGAACTTGCGACTGACCACGACAGCAACATCGTCCGCATAGGCGATTGTTGTGCAGCCCGTGTCTTGCAGGATTTTAAGCAGTTTATTTACCACCATATTCCAAAGAAGGGGAGATAGCACCCCACCTTGCGGAGTCCCTCTTTTCACAAACCTTTTTTCTGAAGCCTTGCCTAAGTTGGCACTGATGGCCCTCCTATTTAGCATATTAGCTATCAGAGCTCTTAGCTCCGGTTCAACTCAAAGGCTTATGTGTGCGTCTACAATTGCTGCCTGATTGACATTATTAAACGCTCCCTCAATGTCTGTAAAAGCTGAAAGAGTATACTCTTTGCAATTTAAAGATCTTTCAATCGAGCTCGTCAAAGTGTGAAGTGCAGTATCCACTATCCCTTTACAGTAAGCATGTTGAGCGGATATGGATGTCGATCAGTGTCGATCAACGGATGTCAGTTGCAGCGGATATGGATGCCGCTCAATCTTCCTAAGTTTTTAGAAGGAAGGATGAAAGGCCTACAGGCAGCAAGTCCTTCTCATAGACGTGACTACTTTTGTTGGTCTTGGATATGAACACTACTCTGACCTGTTTCCATTTATCCGGGATAATCCCCAAATTAAGGCAACCACAGAAAATGCTTTTTAGCCAAGTCAGGGTAGTATTTTGCTGGATCTCAGCGGGTATAATTCCATCCGGTCCGCTTGACTTGAATGGTTTGAAACTATCTATAGCCCATTGTAGTTTGTCTCCTGTAACCACCACCTCTGAAATAGTAAAGGGATGATTCAGAACACAAGCCACCTCTGAGCCGTTATTTGTGCACCCAGGAAAATGGGTTTTTAAAAGTAATTCCAACGACTCCTCGCTTGTGATAGCCCAGTTGCCATCCTCTTTTTTCAGAAGACTGGGGACCATGGGGTTTGTCGATAGAATTTTCCTAAGTCTAGATGCCTCGGAGACGTATTCTATACCTCCGCAGAATAGTGTCTAGGTGTCTCTTTTCGCCTTTTTAAGTGCTTTTTTGTATTGACTAAGAGCCGTTTTATAAGAGCTCCAGTCCTGTATCTCATTAGTTTTTTTGGCATTATTAAAAGCCCCCCTACTATCTTTCCTTAGAGTTTTAGAGTTACATATTAGAGTACATTGAAGAAAAGCACTCCAAATTTGTGTAGCTTGATGGAGAAATTGTAAAGAGTATATGTATAGCGTTGAAAGATTCTTATAAATATTTACCTTTAAATTATGCTGAAAAATTTACAGCAAATATAATAAAAAAATTAAAAATAATGAAATTTTGTATAAATTCATTATTTTATCAAAAGAAAACAATTCAGTAAAACTGAAATTTGTAATGGAAGAAATTTAATAATTTTTTGTTTAATTTTAAAAACCTGTTTTAATGTTTTTTTCGTTTACTTATTTATTTATTAATTTCAGAAAATGATTTTCCAGATTTGATAATTAAAACTATGACAATGGACAACAATTTTGTTTTCGATCTTTTTCTTTTTTTCCTATATTGCACATGCTTGCTGATGATGATAATTTCACACACGGTAAGGTGTATGATACTGATGTTATTGATTTTGATGGACTTTTATATTCTTGAAAAATATTTTTTTTTTCTGCTCTTTGTTTTCCATTGCTTTTTATTTCAAATATGTAGGTATACATATATTCTAATACTGATGTTTACTATTTGATTTTAAATTTTTGAATAATACTAACTTCAATGAGTTTATATATGATTCAATTGCTTATATCAGCTTTTTTATTAAATAAACATTTTGAAGAGCACAATATCCCATATGATTGAATTGACATTTTTTGTATTGATTTTCATAAAGTTTTTTTAATGTTTTCAAACTTGTTGATACTTGTTCATCTAAGTCTATAACGTTATTTCGCTTGAAAAGAAAGATGAGATGATCCATCATTCTAAGCAAATCCATGATGATTTTTTGTTAACCATTTATTTGTTATTTTTGTATTCTTATTTATAATATGATATCCATCAGGAGCTTTTAAAATAAAATGTTGAATATCAATTATTACATATTCGATTTTTATGTTTCAGAAGAATTAAATTGATCAAATTTAATATATTTATAAAGTTGTATTTTTAAATTAAAAAACTTATACAGTGTAATGCAATCATAAAAAATATCCCAGCAATAAATGTGGGAATTTCAAAAATACAGCAAGATTCAGCAAGTGTTTTAATGTTTCGTTTTTTTTTTTGTTGGTTTTTTTTTAGATCATTTATTTTTATTTAGAAATTAAAATAATTTTATTCACCAGTTAACGGTTTAACCTCCACTAAGCGATCATGAATAATGAGACAGAAAATGGTAGATCTTTCTGGAATTCTTTTCATAGGTTTCTGTTCAATTTTTATATCAACTGGACCCATTTTATAATCTTCATTTTGGTAACGGGTGTCAATTATAAAAATTAAATATGAATTTTTAAAATTCGTCCATGAAACTGAAGATTCTGATGTTTTTTGATTGTAGTAAGCACTTCGAAAATTCGAGCATGCTTCATATGCTAAATCATAACAATTTTTTACTTTTTGCTTGGAATGATGGATCATTTCATTTTTTTTTCAAGCGAAATAACGTTATACACTTGATGAACAAGTATCAAAAATGTTCACTTTAACGACAGACGCATCGAATTATGCGGTGTCTGCTGTTCTATCACAGAAGGGACATCCTGCGTATTTTGCTTCAAGAACATCTAACAATCACGAAAAGAACTACTCAGCAACTGACAAAGAATTTCTTGCAATAAGACCACATTATTACTTTAGGCCTTACTTATATGGAAAAAAATTCAAAATTTTAACTGACCACCAAAAAATTAAATATCTTCATGCAAACTATAGAGGCAAAGACCTTTTACATATACACCAAAGGTGATTTCTTAAATTAGGAGAATACCAATTTGAAATAGAATATTTAAAGGGGAAAGAAAATCACGTAGCAGATTTTCTTAATAGAATTGAAAATGATAACATTAATTTAAATGAGGGAGAGAGTGATGAGAAAAAAACTCAAATTTTTGAAAATTTTAACATTGAAGATGAAAATAGTAATTGTTATGGTACTGTTCACTCCTCAAAAGAGGAACAACTTAATCATATTTCAATTAAAGAAGAAATTGTGAACTAATACAAAACGCAGATAATTTTAACCAATAACAAAACAAATGCAATTGAAACAATCTTAGGTAAAAGAATTATTTACATAGCCGAATACGATTTTAATAGGTTAGGTGAAAGATTTAAAAAATTTATTAACAAAGGAAAAATCGGAATATTTTCAGAACTTTCAGATTCACAATTTAATGTAGTTCAGTTATAATTAATCAAAACATACTCTAACTAGGGGCCCTGTAGCTGTTGTGTAAGTATATTTTACGGTGATATCTAAATTGCAAAAAATTCGTATGAGATAGAAAATTGCTTAATTCCAAAAGAAAACAAAAAAAATCATGATTCTAAACATACATTATGTTAATGTAGATTTTGAAATAAACAAATCATCTCCAAATATGTACTTGTATTCAAAACTTAGCGGAATGTCATAATACATAGTGTGTGGCTGAAAACTACTAAATTATAATTATAGATGATTGTCAAATTAAATTTATATAGTGCTCATTTAGAGCTCAAGAATTAACAACCAAAGTTGAAGCGGTAAAACCAATATCCCTATATCATGTTAGAGAGAGTTGTCACTCAAGAATTCAAGAAACATACAACCAATTGAACAAAAAACTGAAACGCCAAATTATATTAATGAAATTCTTCACGTAGACACATATGTTATAATGGAAAATACTTTTCTGACAATAATCGATAAATTTTCAAAATTCGGTTCTGCTCATCAAAATAGAAAAATTAAATACGAATAGAGAAGATTATGTTGAGACCCGATCAACCGGTTTCGTGAAAAATTATAAAAGAAATTTACAGATATTTCAGATGTTAATGATGATAATGACAATAATTGGTATGATGATGATAATTCTTTGGTATTTTAATTGCTATTGATAAGGAATTTTATTGAAATTGAACTAATCCTAATTTTATGTATTGTAACTTGTAAAAGTCTATATCGTATTTTTCCATTTCGTGCATTGTTCAATTATAAGGATGAACTATACCGTCTTTAGTGGAAGCTAAATTATCCTGAATAACTTCAACTTTTTCTTTTATAAGTTGAATTTTAAATAATAAATCTAAATATATATTTTGTTGAATTGTAGGCGTTTCAATATTATTAATTTGGTTTAAAATTACTTTCCTATCATTTTCTATTATTGTTTTGAGTGATTTATTGTATTATAAATTTGATTCTTAATTTAACTTGGTCATTATATGTTGTGAAATAATTTGGTCGTTAATAGAATTAATAATTTGTAAATATTTTTCAATATTTTGACGGTCTTGATTATCCATAGTACTGAATAACCATTTGGATGTATAGCTCAGTATAGCATTAATTAGTTCACGTTTATTTCTTGTGACTGGTATTATAGAATTTAATTTGTTTGTTAACTCGGCGATTTCAGTTTGTACAATAGTTTTTTAGTTTTCGTCTAGTACTTCAGTTTTTATTGATATGTTATGTAGTAATGCTAATATTTATATTGGATGAATAATATGTATGCAGTATGACGATGTCAGTTTGAGTTATTATGTCAGTTTTATCTTAGTTAATTTTAATAAATCCTTCTAAATGCTTCTAATTTATAAAAAGTTTGATTTATCCTGAGGAATTGTTATTATTATTGTCATTATCATTATTAACATCTGAAATATCTGTAAATTTCAATGGCCTTTTAATATTAGATGTATGTACATTAGTAAGTTTTAGTTTGTTAAATTTTGGTTGATCGTTATGTCGAACCGCTTTATAATTTTTCACGAAACCGGTTGATCGGGTCTCAACATAATCTTCTCTGCATTTAATTTTTCTATTTTTTTGTTTTATTTCGTTCTAAAATTTTACCTTTTGCTGGTTCTACTTTATGATTATGTACGTTTGATGGGGTATTTTTAATACTAAAATGGTATCGATCGTTATAAATTCTAACAGATTGTTCTAACATTCTTTGAACTGATAAATTTTTATTCGTTTGTTTTATTATTCTGAATTTCTAAGCAATTGTGTTATGAAGTCGTTCAATATCTCGTTGTGTATGTGGCTGTTTGGTTTACTTAAATGAAGTGATATATTTTGTTCTTGTAAAAATTCGCTGAACTAAAAAGTTTTAAATTCATTATCGGCTACTATTTTATTTGGTATACCGAATTTTGTAATATGTTCTTCAAGTTTTCTATTATAGTTAAATAATTTCTATTTGTTAAATGAGAAGCAGAACCGAATTTTGAAAATTTATCGATTATTGTCAGAAACGTATTTTTCATTATAATATATGTGTCTACGTGAAGAATTTCATTAATATCATTTGGCATTTCAGTTTTTTGTTTTTATTGGATTTCTGTCATATTTAACTTGCTGACAGACTTCGCATTGGTTTATTATAGTTAGAATTAAATCGAGCAATTTTGGATAATATATTTTTAATTTCAATTGGTTCTATGTTTCTTGAATTCCTGAGTGACAACTCTCGCTAACATGATATAGGGAAATTGGTTTTACCGCTTCAACTTCGGTTGTTAAGTCTTGAGCTCTAAATGAGCATTTTATAAATTTAATTTGACTATCATTAGAGCACATTTCTATTAATTTTAAATTGAACTACATTATATTGTGAATCTGAAAGTTCTGAAAATATTCCGATTTTTCCTTTGTTAATAAATTTTTTAAATCTTTCACCTAACCTATTAAAATCGTATTCGGCTATGTAAATAATTCTTTTACCTAAGATTGTTTCAATTGCATTTGTTTTGTTATTGGTTAAAATTATCTGCGTTTTGTATTAGTTCACAATTTCTTCTTTAATTGGAATATGATTAAGTTGTTCCTCTTCTGAGGAGTGAACAGTAGCATAACAATTACTATTTTCATCTTCAATGTTAAAATTTTCAAAAATTTGAGTTTTTTTCCCACCACTCTCTCCTTCATTTAAATTAATGTTATCATTTTCAATTCTATTAAGAAAATCTGCTACGTGATATCAAATTGGTATTCTCCTAATTTAAGAAGCCACCTTTGGTGTCTAGGTAAAATGTTTTTATCTCTATACTTTGCATGAAGATATTTAATTGGTTGGTGGTCAGTTAAAATTTTGAATTTTTTTCCATATAAATAAGGCCTAAAGTAATGAACAGATCTTTATTGCAAGAAATTCTTTGTCGGTTGCTGAGTAGTTCTTCTCGTTCGATGCGTCTGTCGTTAAAGTGAACATTTTTTCAAAATTAGGATATTTTATAATTGGATGTGTTGTAATCAAAGTTTAGAATTTTTCAAATGCGTCTATGTAATTAGGATCATTGATATTACTTTTTGCGTCTTTCTTTAAATATTTGTTGAGAAGTTGCGCTATTTGGTTAGAGGTTTGGCTTAGTAACATATAAGAGTGGAGAACGTGCAACTCAAATAGATTCTATACTCTGTGACGCACACAACCTCAGCCAAATCAAAGATTGCAAAGTCATACCTGGTGAGCCATTAACAACACAACGCAGACTTCTTGTTGCAAAAATGATACTCCCAGAAAACGTCAAAGCGAAAAAGAAAGTGAAGACAATAGAAAAAAAAATTAAGTGGCACAAGATAAAAAGCGAAGAAAGAGAAATCATAGTTGCAAAAATATCGGGTTTCTTCACAGAGAATCAAGCAGTAGATCAAAACGCAGGGAAATGTGAAACAGCCGCCAGAGCTTCTGTTACGAGCAAGCAAAGCAGATTGTAGGAGTTTCCAAAGGTAAACTAAATATTAAAAAGGAAACTTGGTGGTGGTCTAGCAATATTCAAAAACAGACCCAAGAGAAGATACGAGCGTTTAAGAGGTGGCAAAATCCGGCTCACTAGAAGATAAAAAACTATACAATTTAGTGAAAAAAGAAGTCAAAAAAATCGTAGCTATTTCGAAAGCAAATGCTACGAATGAGCATATATATGACCGCCTCGAAGCTGGTGAAGGCCATGAACAAATTTTTAAAATAGCCCGAAACAGAAATGAAAGAACAAAAGATATCACCCACATAAAATATATTAAAGACAAAAGCGGTACACTATTAACATTCGATTATCAAATAAACCTACGATGGGTCGAATATTATAGAGAGCTTCTTAACCAAGAGTATCCCAGTAGAATGCCGGATGCTATCGAACCCATAGCGATCCTGATCCAAGAAATTTCTCTTGAAGAAATTTCTGCAGCTCTATCTAAGATGAAAAACAATAAAGCCTGCGGACCAGATAACATCCCAGCTGAGGTCTGGAAAAAGCAAGGTGAACTCGGACATTTATGGTTGGCGTATCTCTTTAATAAAATGCTTCCAGGCGCCCCAATCCCCAGTGTTTGGAGAAAAACTACACTCGTACAATTTTACAAAGAGAAAGGCGACACACGAGCTTTTTGAAAATTTCAGAGGCATAAAACTAACGTCACATACGATGAAAATATGGGGTAGAATAATAGATGAACGAATTAGAAAGATAGCTTCAATTACAGGAAATCAGTGTGGCTTTGTGCGGGGTAAATCAACTGTCGATCCATACAAACTATTCGAATACTATCAGAAAAATATAGAACAAAAAAGGAAGATCTACATCTAACATTCATAGATCTGGAAAAGGCTTTTGATCCAGTTCCTAGATAAATAGTATGGCAAGCTTTACAAGCTAAGCAGATTCCCGAATCGTATGCGAAAATAATAGAAGACATGTACGAAAACCCTCAGACCAATGTCCGAACATGCTCTGGAACATCAGATACCTTCCCAGTTAGTGTAGGGGTTCATCCCGGATCTGCACTCAGTCCTCACATTTTTAATATTGTGATGGATCATACAACAGCCCATTTACAAGACTTTGGGCTTCCCACCTTGATGTACGCGGATGATATGGTATGAATTAGCGAAACACAAGAAGACCTGCAACACATATTAGATAAATGGAGAGATGAACTTGAAAGTAACGGATTAAGAATAAGCCGAACCAAAACTGAATACATGCATCTAAATTTTAATACCAACTCGATAGGGTCGCATAACACCATATACCTTGTAAACAACCCACTAAACAAAGTTACTAAATTAAATACCCTGGTTCTATTGGGTCATCAAACGGAAATATAGATGACGACGTCAAAAGCCGTATAAATAGTGGATGGATGAAATGGCGTGAAGTTTCAGGCGCTCTATGTGATAAGAAAATGCCTCACAAGGTTAAAGGTAAGGTTTATAAAGAAATCGTCCGACCTGCCTTAATGTATGGTAGTGAATGTTGGACTGCAAAAAAGGTGCACGAAAATAAAATGAGTACCACTGAAATGCGAATGCTAAGATGAGCTAGTAGCGTATCGCTCCGAGACCACGTAAGAAATCATTACGTTCGTGGTACTATGGAAATAGCAACGATTAGGGATAAAATTACTGAGTCAAGACTAAGTTGGTATGTACACGTAATGCGAAGCGAAGAAAACCACCCAGTCAAAAAAGTGTTGAAACTCAAGTCATCCAAAAGAAAACCTGGTAGATCAAAGTGCACATGGCTTGGTAGAGACCATCAATACCTGAAAGAAAAGCATCTTAACAACGAGGCAGTCCAAGATAGGAAAACTTGGCACCTCAGGACACGTAAAGCTGACCCAAGTGATTGGGATAAACGCAAGGAAGAAGAAGAAGAAGGTTGCGCTATTTTAGGGTAATCCTTCACAAACTTTCTATAATAACCTGTAAGTCCCAAAAAGCTTTCTATTTCTTCAGTCGTTTTTGCTAATTCTAAATTTTGTATAATTTGCATATTTTCTGGATTTGGTTTTAAACCGTCACTTGTAACTCTCAGAAATCTAAAAATTTTCGAGTTAATTGATTGTTCAGTTGTAGTCACTATTTCAGGTTGTACTTCAATTGTACTTGTCAATATGTCACCGTCTTTAAAAAATAATTTATTAAATAGTTTCACAATTTTTTCAATTTCTTTATACTCTTCAGCATTTAAATGGTTTAAGTTTAGGTAATTTAAATTTGGATCGATAGTTTCTAAAGCACATATTTCTTTTATATCATAAGCAATATTTAAAAAAATAATTCATTAAAATAAATTATTTTTTCTTCTAAATTAATAACACTATTTAAAATTTTTAACAAATCAATACCGATTATAAATTCATATTTTCGATTTGAAAGGTTTTTAACTTTCCACCTTATTAAAGAATTTGATTTAATTAAGATTAAATTCACTTGGTGCTCGAGTGTGAACTTCGAAATTAATTAAGTCTTTTCCGTTTATTGTAGAAAAAACGATTGGTTTAATTTTAATTTTTTCAAAATCTTTTACAGTATCAGTAATTATACTGAAACTTGATCTAGTATCAATCAAAGCTTTGTATTTCTTATTTTTGAAGGAAAATTTAATTATGGGTAGTTCATCCGAGGCTAATTTTGAAAAAAATCTAAACTATTGGATTCAATTAATTCTTCGTTTTGTTTTTGTTGAATGTTATCTACCTCTATAAACTCTAACGGTCCTTGTCTAAACTAACTCTATTCTAGGCGAGGTTTGCCCGAGTTTTGTTTAAAATTTCCTGATGTTTGGTATGGTTTAGGAATCTGACCCGAATTATAAGAAGTATTAGGATTATTATTATTCGTATTATATTGATTACCATTATGGTAATTTGAACTATAATTGTTCCGATTTTTGTTATAGTTATACCTATCATTATGGAAATTATTATGATTATACCTTTCGTTATTATTAAAATTATTATCATTGGATTTTTAACTTTGAAACATTTGATTTTTATTTTCTCTATTTTTACTATTATTATTAAAATTACTAATCTTTTTATTATTATTATTATAATTATTAAATTGCTTTTTAAACTCTGCCCTAATGCAAGAGCCATCTTAAAAGCTCGTATGCATGATTTCTATTACATCATTTAAATTATTTTTTTCATAAATTTTTTCTAGCAGAGTATCTTGACTCATTTCTTTAATAGTATTTAACAAAAATATATCAACATTACTTAAGTCCATAAAATTATTATCATTAAAATAAATTTTGAATTCATCTGCTTTGTTTTTTTAAATTTGAATAGTAATTGGCAACTAACTTACCGAATTAATTTTCATACTATCAATTATTCTGTACAGCTAGGCTGGTCTGGTCTAAATCTGCTTTTTAGATGTCGTTTAATTGATTCCCAATTATCTGGATCTGGTAAACCGATGATAGAATCGTTAGTTACCCTGAATTTTTTTGTAATAAATTGATCTTTGCTTTTTTATATTTGTGTCCTGAATATCTGTAAAATAAACACTGTTGATGAATGAATTAATTGTTACTTCGCTGCGTCCCTTAAATGTAGACATATAGCGAATTTCTTTAAGAATTTTTTCTGTATTATATTGTTGACCTTGTTGATGTGTATTTTGTTGACTTTTTTGTGGTTGATTTTGTGCTGCTTGTCGTTGGTATTGTTGGATGATGGCAGTTAGTCTTTCGACTTGTTGCGTTTGTAATATTAGTTGTTCTTGTAGTTATTCTATTTGTAACTGTTGTTGATGTTTTTGTTGAGCCATGTTATTTCTATTTCTATCGTGCATTTTTGAACGTGATAATCTCATAAAATTTATGTTTTCCTTTTTTTTCACTTCTCATTATATCCTACACCTAAAGTATAGGGTAAATTAACTTTGGTATGGTATTTATAACCACAAAAAGGAAGCAAATTAGATATGAACATGTATATAGATATATTCTGAATCAGGATCACCTCCAGAGTCGATTTAGCGATGTCCGTCCGTCCGTCCGTACGCACGACAACTTAAAAAATAATGATGTTATCTTGATGAAATTTATATTGTACTTTAACAATGACTAAAAAAAGGCGGGCAATGCAAATGGGCGAAATCGGACCATAGATTCGGGTACCTCCCATACAACTCCCAAAACCGAATACGCATATCTTCGAAATAAATAAAGACAGAAACCTAAAATTTTGCCCGAGGGTGTTATTTGCTGAATCCCTGATATCTCTAAATTTTGAGATTTATTGGAGTGATTGTTCGGGTATCTCCCACACAACTCCCAAAACCGAAAAATCATATATTCGAAATTAATAAGGATAGAAATTTCAAATTTAGTACTAAAGTGTTGTTTCCTGAATCCTTGATTTTTCCAAAATTGAGATGAATTGGAGCAGTTTTTCGGGTACCTCCCACACAACTCCCAAAACCGAATGAGCATATCCTCGAAATTGATAAAGAGAGAAACTTCAATTTAGATATATAGAAACTTCAATAATTGAATCCCTGATTTGCCTAAAATTTGAGATGAATTGGAGTGGTTGTTCGGGTACCTCCCACACAACTCCAAAAACCGAACAAGCATATCTTCGAAATTAATAAAAATAAAAACTTGAAATTTGATATAAGAGTGTTATATCCTGTTCTGATGATATCTCTAAAATTTGAGATGAATTGGGGTGGTTCTCCGGGTACCGTTGCATACTTCCCAAGACCTTACAAGCATATATTCGAATTTAATAAAGATAGAAACTTGAAATTTTGTGCAAAGGTTGTAAAAGCATTTATTTTTTTAGGTAATATTAAGTACCTAATTAAAATAACTTATGGATTTTTAATTTAGTTTGAATTTTTTAGGTATAGCGTATAAATAAGTTAGTTGCTGTTACATTTACTTGTTTTTTATTTTAGTGTTCTTAATTTTTTAATATCTTTTTGGACTGGCCGTAAGAAAGTAAATTATGAATGCACTAAATTTTTAATTTTTTTGTTGTATTTAAATGTATTAAAAATTTTTTTAAATTTTAATACAATTTAATTTAAATTTTTATATAGTTTTCGAATCACTGAATTGCACTTTTTATTTAAAGTTTTGTACAATCTTACCGACTGCGCCACTTTAATAAACGATTTTTAGTTATTTAAAAAAAAAAAAATTAAAAAAATTAAAAAACAGTTATTTATTTTATAAGAAAGCAATTTTATTTATATATGACTTATCTCGTTTTGTCTTACAACATGATTGAATTTATAATATATTGTTATAATTAATTAACGCAAAATGCTAAGGTAGCATTTTGTCAATTAATCATTATTTTAGTAAAGTTTGCAATTGGAGTATTTACACTAAACATATTTTATTATGTAAAATGTTTTATTTAGTAGGAACATAAATGTTTCTCACATTTTGAATAACAGAAAGTGCTGAGTTAGCGTCTACAGTATTTATTTTGGAATGCACAAGTTAACTATACATAACTTCTCCCCCGTTTGATTTGGAATTCTCCTGAATTCTTCTAAGTAAAAATTTTTCTTTGAATTTTGTTTCCAGTGCAAATACCTCAATTATTACAATAGTAAAAATTACAAAGATTATTACAATTTTTAAACCATATGATATGTTTTTATGGTAATACAATTTTTCAATACGTTTTACATTTTTTAAGTTTTCTATTACAATTTCATCAAATGTTAACTTATTTGTAAAATTATTAAAATCTTGATCTGAAGAATAGTAAAATCTTTGACTTAAATAATCTTTTATATTTGAAAAATAGTGTTACAGTTAAATTTCGTTTATCGCAAGTTTGATTTAAATACATTTTACTAGCGTTTTTAATTAAAATAGTTTTTTCATCTATTTCATATATTTCAGTTAATTTGTTTGTTATTAAATTACAATTATTTTTATACACACAATGTTTGCTTATACTTAGTTCATTTAAAGTTTTTAACTTTTCATTTTTATATACCTGATTATTATATTCAAAAAGAATTTCCTTTTGATAATCAATTTCTCTTTCATTTTTATTAGGGATTGGAACAATTGATATTAGTTGTATGACACAAATCTTCGACTAAAAGTATTATCAGAGACACAAAATTTTCATTAAAAGTAAGAATTTTAAGATTTTTTACTTTTTAAAAACTACTTTCGACACAAATTTAAAGCAAATATTTCATTTTCAAATTTGACCGCCACAACCATTAAGAACTTGTCGCAGCGGTAAATTGAAAATAAATTATTAATCTTCTGTTGGCAGTTTTCAAATGATTCTTTGTTTCGAAAAAAAAAAAAAATATATTTTAATTAATTTTTAAAAGGTCTAAAAGTGAATTCATTAAAAGGTCTGAAAGTGAAAAGATCAAAGTTTATAGTAAGCCTCATATTTATAAGAAAAAAAATAATAGGCCGATTTTATTCTTGATTTTGTTTTCACTATTATAAAAGCTGGTAAAAGCTTCTCAACAGACTTAAAAGTAGTTTTGTTTATTTAGTTGAAATTTTGATTTTTAAGTTGAATTTTTGATATAACATTATTCGATTTTTTTTTATCACTATAAAATTCGGCAGACTTAGATAAATACATATATTTCAGAACAGAAGTCAGAAGCTTATTAAATATTATAGAAACAGATATTTTTCTTAAAAAAAAATAACGTAGAAAATATCATTTTAGAAGCCTTCTCTTACAATTCATAATTTTGTACCAATTTATTATTTGCACTAATTTACCTTTAATAACATTGTTAGCCATGGAAAAAAAATAAGATTTATTAAATAATATAATATCATCAGATCAGATATAGTCTTTGAAAATTGCTTAGTATGTATGAATTCCGTCATGGAAAAGATTTCACCGCAAGAGAAAAGTCGCGACGGTTTTATAAAATTAATTAAAAAGCTGTCGAAAACGATCGTCAAAAAGAAAAAAGCGTCCGAGAATTTTTGAAATTTCATTATCGGAGACATGAATCTTTTATTAAATATACCAAGGACCTCTTCCAAAGTACATTTAAATAAAATAAATTCAGCAAATTTTTTTCAAGAAAAAAAAAATAAACGCAAAAGACTTGAAAGCAGGTTTGTTAAATCGTTAAATAAAGTTAAAATGTTTGATATAATGTAGAGAAATTAAAAATTTGATTTTAATAAAAAATTCGGCATATTTAAATAAATATTATGTCATTACGAAAACACTGAGATTGATAGAAATAGTTTTGCAAAAACAAAATAACACTAATTATTTAATAGGTGTCCAAGTGTCATATTCTTTTAAATTTCGTGTGAATTTCTACACAGAAAACATAAAGGCTCAGCTCGAGCTAAAAGGTAAAAACATATTCAGGGCGGCGAACAATGGCAGTGGGCGAATTTCATGTCGAAAATTTTGCGGCGAAAACTGCTGTTTTTTATTGACATACATTTTTTTTTAAAAACTAAAGAAAAATAGAGAGTTAATATATGTATATTAAAATTTTTTCGATTATTGGGATTGTTTTAAATGTAACAAAAAAAATGTCGTAGCGGTTGGTGGGTGAATTCGAATTTCATAGCAAATGAAGATCGGAACAAGATGAATTCTTAGTAAAATATTGTATGGAAATAAAAGAAAAGGATAAAGAAAATTTTTTTAAAACTAAGAAGAATGAATGTGTCTTTATTTAATTTACTATTTTCCTTATTACTTCCTCGATTAATTTTTCTTCAAATGACATATTATTATCTTAACCTATCTACAAATGGAATGTTAAAAAATGGCATTAAAAATTGTTTTTGAATTTTAATGTCAAAATATAACTACATTATTTACAACTAAAAAATTTTTTTTTCGCCGCTTTTTATTGTGCACTTTATACATGTGTTTCAAACAATTTTTGACATATCGCTACAAATTTTTACCATGAATAGCTTGGACTATTTTTTCTCAATGATTAAAAAACTGTCAAAAATTACCGCCATGGAAAAACGGCGAGAAAAAATTAATAAACTGCACATTTTTTTTTAATTTATGTGTTTAGATTTGTTTTATATTTTTTCTATTACATCAAGTAAGTGATTTCAACGTTTTTTTGATGATGCTGATGTAAAAATGAAATTTTAAGGGAGTCGGTACGATAACGTAAATGTTTTTGCATCTATAGAAATTGTGCATAGGGGATTTTCTAGTAATAAATCACAATATATATTTTGTTGAATTATAGGCGTTTCAATTTTATTAATTTGGTTTGAAACTACTTTCCTATCATTTTCTATTATTGTTTTGAGTGGTTTATTGTATTATAAAATTGATTTTTAGTTTTTACTTGCTCATTATGTTGTGAAATAATTTGGTCGTTAATAGAATTAATAATTTGTAAATATTTATTTATTTGTAAATAATTATTTTTTCAATATTTTGACGGTCTTGATCATTCATAGTACCGAATAACCATTTGGATGTTGTGCCAATAGCATTAATTAGTCCACGTTTATTTCTTGTGACTGGTATTATAGAATTTAATTTGTTTGTTAACTCGGCGATTTCAGTTTGTACAGTAGTTTTTTGGCTTTCGTTTAGTACTTCAGTTTTTATTGATATGTTATGTAGTAATGCTAATATTTATATTGGATGAATAATATGTATGCAGTATGACGATGTCAGTTTGAGTTATTATGTCAGTTTTATCTTAGTTAATTTTAATAAATCTTTCTAAATCCTTCTAATTAGATAGGTCTTTTAATATTAGATATATTATGTATGTTAGTAAGTTTTAGTTTTTTAAATTTTGCTTGTTCTTTATGTCTAACCGCTTTATTTTTTTTTAACGAAACCGGTTGATCGGGTCTCAACATAATCTTCTCTGTTCGCATTTAATTTTTCTATTTTTTTGTTTTATTTCTTTCTAAAATTTCTTTAACTTTTATTGGTTCTATTTTATTATAAAGTACATTATGTAAGTTTGATGGGGTAGTTTTAATACTAGAATGGTATCTATCGTTATGAATTCTAAAAGATTGTAGTAACATTCTTTGAACTGATGAATTTTGAAAATTTATCGATTATTGTCTGAAAAGTATTTTTCATTATAACATATGTATGTGTTTACGTGAAGAATTTCATTAATATCATTTGGCGTTTCAGTTATATGATATTTTGTTTTTATTGGATTTCTGTTATATTTATCTTGCTGACAGATTTCGCATTGGTTTATTATAGTTAGAATTAATTCGAGCAATTTTGGATAATATATTTTTAATTTCAGTTGGTTTTATATTTCTGGAATTCCTTTATAAATTTAATTTGACTATCTTTAGAGTACATTTCTATTAATTTTGATTGAACTACATTTGTGAATTGTGAATCTGAATATTGTGAATCTGAAAGTTCTGAAAATATTCCGATTTTTCCTTTGTTAATAAATTTTTTAAATCTTTCACCTAACCTATTAAAATCGTATTCGGCTATGTAAATAATTCTTTTACCTAAGATTGTTTCAATTGCATTTGTTTTGTTATTGGTTAAAATTATCTGCGTTTAGTATTAGTTCACAGTTTCTTCTTTGGAATATGATTAAGTTGTTCTCAGTACTGCAGAGTGAACAGTAGCATAACAATTACTATTTTCATCTTCATTGTTAAAATTTTCAAAAATTTAAGTTTTTTTCTCATCACTCTCTCCATCGTTTAAATTAATGTTATCATTTTCAATTCTATTAAGAAAATCTTCTACGTGATTTTCTTTTCCCTTTAAATATTCTATTTCAAATTGGTATTCTCCTAATTTAAGAAGCCACCTTTGGTGTCTAGGTGAAAGGTCTTTGCCCGATACTTAGCATGAAGATATTTAATTGGTTGGTGGTCAGTTAAAATTTTGAATTTTGTTCCATATAAGTAAGGGCTAAAGTAATGAACATACCACATTATTGCAAGAAATTCTTTGTCGGTTGCTGAGTAGTTCTTCTCGTGATTGTTTAATGTCCTTGAAGCAAAACAAACAAGATGTCCCTCCTGTGATAGAACAGTACCCACCTCATAATTCGACGCGTCTGTCGTTAAAATTAACATTTTTTCAAAATTAGGATATTTTATATTTGGATGTGTTGTAATCAAAGTTTTGAATTTTTCAAATGCGTCTACGTAATTGGGATCATTGATATTAATTTTTGCGTCTTTCTTTAAATATTTTGTGATAGGTTGCGCTATTTTAGCGTATTCCTTCACAAACTTTCTGTGATAACCTGTAAGTCCCAAAACACTTTTTATTTTTTTTGTCGTTTTTGGTAATTCTAAATTTTATATAATTTACATTTTTTTGGATTTGGTTTCAAACCGTCACTTGTAAGGATATGTCCCAGAAACTCTGTATCTTTTTTAAAAAATGTTGTGCTTGTCTATTTGTATTTTTAGATTTTCATCTTCAGAAACATTAAATATTTGTGAAATTGCGTGAATATGTTGTTTTAGACTAGTACTGAGTATAAATATATCATCAAGATATATGACACAGTTTTTGTTTATAAAGTCTCTTGAAATTTCACTCATTAGACGTTAAAATGTCGGAGGGGCGTTTTTAAGCCCAAACGGGTATTCTATTGGATTCATATAAATCGTGTGGAGTGGCAAATGCGGTTTTGTTTTTTCTATCCTCTTCCCTTATATGAATTTGATGGTATCCCTTCTAAATCTTTAGAATCTATATTAGGAAGTAAAAATTATCATCCACAGTTACTTCATTCAATTTTCTGTAATCAACTACTAAGCGAAATTTCTTTTTCTTTCAATTATCACTTTTCTTTGGAACTATAATCAGAAGAGTAGAATATTTAGAATTACTTTCACGAATTATACCCTGATCTTCCATTTCTCTAATTTGTCTCCGCACTTCTTCTTCATGTTTGATGGGGGTGTCTTTAAATTTTCGAGTTAATTGATTGTTCAGTTGTAGTCACTATTTCATGTTGTATTTCAGTTGTACTTGTCAATATGTCACCGTCTTTAAAAAATAATTTATTAAATAGTTTCACAATTTTTTCAATTTCTTTATACTCTTCAGCATTTAAATGGTTTAAGTTTAGGTAATTTAAATTTGGATCGATAGTTTCTAAAGCACATATTTCTTTTATATCATAAGCAATATTTAAAAAAATAATTCATTAAAATAAATTATTTTTTCTTCTAAATTAATAACACTATTTCAAATTTTTAACAAATCAATACCGATTATAAATTCATATTTTCGATTTGAAAGGTTTTTAACTTTCCACCTTATTAAAGGATTTGATTTAATTAAGATTAAATTCACTTGGTGCTCGAGTGTGAACTTCGAAATTAATTAAGTCTGTTCCGTTTATTGTAGAAAAAGCGATTAGTTTAATTTTAATTTTTTCAAAATCTTTTACAGTATCAGTAATTATACTGAAACTTGATCCAGTATTAATCAAAGCTTTGTATTTCTTATTTTTGAAGGAAAATTTAATCCGAGGCTAATTTTAAAAATCCGTTCATCCGAGGCTAATTTTAAAAAAAATCTAAACTATTGGATTCAATTAATTCTTCGTTTTGTTTTTGTTGAATGTTATCTACCTCTATAAACTCCAACGGTCCTTGTCTAAACTAACTCTATTCTAGGCGAGGTTTGCCCGAGTTTTGTTTAAAATTTCCTGACGTTTGGTATGGTTTAGGAAACTGACCCGAATTATAAGAAGTATTAGGATTATTATTATTCGTATTATATTGATTACCATTATGGTAATTTGAACTATAATTGTTCCGATTTTTGTTATAGTTATACCTATCATTATGGAAATTATTATGATTATACCTTTCGTTATTATTAAAATTATTATCATTGGATTTTTAACTTTGAAACATTTGATTTTTATTTTCTCTATTTTTACTATTATTATTAAAATTACTAATTTTATTATTATTATTATTATAATTATTAAATTGCTTTTTAAACTCTGCCCTAATGCAAGAGCCATCTTAAAAGCTCGTATACATGATTTCTATTACATCATTTCAATTATTTTTTTCATAAATTTTTTCCAACAGAGTACCTTGACTCACTTCTTTAATAGTATTTAACAAAAATATATCAACACTACTTAAGTCCATAAAATGATTATCATTAAAATAAATTTTTAATTCATCTGCTTTGTTTTTTGAAATTTGAACTAGAAAATCCCCTGTGCAATTGCACAAATTCTATAGATTCAAAAACATTTACGTTATCATACTGACTCCCTTAATAAACTACCTAAAAATTTCATTTTTACATCAGCACCATTAAAAAAAATGTTGAAATCACTTACTTACTTGTAATAGAAAAAAAACATAAAACAAATCTAAACACGTAAAATTAAAAATGTTAGGTACAGTTTATTAATTTATTCTCTCGTGGCGATAATTTTTGACAGTTTTTTAATTATTGAGAAAAAATGGTCCAAGCTAAAAACACATTCAGGGTAAAAGTTCGTGCTCAAAAATTGTTTGAAACACATGTATAAAGTGCACAATAAAAACCGGCGAAAAACCAACCAACACCAACCGCTACGACATTTATTTTTTGTTACATTTAAAACACTCCCAATAATCGAAATAATTTTAATATTTGTTAAAATTTTACTCTCTATTTTTCTTTAGTTTTAAAAAAAAAATTTTATGTCGATGAAAAACAGTTGTTTTCGCCGCGAAATTACTTCAATTACCAAAACTACTTTCAAGTCTTTTGCGTTTATTTTTTTTTTTGCTTGAAAAAAATTTGCTGAATTTATTTTATTTAAATGTACTTTGGAAGAGGTCTTTGGTATATTTAATAAAAGATTCATGTCTCTGATAATGTAATTTCATAAATTTTCGGGGTCTTTTTTTTGTGACGGTCGTTTTCGACAGCTTTTTAATTTAATGGTCTAATAAATAAATTAGTACAAAATTATGAATCTATTGTGAGAGAAGGCTTCTAAAATGATATTTCTAAGTTATTTTTTCTTTTCTTTTTAAGAAAAATATCCATTTCTATAATATTTAGTAAATTTCTGATTTCTGTTATGAAATATAATTAGCTAAGTCTGCCGAATTTTATATTAATAAAAAAAATTCAAATATTTTATGTTATATCAAAAATTCAGCTTAAAAAATCAAAATTCTAACCTAAATAAACAAAACTACTATAAAGTCTGTTGCGAAGCTTTTACCAGCTTTTATAATAGTGAAAACAAAATCAAGAATTAAATCGGCCTATTATTTTTTTCTTATAAATATAAGGCTTACTATAAACTTTGCTCTTTTCACTTTCAGATCTTTTAATTTTATTAAGAGTATTTTTATTTTTTTTCAAAACAAAGAGTCATTTGAAAACTGCCAACAGAAGAATAATAATTTATTTTTAATTTACCGCTGCAACCAGTTCATAATGGATGTGGCGCTCAAATTTAAAAATTAAAAATTTGCTTTAAATTTTGTGTCGAAAGTACTTTTTAAAAAGTAAACATTTGTGTCTCTGATAAGACTTTTAGTCGAAGATTTATGTCTCTGATAATAAAATTTTAAATTATTAAATAAATATATAGAAATATCATCATTGCCAGTTTAGTTTACATTCAGTGTGAGTAGTTTATTATAGAAATAAAATATTTTTTTTTTATATGTTGGCAAGGTCTTATCATTATATTGTGTATATTATCAGAAATTCAATCATTAATTTCAGGTATTATATTATCTGATCTGATTAATAAATCTTATTTTTTTCCATGGCTAACAATATTATTAATGGTCTAATAATAAATTAGTACAAAATTATGAATCTTTTGTGAGAGAAGGTTTCTAAAATCATATTTTCTATGTTATTTTTTTCTTTTTTTTTTAAGAAAAATATCCGTTTCTATAATATTTAGTAAGTTTCTGACTTTTGTTATGAAATATAATTATTTAAGTCAGCCGAATTTTACATTAATAAAAAAATTTCGAATATTTTATGTTATACCAGTTCTACCGAAAATTTAGCTTAAAAATCTAAATTTCAACCTAAATAAACAAAACCATTTTAAAGTACGTTACGAAGCTTTCACCAGCTCTTATACTAATGAAAACAAAATCAAGAATAAAATCGGCCTATTATTTTTTTCTTATAAATATGAGGTTTACTATAAACTTTGCTCACTCTCACTTTTTCACTTTCAGGCGTTTTAATTTTATTAAGAGTACCTATTTTTATTTTTTTTTTTCCAAAACAAAGATTGAAAATGCCAACAGAAGATTAATAATTTATTTTTAATTTACCGCTGCGACCAGTTCATAATGGACGTAGCGGTCAAATTTAAAAATTAAAAATTTGCTGAATTTATTTTGATTGAAAATGTGTTTTTTTAAGTATGTACTTTTCCTTTTTTGACTGTACTCACTTTTAATGAAAGGTTTGTGTCTCTGATAATACATCTAGCGGAAAATTTGGTCACTCGTAATAATATTTACTAAATTTATTTATATTTTTAATGAACGGTTTGTGTCTCTTGATAATACTTTGAGTCAAAAATTTGTGTCTTTGGTAATAAAATTTTAAATTATTAAATAAATACACAGAAATATCATCATTGCCAGTTTAGTTTACATTCAGTGTGTGTGTTTTATTATAGATATAAAATATATTTTTTTACATGTTGGCAAGGTCTCGCCAACATCTTGTGTATTATATTATAGATAGTAATTGGCAACTCACTTACCGAATTAATTTTTATACTATCAATTCTTCTTAGGATTTCTCAGGATCTGGATCCCAATTATGTGGATCTGTTAAACCGATGATGGGGTCCTTAGCTTTGCCCTGAATTTTTTGTAATAAATTGATCTTACAGTTAGTTTTTTTATATTTGTGTTCTGAATACCTGTTAAATAGTACTCAACACTGTTGATGAATGAATTGATGGTTAGTTATTTCGCTGCGTCCGTTAAATACTATAACGATATTCTTTAAGAATTTATAACGAATTTCGAATATTATATAATATAACGAATTTCTTTAAGAATTTTTTCTCTATTATATTGTTGATCGTAAATGTTATTGTAAATTTTGTTGACTTTATTGTGGTTGATTTTGTGCTGCTTGTTGTTGGTATTGTTGGATGATGGCAGCTAGTCTTTCGTCTTTCGACGCGTTTGTAATATTAGTTGTTCTGGTAGTTATTCCATTTGCAGTTATTCCATCTGGTAGTTATTCCATTTATTCCATTCTCGTTCAAAAATGCAGTCGTGCATTTTTGAACGAGATTATCATAAAATTTAAATTTGTTTTCCTTTTTGTTTCTTTTCTTTTTCTTTTTCAATTTTTATTATATTCTACACCTAAAGTATAGGGTATATTAACTTTGGTATGGTGTTTGTAACCATCAAAAGGAAGCGAGTTAGATATGAACATGTATATATATTCTGAATCAGGATCACCTCCTGAGTCGATTTAGCGATGTCTGTCCGTCCGTCCGTACGCACGACAACTCAAAAAATAATGATGCTATCTTGATGAAATTGATACTGTAGGTTAACAATGAATAAAGAAATGCGAGGATTGCAAATGGGCGAAATCGGTCCTGGAACACGCATATCTTCGAAATTAATAAAGATAGAAACTTAAAATTTTTTACGAGTTTGTTCTTTCCTGAATCCCTGATATACCTGAAATTTGAGATGAATTGGAGTGGTCGTTCAGGTACCTCCCACACAACTCCCCAAACCGAACAAGCATATGTTCGAATTTAATAAATATAGAAACCTGAAATTTTCTACAAAGGTTGTAAAAACATTTATTTTTTTAGGTTATATTAAATACCTAATTAAAATAACTTATGGATTTTTAATTTAGTTTGAATTTTTTAGGTGTAGGGTATAAATAAGTCGGTTGCATCGACTTTCTGTTGCATTTACTTATTTTTTATTTTAGTGTTCTTAATTTTTTAATATCTTTTCGGACTGACCGTAAGAAAGTAAATATTGAATGCCCTAAAGTTTTTAATTTTTTTTGTTGTATTTAATTGTATTAAAAATTGTTTTTAATTTTAATTAAATTTTTTTGTAGTATTCGAATCACTGGATTGCACTTTTTATTTAAATGTTTGTACAATCCTACCGACTGCTCCACTTTAATAAACGATTTTTAATTATTTAAAAAACGAGGAAGAGTGCAGTAGAGTAGACTGTGTCAACTCTGGGATACCCGTATGAACGTAATATATCCTGTTTCTATAAAACTTGATCATCTTTTAAAAACATTCAGATGTTTTAGTACCGAACTACAGAGATATATTTATGTAAATTGTGGAGTTGTATGACAGCTATCTGAATCTATTGCGCCTAGCTTTATTAAGTTCCAAAAATGCAAGAAGCCTGCACCGGCTGCTTTAGACCAATCAAATTTTACAAAAGTTTTTGGCATGCAACTCGACATTTTTTCACTAAATTTCAGATAGCTAGCTTCAATAGACACTGAGTTATTTTCATTTAAAAAGAGAAGTTGTATGGCAGCTACCCGAACCCGTCGCACCACCACAACCAAATTTTATAGAAGTTATTGCCATAAAACTTGATCATCATTCGCAAAATTCCATATACCTAGATTGAATAGATACTGAGTTATTTCTATATAAAAATAGAAGTTGTATGGCAGCTACTCGAACCCGGCGGCCGAAAATGCTGGAGTTAAAGCAAAACTAACAATTTTGCAAAAGTGACGTAAAAAAAATTTCAGCTTCCTAGCTCTTTTATTTTTTGAGTTATCGGATGGCGGACGGACACTGAGTTATTTTCATTTAAAAAGAGAAGTTGTATGGCAGCTACCCGAACCCGTCGCACCACCACAACCAAATTTTGCAGAAGTAGTTGTCATAAAACTTGATCATCATTCGCAAAATTTCAGAAACCTACCTTGAATAGATACTGAGTTATTTCTATATAAAGATAGAAGTTGTATGGCAGCTACTCGAACCCGGCGGCCGAAAATGCTGGAGTTAAATAGCAAAATTAACAATTTTGCAAAAGTGACGTAAAAAAATTTCAGCCTCCTAGCTCCTTTATTTTTTGAGTTATGGTGCGGACGGACACTGAGTTATTTTCATTTAAAAAGAGTAGTTGTATGGCAGCTACCCGAACCTGTTGCACCAGCACAACCAAATTTTGCAAAAGTTGTTGCCATAAAACTTGATTATCATTTGCAAGATTTCAGACGCTTAGCTTCATTAAACTCCAAGAGGTGCAAGAAGCCTGAACGGGCTGCTCTAGACCAACTAAATTTTACAAAAGTTGTTGGCCTATAATTCGACACCTCTTTACTAAACTTCAAGTTCCCAGCTTCAATAGACACTGAGTTATTCTCATTTAAACGGAGAAGTTGTATGGCAGCTAGCCGAACCCGCCGCACCACCACAACCAAATTTTACAGGAGTTGTTGCCATAAAACTTGATCATCATTTGCAAAATTTCAGAAACCTAGATTGAATAGATACTGAGTTATTTCTATATAAAAATAGAAGTTGTATGGCAGCTACTCGAACCCCCCGACCGAAAATGTTGGATTTAAATAGCAAAACTAACAATTTTGCAAAAGTGACGTAAAAAAAATTTCAGCCACCTAGCTCCTTTATTTTTTGAGTTATCGTGCGGACGGACGGACGGACGACCGTACATGGCTTGACTCCTTTAAGGTGTCACAAACGTAATGGCAAATTTATTATATCCTTGAACATACGGCTATAAAAACAAATTAAAAAAATTAAAAAACAGTTATTTATTTTATAAGAAAGCACTTTTATTTATATATGACTTATCTCGTTTTGTCTTACAACATAACTGAATTTATAATATATTGTTATAATTAATTAACGCAAAATGCTAAGGTAGCATTTTGTCAATTAAGCATTATTTTAGTAAAGTTTGTAATTGGAGTATTTACTCGAAAAATATTTTATTATGTAAAATATTTTATTTGGTAGGAACAATAATGTTTCCCACATTTTGAATAACAGGAAGTGCTGATTTAGCGTCTACAATATTTATTTTGGAATGTACAGATAGACTATACATAGCTGGCGTGTTAATATCAATTCATGTTGTGCGTTAGGAATATAGTTTTTATAATCTTCTGCAAATCTTAATAATCTCTTTAAAGAAACGTAAAAACTGAAATAATGCTCTTTCAATTGAATTGATATTTTTGAGGACCTACTCGCATTGAATAAAGCACTGCTTTCGTTTCCATTAAGTGAAATATGATTTTTTAACGTTGAAGTTATACCAACCTTATTATTGTGATCATTTTCCTTACCATTAAGCGTATAGACAATTCTCTCAAATAGATATTGTGCGGCATTATTAACTAGTTTAGTATTTTTAAAAGTCGTTCTATCGTGATTTGATAGATATCCTTCTTTATAAATAAGACTTGTTGAAGCTAATTTATTTAAATTCTGATTTTATTTTACTATTCTTATATTACTATTGGTTTTCGTATTGGTTATGTTGAATGGATAATATGTATGCCAGTGAGCACTAATTATAGTTTCATCAAAAACTGGTTCACAAAAAAGGTTCATTAGGTTCATTTTAATTGGTATCCAAGTAATTTTAGATATTGCTGATTTTCGACAGTAATTTTTAGGCCTTGTAGGCCTTTTTCCTTCTCGTTCTGCCGACTTTAATACATTGCAATGTGAAGATCGACACTGAGAATATATGTAAGAATCTTGATTTTGATTAAACACTAGCATTTTAAACTTTTAAATGCAATCTAATTGTTATTATCTCTCCTCAAAAATTAATTAAATATCAGTTCTGATCGAGTAATTTAACAGTTACTGGTAGAAAAATTACACTTTTAGGAACTTCAATTATTTTATAGGCAATACTGACACCTATAGAAAATGCATGTAAAATACATGTTTCCTCTCCATTTATATTCGTTCCGAAGATAATATTATATTCTATTCTTACTATATTTACTGGATTAATATCAACAAAAAGATCTGAAGTATGCCATTTATTAGCTGATAATTTTTTTTTGCTGAAGCCTAATAATCCTCCAATAGTATCTTCTCTTGCAAAATCAATTTCTTTGTCAGCAAACATTTCACACTTTAATGTATTATTATTTGCTAAAATTAATTTTTCCTTATCTGTTTTAGTTATATTTAACGTTCTTCTGAGAAATGTTTCAATATCTTCAATTCCATAAGAACCTGTTGGAATTTCCCCTTTAGGTCTATAGGAAGAAAATAATTAGTTGTCAAAATAGAAGACTTTTCATTTAAAGTTAATGTTATTGACATATCTTTAATCGAAATAATGAGGTATTTCAGAAATACATTTTGCTTTTATAGATTTTCAAGGTTAATTCATCACAAGAATATATAATATGTTTCAATTCAATTCAATTTTTCTTTAAATTTCTCTTGGAATAAATTCTAATTAGAATTTATCACTACTTTTTGTTTCGTTTTGCTCAAATAGAAAAAAATAACCTTGAACTTGAACAAAATCATTAATGTAGGTTAATTAATTCAGACTAATAATAAAGGCATTTTTTTTTGTTTTTTCATGTTTTATTTACTGATAATATTTTTTTTTTTGTTAACAATATAAAATAAAAATTCTAAACATAGATTATCGAAATTATATGGATTAAAGTTTTGATATTTTTTGTATAAATTTTTTTTTCTGGCCCTTAGAAAACTTTAGAGCCGCATGTAAAGCTATTTTTGTAATATTTTTATCATTCATTGGTTTTTTTGTAGTTTTAATAGTTTCAATTCACCAGCATTTTGTCTGTTTACCTCTGTTGGTTTCTTTTGAATAGTACGATGTTTAGAGTTATTGTATTGGTTGACTAGTTTTGAAATAATATTAACCCATTTGTAATTTCCATTGAAACTGAAGTTTTTCCACATTTTTTCTTTTAGAGTACGATTAAAACATTCTACTATGGAAGCTTTTAACGAGCTAAATGCTGAATAATGATTTATTTAATACTTATCCATTAAATTTTTGAAAATTTTATTGAAGAATTCTTTTTCATCATCAGATTGTAAATTTTGGAATGTCTTTTAGAACTTTCAAAAATATTTTGCATTGTTTCTGTAACGTTCTGTGAAGGTTTTGTTTTTATAGGAATTGCCCATGCATACTTAGAAAAGGTATCAATCACTGTTAATAAAAATTTAAAACCTTTATCTCTTTAGCATATAAACGCATTTGTTCATAATGTTCTTCCAATAAAATATCTTCATATTATTTAAAAAAATATTTAAAGAATATCCTATTTGATGTATATCCATTTTGGAAGTTAAATGAAAACTAATCACAATTTCTGCTTTTTCTAATCTCTCATTAATAAATCTAATTGGTTTTTTAATTTGAAATTCAATAAAATCATTCATTTCAGAAAATTTTTCATTTTGAAAGAGAAAATTTGATCTGGATTTGCTCTAAGCTATCTTGTAATTTTTCTTCTGTATGATCAAGATTTCTCTTATCTCGTTGTAATAGTTCTTTGTGAAAGAAAATTTGGTTATTCACAAATGTTTGTGTTTCTGCATCATTTCCGTTGCAGCATCAACTGGATCTTGAACATTTGATAAAATTTTGTTATCTAAATCATAATTTCCTTTAGAGGTTAGTTTGAAACCTATACCTGGAGGACCTTGACTATGCAGTTTTTTAGAAGAAGCTGTACTACGTCCAAATTTATCAAGTGGCATTTTGATTTTTACTGATTGCTAATGTAAAATACTATTGAATCATATTTGCTTCTCTTAATTTTTCAATTATAGATACAATTTTATTATGATGATTATTGTTACCAGCTGATTGTGATGAAATTAGAAGTCTTAATCTATCAACTAACTCATTAGGATCATCCCAATAAACATACTGTGATTTGTATAATTTAATTGGGTTTCTGGTGTTAAAGATTTATGAAAAAATTGAGTAAATTTTCGAATAACCTGATCCAGTTTTTTTATGCCTAGTGTAATAATCATGCCAATATAATTTTCTTAAAATATTCTTGAATTTAAAACGTTTGTCTCCTTTTATTTTTTCTAAAGGATTATAATTTCTTCTATGTGCATTCGTTTTGTTAAGAATTTGATGATATGTACTTAAATCACTTTCAGTATATTTCTGAGGTTTTTTTTTTAAATATTAATTCATATAGACCATCTGTACCTTTAAAAACTTCCTTATCAATCGAAATATTTTTATTAATTTCATCTATTTGAAAATTAGCATTGCCAAGTTTTCGCACATTTAATGATTCACCAAAATAGGGTCCATATGTCTTCTCGCGTTCTTACTTGTTTAGAAGCAAAAATTGTGAAATTGATGGTGATTCATCATTATAAAATTTTATAGTATTCGGTGTTGAAGTTTTAAATTTATTGTAAGTATTACTTCTGTTGCTAGGTGTTTTAACTTCCGGTCTAAATGACCTCATTACCTTAGAATTTTTATCATTATCATCAGCCCATTCAATTTCCGGTTTGATATCTGAAATTCGTTGTTGTTTAACAATATTTGTTAATTCTTTTAATGGCCTTGTAATTGGAGTACATTTTTCTTCCCCGTTATAATCTTCTGAAAGCTTTCTTTTTAAACTTTTACGAGTTTTAATTAAATCTTTCAATTGGAATTTTGCTTTTAATATTACGAGTTTTAGTTAAATCGTTCATAAGTGGTTCATCCATTTTTTAAATGGAAACTATTCTGTTCAATTATTAAAGTAAATTAACGACCGAACTGTTCTTTTGCTAACTGCTAACTGGTAAGTGGTAACCGCTAACTGGTAACCGCTAACTGGTAACCGCTAACTGCTAAGTGCTAACTGGTGGCAGCTAAAGGTGTTTTTAATCATTTCTCTTCTTAAATACTTTTAAATTGCTTAAATCAGAAATTTTAAAAAATAAACATCTTCCAAAGCACAAACACCAACGTGATAAAAATTGCATCTTTGAATACTACTAATTTGCTGGTTCTTCAATGTTTTTAAACATGTAGAATCACGATTATTTAAATCAAAAACATTATTATTTTTCAATAAGTTAATAATGCAAGATTGTTTTTCTTCTCCTTTAACATAAATTTTTGTTTGATTGGATATAAAAATTTTTTAAAAATTCATCATATCAAAAAAATGTGTTTTACCGTCAGACCATTGTAAGCCGTGATGATTTGAACTGATAATTTAGCAATAAGCAGTTGTCAGTTAGCAGTTATCAGTTGTGAAAGGAGAAGAATAGCTCATATCATAATAACAGAACTGATCATTTAGCAGTAATTTTATAAAATAAGTGGTCCTAAAATTGAACCTTGTGGTACTCCCTTACAACAGTTTTTATTCACTCAATGTATTACATAGCGTAAGTAATATCTATTACATAATATTACATTATTTCATTTCAAACTTAGAACTAAGACTATTAGAATAGCTATGAGGTTTCGATTAAAATGACATCACAGGGGATTCCTTTAGTTAAAATATATAAAAAGAAAAAAACAAAATATGTATATTAATATTCAAATTTAATACATTTTAGTATTTCAATTTTTATTTTTTTTGTAGTCATATTCTACGATAAGAAATTTTTGCTGCTTATAATATACATAGAAAGTGTGCTTTATCTTAAGAGGAAGAAAGAAAAAAGCCTTATCATAAATTTATAGTTCAATAGTAAAATATGAAAACAAAATCCTTTTTTTCATTTATGGAACCTGTCTACCAAAATAATTTAAAATATGATAATGAGAATTTTTGTGATAAATGGTAAATTCTTTATATTAGCTAGAAATGATATTGAGCATATTATTATAGTATATTATTATTATTTTTTAATAATTACAATTTTGATTATAATAAACAAATGTTTTTTTTTTTATTTATGAACCTTAGCGCTAATCACTTTCTGTCATATATTTAAATCAAGTCTATAACCCTGACAGCTAGTTCAAAATTTCATTAATCCATTATAATTTTTCTGGACATTAATATAAATATTTGTCCAGAAAAATTATGATTATGAATTGTAAATTGTAATGGGTAATCTTTAATTTGTTTCGAATTTTTTGTTTTGTTTTATTTTTGTAATGATAATATTTTTTTTTCTCTGCTTGCCACTCCTATAAGGATCATTGGGCATCCACTAAGTCATTTATTTATTCATATTTTACTAAGTTTCAGTTTTTGGAATCATTAATTTCACTAAGCCGTTGAATGTAGCTATTGTACAAAACTATGAGTCGTTTCTTTTAGTTCTACGCCATCTATTATCTTATACAAGAATTATAGTTTATTATTATTTTATTATATAGCTATTAACAATATGATATTAAATTATAATTTATAAGACATACATATATACTTATTTTTAATTTAATTATATTCTTTTAATTATATATTATAAAAAAAATGTCTAATATTTTTTTTATCTATATGACCCAGCCGGGGTTTAAATCCGAGACCTTATGTATGAAAGGCCGGTGTCTTAACAACTACAACATTGGCTGGATAATGATAATAATTAATAATGTAATAATATCACAAACTTCAATTTATGCCCCGGACAACTATAAAATCAGATACAGTTATTTTCCAAATTCCGGCCAGCCAGAATGTATACATATTCATTTATGTATATATATCTATTTTGAAGAAATTTTATAGACGGTTGCGAAATCAGATTTGCCCCTTTTTCCAGAATAAGTATACATATATGTATGTCTAAAAATCTGAATTAGGAGGAAATTTGAAGTGATTCAAAAATACCAATGGGACTTTTGACACGTCACCATCAAGGTATAGTTATAGGAAGTAGTTTTACTCTTTACTAAACCTAATGCATTTTTCACACAGCAAAAAAGTCTATTCTCAATAGTAGGTGCAATATATTTTTCTATTTTCCATATCCACTGTTCTAAAATAAAAACAATAGCACTATATATTTTTAGATGGTAATTTTATTACGGGTACTTACCCAAATAAATTTGTTGGTGTGCGAGTATAATGTATTAGCACAGGGATAATTGAAATTGGAATTGTGTGTATATATACAGGTAGTAGGTACACAAAGTATTTTATTATTTTTGGTTTCAACTTCAAATCGTTTTTTTTATTCTGCCTTTTTCGTGCATGATAATTTTTTGTAGCTATACACTTTTTTATAACTATAACTATAAGTTAGCTTAATTTAGTTACAAAATATTGTTGTAGTCTTTTTTCATTTTTTCTTATTAGTGTACATATTTAAGGTGTCTGACTATGACAGGGTAGTGTGCAGGTACGATTCCGGATGGAAACATAATATATGTTTTTTGTAGGTATATAAATTACAAATATAACTTTTTTTTATTTACTGCATTATTTGGCAAAGTACAAATTATACATTATTCCGAAATTGCAAAAACAAATACCTATGTATATAAAAGTAAAATCTAACATAATTAACTCCGTCATTCTATGACGGGCCAACAGCTAGTATCTAATAAAAACATATAACATTGAAATTTTTGAATTTTTTTTTAGTATTTTTATATATAGGTACATTTAGTAAAATATGAAATTATTAAAATAATCTGGATCCCCTTCGTTATTTCTTGACCCTCTGATGGAATAAATTCCTGGGTTAACACTAACTCTTTATCATCCACAGTTGATGTTGCTTCATTAACTTGAATTGGATGTTCATTGCTGTTTATATTTTGATCAGTTGTTTCTACATTGAATGGAAAGGTAGTTGAAACAGCCATTGAAAATATTTAAATAAAAATTATGTTAAAATGATCAAAAAGTGAAACTGAAACGTCATTTTATACCTAAAAATTAAAGGGCTTTAGAGTATATAAATATAGAAACTTCTTGTAACGTCATCATTCAATAATGAACATTAAAGAGTTTCTAAATGCATATGATTCAGTATTCTTAGATGAACAGAAGGAACGAATTATATATTTAAATAACTATTTACAAAAGTTTGAGAACAAATTAAACAGAGCTATTTCTATTTATGGAAACCATTTCACTATTTGCCCACGGTCTTTTAATAGCACTATCTCTGGCCCTGATACTCGCAATTGCCATTTTATAGAAAAATATAAAGCTGAAATAGATACATTAGTAAAATGGTATAAAAAAAATGTCAAGACAACAAATTATTGAAGAAATACATAGACCAATCAGAAGAAAATTTCGAAGAAGAAAATTTATTCAAAAAGGGATTAATGACACCTGGCAAATTGACCTTGTCGAAATGATACTGTATGTAAAATTTAACAAGGGATATAAATATTTAGTAACTGTAATTGATACGTTTTCCAAATATGCTTATGCGGAACCAGTCAAAACAAAAAGTGCTGATAATGTTTAAAATGCTCTAAAAAAAATTTTTAAACAGACCAAAATAATACCTAAGAATATTCATTCTGATCAAGGGAAAGAATTTTTTAATTCCTCAATTCAAAATTATATGAAAGAAAAATTAATGAATCATTATCATACATTTAGTGAATTAAAAGCATCAATTTTGAACGATTCAACCGCATATTGAAAAATACGATGTGGAAAAAATTTAGTTTAAACGGGAATTATAAATGGTTACCTATTATACAAACACTAATAAAGAAATATAATTTTACAAATCATAGTACAACAAGACTTCCACCTGAAAAAATCACAAAGAAAAACGAAAAAAATATACTTAAAAATGTGTATACTGAGCCTAAAATATTTCAAAAAAATAAATATAAGGTTGGAAATTTTGTAAGAATAAGTAAATTTAAAGGTCATTTCGAAAAAGGTTATCAACCTAATTGGTCATCTGAAATATTCAAAATTGAAAAAATCAATAATACTTATCCTGTTACATATAAATTATCCGACTACACTGGCGTACCAATTTCTGGAGGCTTTTATCAAGCTGAACTTACACCTTGTTTAGAAAATTATTAAGAAGCAAGGAAATAAAGTATATCTAAAATGGCTTGGATTTGATAATACTCATAATACATGGATAAATAAAAATGACATTGTTTAAATAAAAACATACAAATATGCAATTTTATTTTTATTTTATTTTTCATTTTCTTTTCGCAATATTTTATATCCAAATGGTAATGAACTATGATCTTCCAGAAAACAGCGTTTTTTTGATTTTGGTTGATATCGCTTTGTTTCAGGTACTGTAATTACTTCAAAATGTTTAGTTCGTCTAAAGTTTTAAGAAATCACTAAAATATCTTCTCCATCTTGATGGTTTAAAACAGAATTTTTAATTGTCTCAAAATTAACTTGTTTAGCTGCAGTATAATTTAAGGAGATATCTTTAACTTTACATACAACTTTTTCTGAATTATCTTTTGTACAATGTACTTTATATGCATAATTTTTAGGCCCAACTAACAAATTCAGTATTATAGCTATCAACGCCATAACTTTCCAATTCGTCTGTCATATCACCAATAAAATCACCGGTTGGTGGACCATATTCTCCTTCAAGACTTATGTAAACAACTGAATCTGTATCGTAATATAAAACCAGTTTTTCTAAATAGCTATATAGCTTTAGTCGCGCTTGTGTCGTATATATGCTGCAATACACACATTAGTTGTTGATAAGGAATCAGCGGTCTCTTCTTTGTACTGCCAATTTACAACAATATTTTCATCAATAATTGGAAAAATGTGATTAACTTCTAAAGCTGAATTTGTTAGGAGCTCGTAGAATTCTGCTGGTGAACTTATGATAGATGTTTTTTACTGATTTTATCTGTGACCAAACTTTCCACAAAATGAGTTGAGAGTTAATTTAGCAAGAGATCTTTTTGCCGGATTATTACAAACACTTGAAAATTGCAATTTAAACCTTCATTTTCAAAAAAATCTTTAATGTATTGTTTTTTTTTTCATTTGTACATTTGCTTGGCCAATCAGATGCCTCCTGTTTCATTTGTATAAATTTATTCATTATATTTGAAAACAGTTCTCTTACTTTTGTTACTTTATTATACTGTGTCACATTGTACTCCTATATTTCATAGATTTCCAGTATTTTGTACCCCTTTTCCAAAGCTTTAGCTACTTCATCTAATATCCAGGTACCAACTAAAGCTCGTTTGTCATCTGAATGATTGCACAATTCTTCTTGGTTTTTATTTTCACCGCAAGTATAACATAATGAAAACATTAGTTTATTATTTTGTTTTATGTTGCAAAATTAATCTTGAAAAATTAGATGGCCTTAAAAATTAGATGGCCTTATACTTTTGGATGACCTACAGGGAATTTACCATATTTGCATACATATGAATATAATGAACATACATCTATATATTTAAATTTTTCTTTTGAGTTGCATTTATAATAGCTGTATACATTTCCAGTTCGACCACCATAAAAAGCATCACGTGGATTTAATGGTAAGTTATTTATTAGTGGATGTTTTTCTAAATACTGCATATTTTGATTCTTTAAATTCTTTTTAAATTCGCAACCCCACATTTCAATTACGTCATATCCTAGACTCTTCAATCTTTCAGATTTAGCTGTAGTTCTCTCATATCGTGTATTTAATGTATCATTCACATCGTCATATAATGATTTATCACGTCTATGCTATAAACAAACCTGATGTCCATGAAAATAACATCCATGGAATTCGAAAATTTGGCTAGTGATTGCACAATATTCGTCTACTTTAACTCCTGCAATAACTGCTTCTTTTCCTTTAGCCGCATGTTGGATATTTATATTTTGTTTTGCTCTTCAAAAACTAACCATTTAATAGCTTCTTTTGATTGGTTGTGAATATAGCGGTATCCGTTTTTAGGAATCAAACCAATAGTGTCTGGTTTTAAAAAATTACGTCGCAAAACTAAATTACAAGCTGAAGTTATAGTTGTTGTTTCTAAGAAAGACTCAGCGTTACATTGTTCAAGAAATACCTTTCTAAATGATAAACATGCTTGAGTTAATATTTGTATACATCACTAATACAAAAATCAACTATGTCACGTTGCATGTCGATTGTATTACCCTTGTTTTCTTCATATCATTTTATGAATGAATTACGCTCTTTCATATGCATTGTGTCTGGGTTGTAATATTCAATAGCTGGTAATGCTCCAACATATTCTTTATTTTTAGTTGTATTAAATAAATGTTGAAAATAACCCTTTTTAAAAATAGATGGTAGACCAAATGCTTTTTGTAGTTTTGATAGCCCCATTGGAAAGTAGTTGGTTGAATCTATGAATTTGACATTCAACATCAACATCATAATTATTTTAGTACCTCGCATAATCAATTTTATTTTTATATGTGTTTGTTCCAATAAAAATTTAATATAAATTGATGGTCAAAAGATTGGCAATTGTGAGCTTTTGGCCACAACGCTTTTAAATTTTTTTCTTGCCTCCAATATGTGTAAAAGAAACTTTTTTATAATATTCCCTTTTTTAATTACAGTACGTCTAAATTTACATTTCTGACAAAAATGTAGCGAAATATCATTAATACATACATCACATCTTTGCTCAAAAACACGCAAGTTTGGCTCATGTAGTTTGATTTCTTTTCGGTTTGCTTTTATAATTTTTTCTCCAAATTTTTTTTCTTGTTGTGTCTCTAAATCAAAAATGATATATAAAAAATCCTTCAATTCCGGCTGCATTAGACCCTGTTGAATATAACATAAATGATCTTGCTACACATGCTTATAGCAAACTTTGCAAAAAAATTCGGTACATGTATGTTGTCTTATAGTTTTGTAAACTTTTAAGCACTAAGAACATTTTTTTATTTGTTCGCAAAGATTTTTTCTCATTACTGAACTGGAAGGAATGTGATTATAAAAACACTGTTGACCTCTAAATTTTCGATTGCAATCTTTACATAATATATTGCAAACGTTTGATGGGCAAACGGGAGACTGTTGACACTGAGGACAAGTCTTAATACATCTATGATCATACTTATTTTTGTAAGGAACATGACAAAGCTCACAATAATAAGATGAACAAAAAGCAGCAGTCAACGAAGTTATGACGTTGTAATGCCCTTCATAATACAATAGTTTATTATCACCACATCCTATAAATACAGTATCTCTTCCTTTAGTTGCGTATAGGAATACAGTAATTTTGTATCCTTTCAGATATTGCTGAAACTGTTGAAGCTCTAGTATCCCACATCCCTCTACATGAATTTGAACTTGTGCATTACTTATGAGTTCATGAGTCATTCTTGTTTGAAGTTTATCGGTATTGCTCCTTTTTTTAGTATATTCAGGATAGTAGTATACATGCAACTTGAGCGTGGGAAAATATTTATGCAAATGAGATCAAGTATCGTGATACCGTCATAATTAATTTCCGAAAAAAGCTTCCCCAAGTTCAACGACTTAACCTAGTATCGTGATACCGGCATAATTAATTTCCGAAAAACGCTTTCGTAAATAATAGACAAGGTCAACTAGATAATGTAGAACAAGTAAGTGCAATGATCTTGTTGTGATAGTATAGTAACATAAATTATTGTAACAAATAAAATGTAGATATTCAACTTGTTATTTGTATTTTAGTTTAAAGTAATTTTAAATGAAAAACAATTGAAGGTGTGTTATTAGGTGTGTTATACTGTGCAAAAAATTAATAAATATTTGTAAAAATAAAACAACAAGTTCAATGACTTAACCTGGTATCGTGGTACCGGCATAATTAATTTCCGGAAAACGCTTAGTTTATAGTGTTTGTTCAGTGTACTAAACTGATTAAAGTAAGTTAATTGGCATGAGTTTATATACTTTAGTAAAAATATTAAAACATAGGTTTCCCTACCATTTTAACATTAAAATTAAATTCTTTTTAATACATCTTCAATATTCGGGTTTCTTTCATCTGGTAGTATAAAACAATAATGTTCCTGAGGAACATGTTTACTACATGTTTTGCAATAATATTCGCCGCAAGTATTTTCTCTATTTGTCTGGTATGTTCTTAGACATTTTGTGCATCTCTTTACTGTGCTGCAAATGGATGCTTCCTTCCGTGAATTGGAAGCTTTATGGTTATTAAAACAATCACTCCCTCTAAAATAGCGGTTACAATCTTTACACAAAATATTTAATTGGTTTGTTGGGCATGCTGGAGAATATGGACATTGGGGACATGTTCCACCACATCTGTGACTATTTCGCATAATAAATGGCTTATGGCACTTTTCACAATAATAACTACAAAATGCCGCGGTAAGCGAAGTGATTACTTTGTAATGGCATTTGTCGTACAGGAGATTGATCCTTTTTTCACCGCCATTTCCCTCAAATATAATATCTCTACCTTTGCTTCCATATTTATAAACGGTTATGGAGTATTCCTTTAAATATTGTTGGAACTGCTGAAGTTCTGGTATTCCACAACCTTCTTGAGGTATATTTATGTTGGCGTTGTTGATAAGTTCTGCTGCCTTCATTGTTTGTAATTTTTCAGTGTCTTTTCGAATTTTAATGTAATCAGAATGCTTATCAATGTAAGACATTGCCACTACTAACGCTCTTGGAAGGCATAAGTTATCGTTGTTGCTAATACTAACGATACCTTTTTTCTTAGCACATTCCTCATTGAAGGTATTATACTTTTTTCCCCTCCGTCTGCCCTGAGGAAGCTTAACAGAAGTAATACCTATGCAAAATGTATCAGTTCAAAGTCCTTCAGAGTTGCAAATAAAATGCAGATATTCAACTTGTTATTTGTATTTTAGTTTAAAGTAATTTTAAATGAAAAACAATTGAAGGTGTGTTATTAGGTGTGTTATACTCTGCAAAAAATCAATAAATACTTGTAAAATAAAGGAAATAAGTTAAGTTTCATATAATATCATTGTTATTATTTGAAGGAGGTACAATTGTAAGGAAAAAAATTGATTTGTGTTTAATTGAAATATATTTTGAAAAAAATTCGTTCGTGTAAATTACTTTGTTAATATGCGGTAGAAAACGAAAGTTGTTTAAAATAGACTTATTCTATTTGGGTGTAGCCAGTCACGAGTTTTTTTTAATATTAATATAATATGCATTAGATGGAATTTCAAACAAATTTTTTTTAAACAACTATGCAAATTAAAATATTTATGCTCTTGTAAATTACTTTGTATGAGGCCTTTTATTTATACCTGTTTCCCCCCCACCTAAGGTAGGTACCAGCACATTGTACAGAACGGGGAGAAATTTTCGGATTTTTGAGATCCAGCGGGGCGGCGCGGGCGAGTCCATGCGCACATGCGCACGTACAAAGGGCGGCCGTGCACGTTAGCACGTACAAAGGGGAATCCAAACCACTAAAGTCAACTATTCTTTAAATTACACCATTAAAAAAAATTCTAAGTTTTCTTTTTTCTTATGCTCTAAATTATTAACCCCTATATTATAGTGATGGAAAAAAAAAAATACATTTTTGCTAGAGTATAAAAGTTAGTTTTCAAATTAAAAATTTTTAAGTTTTTTAAAAAATATTCAAGATTAAGATCTGTATTATATATAACAATAATACATTATGGAGGAAAAATACTTAACAGTTCCAGAGCCTTTTGAATTTGGCAAATGTGATATTTTTCAATTGAAAGGTGATTTTACACTGTCTGAGGAGTTAGACCTGAAAAAGCTTCCTTGTCATAACCAGTAACCTTTGGTAAATAACAGTTCAAGAATAGACCTCCATTGCTGTGAAACAATGCCGAGTATTAAAAAATCTTTGGATTTACATTGCTACGAAAAAATGCTTGAAGAAGAATAATTTAAAAAAAAAAAAAAAAAATGTTTTAATTGTTAAATAAAAACACAAAATTTGTTATAATACAATTTTATTTTTCTTTTTAATTTAATGATTTTTATTATCAGTTTATATTTATATTGGAATCAAATCAATCAGAGCCATATTCATTCTTTCTTTGTAACGCCCCAAAAATTTAAAATTGAATCGGGTCATATTTAATTCTTCCAATTCTGATTCAATAGTCACCTTCTTGGAGAAGCGGTCTGGCATATAAATTCTGTATTTTTTCTTGTCAATTGGATCTAGCAACTGACAAAGAAGTACTCTGTCACCTCTTTTTGTGTCTAAAAATTTCCAGCGGATGACATTATACAATTTATCTTTCTCCAGTGTATCGATGTTTACGTAATCTTCAAAATCTTCATGACCACCCTTTGCTGTGGTTAATATACTTTTAATAAAATCCGTCATCGTAGATTCATCTTTTTTAGTTTTTAGCGTTTGTTCAGTGTACTAAACTGATTAAAGTAAGTTAATTGGCATGAGTTTATATACTTTAGTAAAAATATTAAAACATAGGTTTCCCTACCATTTTAACATTAAAATTAAATTCTTTTTAATCCATCTTCAATATTCGGATTTCTTTCATCTGGTAGTATAAAACAATAATGTTCCTGAGGAACGTGTTGACTACATGTTTTGCAATAATATTCGCCGCAAGTATTTTCTCTATTTGTCTGGTATGTTCTTAGACATTTTGTGCATCTCTTTACTGTGCTGCAAATGGATGCTTCCTTCCGTGAATTGGAAGCTTTATGGTTATTAAAACAATCATTCCCTCTAAAATAGCGGTTACAATCTTTACACAAAATATTTAATTGGTTTTCTGGGCATGCTGGAGAATATTGACATTGGGGACATGTTTCACCACTTCTGTGACTATTTCGCATATTAAATGGCTTATGGCACTTTTCACAATAATAACTAGGCATAAGTTATCGTTGTTGCTAATACTAACGATACCTTTTTTCTTAGCACATTCCTCATTGAAGGTATTATACCGTTTTCCCCTCCCTCTGCCCTGAGGAAGCTTAACAGAAGTAATACCTATGCAAAATGTATCAGTGCTAAGTCCTTCAGAGTTGCTTTGAAAAATTTTTGATATCATTTCCCAGATATCTCGAAATTTAATTTCTAAAGCGTCTCTAAAATTTATCCACCCGTGACCTCGCTCTTCAAAACTTCTTCCACAAAATGTAATACCCACCTCATCCGTGGGGTTGACATTTTCGAGAATGTAAAGCGTTACTTCATTTATTGCATTTTTGATTCAATTGGTTGGTTCTTCATGATCCGGTACCGGTTTGATTTTAAATTCAATTTTACGTCCTTGTAAATTAAACCGTTTTCCCATCGTACTAGCATCTTTTGTGATTGCAACATAATGATATTTCTCTTCTTGATATTTATTTAGTAAAATTTTTTTCGACATTTTTATTATTTTATATTTTTAATTATTTTTAACTATTTAAGTTTTAATATGACTAGTTATGGTACTGATTTGCTGTATTTTTTAAAACCAATTATATTCTTTTATTATTTATTTATTATTAGAAATCTTCTTGTTCCAATCTTAGTTTATTCTTTTCAATACATCTCTCAAAATATTTGAATACATATTCTCTTATATTAAGTTCAGCTCCGTTGTTATATGACATCACTGCTTGTATAAAGTCTAGCATAAGACAAAAACAAGTGTACTCATCTAACTGCAATACAAGTTTTTTAGTGCGCTCATCATGATTAAATGTTAGCGAAAATCCTTTTGCATTTAATTTTGCTTGACTGTTTTTAAAGTCGTGATAAAATGTATACCACTCCAAATAATTCATTTCGCTTATGACTTTGTTTTGTCGTTGGAAAATTATTGATGCAGCAAAATTCTCAATATTAAATCCAATTTGAATTTTATTGTTTGTTTTTTATACAAAAAATAAATATAGCTTAATAAAAGGTTCTGCGGTGGGTCACCTTTTTCTGTTTTAAATACTTCTGAATTTGTAGATTGCTCCATTGTTTTGTTTTGGTTTAACTGATGATATTAATATTTAGAATTAGAATATTGTATTTATAGTTTTTCTTCCACATTTTTAAAAAATTTTTAGAAATATTCTTTGTATTTTTTTATCGTTTTTAAGTGGGGATGATGTGTCGAATAAATTAAGAAAATATTTTATGCTTTTATGGGAACTTCGCATCCATAGATATACACAACAATAATGTCCGCAAACAGATGTTAAATTACTTTGTAAACGCTTATTGTTGAAAACAAAAAATGTTGATTGATTTTGTGAAAATTTTATAATCTCATTGTGAAACGGGGGATTTCCAAATGAATCAAAATATTCTGCACACCCTTGAACTGGAACAAATATTGCTAACCAATGTGTTTCCTTTTCATTAGAATTATCGGTATTTACCACCAAAATACTAGGTTTAAAAACTTGTTTTGGTAATTTATCAAGAGCATAAACGCCTCTAAATATTTTATGTGTTAACTTATTACATTTCAGATTAATATTACATTTTTCTTTGAAATCTGAAATGTATTCATTATCTTGTAAATGTGAGATATCAATTAGTCGAGTATTTCCTCGTATAAATGCTATCAAAAATTCTGCTTTAAGTTTTCCATTTGTTAAGACTATATCGAATTTTTCAAGCAAATTTATTAAGTTATTAGTTATTTTTTCGTTATCGATATGTCCAAAAGAGTAATTCTTAATATCTGTTTTTTTCAAATCTCTGACAGGAAATTTATACTTTAATTCACAATAGTTTTACATTTTTCTTTTATACTAGCCACAGCAATATTTTTTACAAATATTGTATTGTTATCGTCTGTACAGAACGATAAATCTACTAGAGCACATGTCATTTTGAAATGAATAGAGATGGTTCACTAAACTTCCTTTTATATGTTCACGTAGACGTTACGATTTTTATCAATTTCGATATTAGCATCGTATTCTGCAAATACAATACAAGTTAATGTTGAAGTTAATGGAGAACTGAGTCTTGCTTCAATCTTTACTACTCCCTGGTTTAATAAACTCTGACATGTATCTGTTCCCGAGCCGTCTGGTGATAAATCAAAAGCCAGTATTGTATAACCTTTTGAAAATAATTCTTTTGAAATTTGATGTCCTCTATCAGAATGATGTATTCCTGTTCCGCTAAATAATGTTAAATATGCTCGAGAATTACAAGAATTATTCGGTGTAAAACTTGTTTCAATTGCAGAGTTTGGTGTAGGGGTAGGCGCTTCATTCACATATAATTGAAATTGTGTGAGATTTTGATGGTCGAAATGGTATGGATTTTTTGATCTCTTACCATTGAAATTTTCATTATTAACCATACAAAATACTAGAGCTTTTGTATTTGCCCTATAAATATATTATCCAATGATATGTTATTTGTGTTAGCTGGAATTGTAAATGTTATGATTTCACTTCTGGTATAAAAATATTTCGCGTTAGCCTTTTCCAATACAGTATTATGTGCCATCAAGGATTAATTGTTAAATGTTATACTAGGATTAATTGTTAAATGTTTCATGTATAACGTAGCTTCGATAATTTTTAAATAGCTTTCATCGGCATCGTTAAAGAAAATAAAAAAATCCTGTTTTTCTAGGGCCAAAGCAATTCGAATGTCAACATTATTTAAAAGTAATTTAGGAGTATTGAAGAAATCTACATGTAATTTTCCCATTAATTCTACTACTGTAGAATTGCTGTATGATTTTTTTCTTGATTTAGAACCAGAATTATTAAAATCATTTACATTTGGTTTATCCAATTCCCAACCAGATGCTTCCAGATGTGTTTGACTGCAATCTGTACCATAATTTAGTAAAGTAGTTAAGTATGCTTTATAATGGTATAAGAAGTCTGAAGGAGTGATGTTTTTTCTGTTTAGAGACATTACATTGTTTAATTAAAGAGTGTAATAAATTATTTACAGCACTGGGCTGCGGAGCTGCCCTTGCTTCAGTTCCAGTTCCTACTTTATCATTTGCACTCCAAACTGATCCATCTTTTTTTTTTAATATTTGAACTTTAAATTTTATATAGGTTGAGGATAAATCTCGATATGTATCTCCATTTCCAAGTGAAACAAATTCAATAGTAGACGGTGATGCCTCTAAAGAATCTAAAGGATTGTATGCTACCTCTTCTGAACGCAAAATACTTGTTTGTACGGGTAATGACGCAAAAAGATCAAGTTCAGATTTCATACATTCCATTTTTAATTGAATATGTCGGAGGTTTTACTTTGCTTTTTTCGTCGTTTCGACTTCAAATGTGTCTTTTTAGAAACTGTTCGTCTTTTAATAGCTCTTTGTCTTTTTATAGTTCTTTGTCTTCCACCATACATCGAATGCAGTTGGTTAACTACTGATTTCCGTAAATTTTTTATACCGCTTTTGCTTTGATCAATTACAGCTTCTTTTATGTTTGCACCAGATGCTATATCATTAAAAATATTTTTACTTGTGTTTACAGCCTCTTTTTTAATTAAGTCCCAACCTGATGTAAAAACTAAGTAACGAATTAAACTTCCGAATATATTTCCAAAACCACGACCTCTTTGTATAGCTGGATAAAATTGTAATAAAGGCCCAATATCGTTGACTCCTCCACCTACTTGAGAGGAATAATATCTCACGTAAGCTCTTTCCATGTTTGATAGGATACCATATTTGAGTAGTAGTATTTATATTGTTTTTGGGGAATCAATGCTTTTTAAAGTGTAATCCAATTTTTGTTGGATAGTAACTGGAAACAAAATTTATTTCATCACCGTATTGGTTACAAATTTTAATTGCTATTGTTTCAAAACAATTTTTTTCTATGGGTATGTAATGAACATTTTCAAATTCAATATTTGTAGGTATTCTACAATTTTCTATGATGATAGCTTTCAACGCCCGCACTTTGCTACTTCCAAAAACAGATGATTGAACGATATCTGAATAAATCATCACCATTCCATTCAATTCATCTTTATTATTAGCAACAGCTAATTTGAATAGTAATTTGAATAGGTAATTTTGTTTTGAAATTTTTTATATTTTTTTTCTGTTGAAATAATTCAGTTAGTAATATTTTTACATTATAACTTTGATTAACTTTTATATAGAAACTGTCTTCATCAAAAGTCTGCGATATTCGAATTAAATCCCCTCGGTTAGATTCTGACACTTTTTTAAATATTATATCATCATAATTTTTAGGAGTAGAGATATATGTCAAAACTTCATTAAAAAATTCTTTGAAAACTTGATTTCGAGTATACCCGGGATTAGGAGTTATATTTTTAATAAGCATTGGCAAAAAATGAAACTTCCAATCATCCAAATCTAATTCTGAATCGTTATATGAATAATACGTGTAGCCTATAGATTTGGTTACTTTAATTTTTTCGAGAGGTTTTTCAATATTTGTTACATAAACATTATACTGTCCAATATTAATAAAAGCACATTTCTCTTTGTTAAATTCTTCTGTTTGTAGGAAATCGTTCAGATATATTTCTGAAAGACCAACTTTCCAATTTCCATTAAATCAAAGTGAATAGGTAATTTATTTTCGAATGAAGCTAAAGTGTTGTCTGGAAACAGTGTTAAATTATCATTACTTATAAATTAAAACATAAAATGTTGAACTATTTATATGTTGTCCATTCCGGCGTTGATGAACTTCTTAGTTTTGGACTTCTTAGTAAAGGTTTTAGTTTTTGTTTTCTTGTTTCAGGAAACTGTGAAAGTATAGTTGAGGAAATAGAACTACCGGCTAATCTTAGTGTCTTCTTTTTTTCAGGAGATGGTACAGCAACGATAATTACATCACCACTTGGTGTTTCAAACATTCGATAATCAGAACTTAAAGATGGTCTTTCGATTAATTTTTAATCTTTCAACATTTCAGTTTGAGCTAATTTTTTAAATGAATTTTCGTCATCCAAATCATAATGTGTTAAATCGATATCCATACTTGAATTTTCTTTTTTAGGATCATATTCAAACACATCATCAGTAACTAATGGTAAAAAATCGGTCTGTGCTGATGTTGATTTGTATTTAGGTAATTCAGTTTCTGTATATACATTTCGTTTAGAAAAAAATTTTGTTTGAGTACCTATATCAAATGTAAGATTATTAGCTTTTTCTGGTAATTTTTTTGCGTGTCTTTTGTTAATTCCATATTTGAGGAGATTTTGCCGATATAAGGAGATTTTGCCGATATAAATATAATTTATTTTTGCAATGGTTTTAATTTTTTGTCATATAAAACTTTTTTCATTTTTTCATCTAATAAATCCAAGTTTTTATCATTTTGAAATAATTTACTAAATTTTGAAAATATTTCTGGTGACATAACAATCATTCGCTGCATTATGTCTTACTGAGCAATTTTCCTATTACACCAGATAATATAGTACCGATTAAAGTTGGTAAAAATCCACCATTGGCTTTTATACTTTTCTTTGCACAGGCTAGGAATCTTAATTTTTTTTTATGTTTTTTTAATTTAGCTTTTTGTGCTGGTGAAATTTTATTATTACTATTTAATATATTGATTGCAATTTCAGCAATAGTTTTTATAATATCATCATCACAAAATTTAAGAATATTTTCACGAAATTTCTTCTTCTTACACTTTTCTAGTACATGTAATATATGTTGGTTTTTCTTCAATCGTTTCATACTTTTGACAGTTGTTCAAATCACTCGTATCACAGAAGCATATGCAATATTCTTTTGAAAAAATATTAGTTCTAATACGAAACAAATCGTTAACATCTTGTGTTAAATCCAACACAATATAACCATGTGGACTTGAGGTTGATTCATTATATACCCCCAGGAAATCTTTTATATTTTCCGGATATAGTTGTCTAGCAAGAGAAAAAATCTGTGATTTGTCTCGAGGGTTTTTAAAAAGCACTAAATATTTACAATTTAATGAAATATCTCTTGAAAATTTCCCCTGATGAAAAACGTTTTGCGTTAACAATACAATAGATAAATTACGATGGTGTGAACCTTTAGTAAATAATTCGTATATCTGTTTATTTACAGAATCTAACATTAAATCATCTAAAACAATTAATGTAGGTTTATTTTCATTCTCACTAAACTTTTCCGGAATACTGGTATAAAAGTCTATATCAGAAAAATCTATATTTTTCGGAATAGCTGAAATTTCTGGGTTACACCATTTTATTGTTTCAATTCTTGGATGTATCAATCTGTTAATATTTTTAATTAAGTTGCATATAAATGTTGTGTTTCCACAACCAGATGGTCCCGCCACCATCTTTGTAAATGGATGATTAAAATATATCATTATTAATTCGCGTTTTAAAAGTCATTGAAACATAATTGGATTTGTTTTGCAAATATATAAAAACGTGTATAACTTATTCTCATTTTGAAAGATGGAGGTGAAGAAGGTGGAAGAGTTTTTAAAATTATATTCCTCTGTCTTATTAAATGAGCATAAGCAACGTATTTTTCACATGTATAAATACATTCAAGAATTTTCAACAATAGAAAAATTTACGTCAATATACGGAACTCATTTTGCTCTTTGTCCTTGGGCTTACAATAACTCGTCATCTGGACCGGATACATGTAACTGTTGCTTTATAGAAAATTATAAAATAGAATTGAAAAATCTGATTAAATGGTACAAACATAATGTCAAGGGCACAAATAGTATCGGAAATACATAGACCAGCCAGACGAAACTTCCGCCGAAGAAAATTTATTCAAAAAGGTTTAAACGATACATGGCAAATCTATTTATTAGAAATGATTCCATATGCAAAGTATAACAAAGGAAATAAATATTTATTAACTGTAATAGATATCTTGATTTTTTGATCTCTTACCATTGAAATTTTCATTATTAACCATACAAAATACTAGAGCTTTTGTATTTGCCCTATAAATATATTATCCAATGATATGTTATTTGTGTTAGCTGGAATTGTAAATGTTATGATTTCACTTCTGGTATAAAAATATTTCGCGTTAGCCTTTTCCAATACAGTATTATGTGCCATCAAGGATTAATTGTTAAATGTTATACTAGGATTAATTGTTAAATGTTTCATGTATAACGTAGCTTCGATAATTTTTAAATAGCTTTCATCGGCATCGTTAAAGAAAATAAAAAAATCCTGTTTTTCTAGGGCCAAAGCAATTCGAATGTCAACATTATTTAAAAGTAATTTAGGAGTATTGAAGAAATCTACATGTAATTTTCCCATTAATTCTACTACTGTAGAATTGCTGTATGATTTTTTTCTTGATTTAGAACCAGAATTATTAAAATCATTTACATTTGGTTTATCCAATTCCCAACCAGATGCTTCCAGATGTGTTTGACTGCAATCTGTACCATAATTTAGTAAAGTAGTTAAGTATGCTTTATAATGGTATAAGAAGTCTGAAGGAGTGATGTTTTTTCTGTTTAGAGACATTGCATTGTTTAATTAAAGAGTGTAATAAATTATTTACAGCACTGGGCTGCGGAGCTGCCCTTGCTTCAGTTCCAGTTCCTACTTTATCATTTGCACTCCAAACTGATCCATCTTTTTTTTTTAATATTTGAACTTTAAATTTTATATAGGTTGAGGATAAATCTCGATATGTATCTCCATTTCCAAGTGAAACAAATTCAATAGTAGACGGTGATGCCTCTAAAGAATCTAAAGGATTGTATGCTACCTCTTCTGAACGCAAAATACTTGTTTGTACGGGTAATGACGCAAAAAGATCAAGTTCAGATTTCATACATTCCATTTTTAATTGAATATGTCGGAGGTTTTACTTTGCTTTTTTCGTCGTTTCGACTTCAAATGTGTCTTTTTAGAAACTGTTCGTCTTTTAATAGCTCTTTGTCTTTTTATAGTTCTTTATCTTCCACCATACATCGAATGCAGTTGGTTAACTACTGATTTCCGTAAATTTTTTATACCGCTTTTGCTTTGATCAATTACAGCTTCTTTTATGTTTGCACCAGATGCTATATCATTAAAAATATTTTTACTTGTGTTTACAGCCTCTTTTTTAATTAAGTCCCAACCTGATGTAAAAACTAAGTAACGAATTAAACTTCTGAATATATTTCCAAAACCACGACCTCTTTGTATAGCTGGATAAAATTGTAATAAAGGCCCAATATCGTTGACTCCTCCACCTACTTGAGAGGAATAATATCTCACGTAAGCTCTTTCCATGTTTGATAGGATACCATATTTGAGTAGTAGTATTTATATTGTTTTTGGGGAATCAATGCTTTTTAAAGTGTAATCCAATTTTTGTTGGATAGTAACTGGAAACAAAATTTATTTCATCACCGTATTGGTTACAAATTTTAATTGCTATTGTTTCAAAACAATTTTTTTCTATGGGTATGTAATGAACATTTTCAAATTCAATATTTGTAGGTATTCTACAATTTTCTATGATGATAGCTTTCAACGCCCGCACTTTGCTACTTCCAAAAACAGATGATTGAACGATATCTGAATAAATCATCACCATTCCATTCAATTCATCTTTATTATTAGCAACAGCTAATTTGAATAGTTCAGGTAATTTTGTTTTGAAATTTTTTATATTTTTTTTCTGTTGAAATAATTCAGTTAGTAATATTTTTACATTATAACTTTGATTAACTTTTATATAGAAACTGTCTTCATCAAAAGTCTGCGATATTCGAATTAAATCCCCTCGGTTAGATTCTGACACTTTTTTAAATATTATATCATCATAATTTTTAGGAGTAGAGATATATGTCAAAACTTCATTAAAAAATTCTTTGAAAACTTGATTTCGAGTATACCCGGGATTAGGAGTTATATTTTTAATAAGCATTGGCAAAAAATGAAACTTCCAATCATCCAAATCTAATTCTGAATCGTTATATGAATAATACGTGTAGCCTATAGATTTGGTTACTTTAATTTTTTCGAGAGGTTTTTCAATATTTGTTACATAAACATTATACTGTCCAATATTAATAAAAGCACATTTCTCTTTGTTAAATTCTTCTGTTTGTAGGAAATCGTTCAGATATATTTCTGAAAGACCAACTTTCCAATTTCCATTAAATCAAAGTGAATAGGTAATTTATTTTCGAATGAAGCTAAAGTGTTGTCTGGAAACAGTGTTAAATTATCATTACTTATAAATTAAAACATAAAATGTTGAACTATTTATATGTTGTCCATTCCGGCGTTGATGAACTTCTTAGTTTTGGACTTCTTAGTAAAGGTTTTAGTTTTTGTTTTCTTGTTTCAGGAAACTGTGAAAGTATAGTTGAGGAAATAGAACTACCGGCTGAAATTTCTGGGTTACACCATTTTATTGTTTCAATTCTTGGATGTATCAATCTGTTAATATTTTTAATTAAGTTGCATATAAATGTTGTGTTTCCACAACCAGATGGTCCCGCCACCATCTTTGTAAATGGATGATTAAAATATATCATTATTAATTCGCGTTTTAAAAGTCATTGAAACATAATTGGATTTGTTTTGCAAATATATAAAAACGTGTATAACTTATTCTCATTTTGAAAGATGGTGGTGAAGAAGGTGGAAGAGTTTTTAAAATTATATTCCTCTGTCTTATTAAATGAGCATAAGCAACGTATTTTTCACATGTATAAATACATTCAAGAATTTTCAACAATAGAAAAATTTACGTCAATATACGGAACTCATTTTGCTCTTTGTCCTTGGGCTTACAATAACTCGTCATCTGGACCGGATACATGTAACTGTTGCTTTATAGAAAATTATAAAATAGAATTGAAAAATCTGATTAAATGGTACAAACATAATGTCAAGGGCACAAATAGTATCGGAAATACATAGACCAGCCAGACGAAACTTCCGCCGAAGAAAATTTATTCAAAAAGGTTTAAACGATACATGGCAAATCTATTTATTAGAAATGATTCCATATGCAAAGTATAACAAAGGAAATAAATATTTATTAACTGTAATAGATATCTTTTCGAAATATGCTTATGCTTAACCAATTAAAACTAAAAATGCTAATAACGTTTTACTGGGCATGCAAAAGATTTTTAAACGTGCTGCAACACTCCCAAAAAATATTCAATCTGATCAAGGTAAAGAGTTTTTTAACAAAGAATTTAGAAAACTTATGGAAATAAAAAAAATTAATCATTATCATACATATTCTGAAATGAAAGCATCCATAGTAGAGCGTTTCAACCGTATTTTAAAATATGCAATGTGGAAGCAGTTTAGTTGTCAGGGTAATTATAAATGGATATCTATTTTACCCTCACTTATTGAGAAATACAACTCAACATATCATCGTACAATTAAGCTTCAACCTAAAAAAGTTACAAAAGCAAACGAGAAATATATTTTGAAGAATATTTACATGCAGCCGAAATTTTATCAGAAAGCAAAATACAAAGTTGGAGATTATGTACGTATAAGTAAATACAAAGGAAACTTTGCAAAAGGTTATCAACCAAATTGGTCAACAGAAATATTTACAATTAAAGAAGTAAAACGCACAGACCCAATTACTTACAATTTACTTGATTATACAAAAACACCAATTTCAGGTTCTTTTTACGAGCCTGAACTTACTCGAGTCAAAAATCCTGACACTTTTCTTGTTGAAGAAATATTGAAAAGAAAAGGAAATCAGGTTTTTGTTAAATGGTTAGGTTTTGATAAAGATCACAACTCTTGGATAAATAAAAACGATATTATATTTAACTAATTTGCTTTTTTATTTTTAATTTTTTTTAATAAATCAATTAACATTAACATAAATTCATATCAAACACCTGGATTTGATTTTATAATGTTCTAATTTGTATGTACAATAACAGAAAATTTAATTTACATTATACAAAGTAGCAGAAAATTTAACAATAACTGACTTTTTTATTTGCAAAATACAAAGTAGTTAATATAATAAATCAATTAACATTAATATAAATATTTATCAAACACCTGGATTTTTTCTTTAAAAATTTTTTCTGCAATAAACATAACAATTAATCAATAAATACATTTTTTAAATTACTTTAAAACTAAGATGCAATATCAAGGTCAATATCTGCATTTTATTTATCTCATAAATAACAACTGCATTCTTGTGTTAATATTACGTTAAAATAACTGATTGACCGTGAAAGCTTTTTATTAAAAAATACTATTCTTGAACGGTTATTTACCAAAGGTTGCTGGTTATGACAAGGAAGTTTTTTCAGGCAGTGTAAAATCACCTTTCAATTGAAAAATATCACATTTGCCAAATTCAAAAGGCTCTGGAACTGTTAAGTATTTTTCCTCCATAATGTATTATTGTTATATATAATACAGATCTTAATCTTGAATATTTTTTAAAAAACTTAAAAATTTTTAATTTGAAAACTAACTTTTATACTCTAGCAAAAATGTATTTTTTTTTTTCCATCACTATAATATAGGGGTTAATAATTTAGAGCATAAGAAAAAAGAAAACTTAGAATTTTTTTTAATGGTGTAATTTAAAGAATAGTTGACTTTAGTGGTTTGGATTCCCCGGGACGACCGGCCACCCTTTTGTACGTGCTGACGAGCACGGCCGCCCTTTGTACGTGCGCACGGGCGCCCGTCCGCGCCGCCCCGCTGTATCTCAAAAATCCGAAAATTTCTCCCCGTTCTGTACAATGTGCTGGTACCTACCTTAGCTGGGGGGAAACAGGTATAAATAAAAGGCCTCATACAAAGTAATTTATAAGAGCATAAATATTTTAATTTGCATAGTTGTTTAAAAAAATTTGTTTGAAATTCCATCTAATGCATATATTAATATTAAAAAAAACTCGTGACTGGCTACACCCAAATAGAATAAGTCTATTTTAAACAACTTTCATGTTCTATCCCATATTATACAAAGTAATTTACACGAACGAATTTTTTTCAAAATATATTTCAATTAAACACAAATCAATTTTTTTCCTTACAATTGTACCTCCCTCAAATAATAACAATGATATTATATGAAACTTAACTTATTAATTTCGTACAGAGTATAACACACCTAATAACACACCTTCAATTGTTTTTCATTTAAAATTACTTTAAACTAAAATACAAATAACAAGTTGAATATCTGCATTTTATTTGTTATAATAATTTATGTTACTATACTATCACAACAAGATCATTGCACTTACTTGTTCTACATTATCTAGTTGACCTTGTCTATTATTTACGAAAGTGTTTTCCGGAAATTAATTATGCCGGTATCACGATTCTAGGTTAAGTCGTTGAACTTGGGGAAGCTTTTTCGGAAATTAATTATGACGGTATCACGATACTTGATCTCATTTCACGATACTCAGGATTCTTATCCACATTGGCTCTGGCAACTACAATTGCCCTTAGTAGACACAAATTGTCATCATTCTTTATCGTAACAATTCCTCTACGTTTTTTACATTCCTCGTTGAAAGAGATATAATCATTACTTCAAGAATTTCCACGTTCCTGAAAGAGTCCTCGATGTTATACCAACAAAACGTATCAGTACTCAAACCTTCAGAATTGCTTTGGAAAAGTTTACTAATCATTTCCCATATTACATACTTATCAAATGAGTTCAGAGTGAGTTCAGAAGCGTTTTTACAATTTATCCATCCAGGGTCCCTCTCATTAATACCTGCTCCACAAAACGTTATGCCAACCAGATCTGTAGGTTCTAATAGGTTCTAATTTCCTTGTTGCTTCTGCTACTACTTCTCTAACAGCATCTTTTATCCAAGTCACTGGTTCAATTTCATTAGGAACCAGTAATACGTCAAATGTAATTTTTTTACCGAGTACATTGAACCGTTTAACTCGTGTTACGTTATTTTCTTTTACCATGTATCGCGTCAACGAATCGTACGCTCTTGAACCAGACGGAAGCACGGCGAGAGATTTTAAAAAATTTGACATAATTTATTGAGCCATATTTTTTATTTATATATATATATATTTTTTTTTGATCCAATTTTTTTCAATAAGTGCACTAATACTATTACAATATCGATCTTAGCCTCAGCTTTTATCGATCTTAGCCTAAGTTGTATTATCTTATAAAAGTTCATAATATAATGACATTTTTTATTTAAACGTTAAAAACGTTAAGAAAGTAATATTTTATAAGTTTAAATTTAATTGTACATATTCAAATCAATATTATGCAAAACAGACAAAAATAAATTTAATCGCATATTTATTAATTATTACCATTATAAATACTATAAAATTTTTTCTTCTTTTCTTTCTCTCTCCTTCCTTTTCTACTAATAAGTAGAATTCTACTAATATATAAGTAAAATATTTAAATTATGTATTATGCATGTACATATATAAAAATGCTTAGATATAAAAATTATTTGTACAATGCATTATGTATACATGCACTGGTTCCCATTTCTCTACTACAAGTATCCAACTACAACTCTATCATGTTAATCAATATGGTGAGTTATAATAGAATAATAGAATCAATAATACAGTGAGTTACCTTATTGTCCAGTTTCATTATTTGTTTTTTTTTTCCTGTTGTTATATTTTCATTTATTATTTTATTTTATCTTTTATTATTTTTTTTTTTTTCCTTTATTTCTTATTATACCCGTACGATAGGATCGGGTATAATAAAATTACTCCTCCGTTTGTAACACCTCGAAATAAGCGAGCTAGATATACCTTCAAAGGTATGGATCGGATCAGAAAAAAATTCTAAGACTTTTGAGCCATGTCCGTCCGTCCGTCTGGGAGTAATTTGTAGGTTCCCAATTTTTTTTTGGTTGAGTTTGGACCAAACCTTAGGGTAGCTCTCGAACACCTAACTTTTAGATCCCCACCTTTTTTTTGAAATAGAGCTATGAAATTTTAACTGCTGATAGATGTCACAAAAATATTAATTTTATTTTTAATAACTTTTTTTTGTACCCCCACCCGTTACAGAGCTACAGCTCCCCAAAGGTTCAAAAAAGCTCTATATTTAAATTGTTATAGCACAGGTTGTATAAGGTATATCTTCATTTTGAAAACGCCAAACGATTACTACTTTTATTAGCTTTAAAAGTATATATACAATAAATATATTTTTGTGGCATACGGTGTCTTAATTTACCGTTATGCGAAACTAAAATTTTGCAAAATCCTTTAACCCTTCTATCTTCTAAACGGTTTAATTTGGAAACTTGAAATTTTGACAGAAGTTAGATCTTTGAAGATAAGTATGAGTCATTTCAGAAATTTTTTTTGTATCATCCCCGTTTAGGAGCTGTAAGGGGTCAAAAACTGAAAATTTCCAATTTTTAAACACCTGTAACTTGAACACCTGTTAAAATTTTTTTGAAGTAATACACAAAAATTAAAGCTTCAATATTATACTCTTATTTCTGTTAACAACTTTTTTTAATAATATAGGGTTACTTTATAATTCACGAAAGTGTTACTTGATTTTTTCAAATTTTCTAACAAATTTCTTTAACGAATTTTTTCCATTTTGTTTTACTCGATAATTTGAAATTGTTGAGGATATAATGCGTAGTACATAAAAATGTAAATAAATAAACAACATAACGGTTGCTTGAAGAATTTTTATTTATATGATATTGACATACATACATACTTACATAATATCATGTTTATTTACAATATATCGTATATGTCACTAGTGAATGAATGATAAGAGTATATATGTATATTATATAGCGCCGTATTTACATACATACATATATGTATTTTATTGTACTTATTGTAAGAAATTATTCTATGAATGGAAATATTTTTAAAGAAATATTGCAATGTATGGCGATATACTTATAATAATATAAATATACTATGTACGCATTAATATAATATAATATTTAAAATTATATTTACTATTTTACTGATTCTGTGTTTTATACAATTGGTAAAAGATAATTCGGAGTTTTCTTTTTAAATTGTTTAAGAATTTTTTTTAATAATTTTAAGAAGTGGTTTCCTTTCTTCAGCATGTAAGTGGTCTATTCTGATTTGTTCCTACAAGCTTTTACTTTCTTTTTGTTCAATAATATTAAAATTTTGATAATCAACTACTTCGCTTGATATAGGACTGAAATTTAAGATTTTATTATTTTGGTCTTTTTTTTGTTTGAATTTTTATTATTATAATAATTATTATGCCTATAATTTTTATTTACATAATTGTTCCATTATTAATGTTATACCTGATATTTTTACTGTTACTATTATATATACCTATTGTTGTCGGTATACCTATTATTATTATTACTATTTCTATTATTATTATTATAGTTTTTCGGAAAGTTCTTATGATTATTTCTATTTTTTGATTGGGAATTGAAATTTTGTGAATTGTTTATAGAATAGCCTTACCCCGCTTCGAAGAGTATGTCCATTGCTTGTTTTAGAGTTTCTGACTTTCGACAAAATAAAATTGAACGCATTGGTTTAGGAATTTTCTGTTTAAAAATTGTAAGAGCAGAATTTTTATTATAATTTATTACATTTGTAATTGTTGTAAGATCATCGTCAGATAATAACATTTAGTCGTCTAAGAGCAATCTTCATATCGTTATAGAAGTCAACGCAGCTTGTTTTAATTGTTACTGCTTAAGATTTCTTTGATTTCAATTCACGTGGTAACATGATTATTTACATCTATAACTTCTCGTGCTCTGCCACGATGTTTAGATTTAATTACGTCACCAAATATACTTTGTGGCAACTCATTGTATCTTAACATTAACGGACTAATTTTGCTTATTAAATCTATGAGATTTTGGAGATCCCTAAAGTCACCAGCGAATTGAGGTAACTTATGTAAATATTTTAAAGGGTCAATTTATTTCCAAACGCAATGTCATATTGCTATTGGTTAGATTTAGTTGAACAGCGGGGTTACTTGTTATTGAAATATTACCTAATGATGCAGCTAATTCTTATACACTTATTATAAAGGTATTTATTGCCCTTTATACTTTGTATATATTTAGCACTTTTAACAGACGTCGATTGTTAACAACAATTTTTAGAGAATTTTTTTCTTTGTTTTTTGAGAATTTGATTTATTTTTAAAAAGCACGTTTTTATATATTATTATAAAAATTTTTGCTAATTATATAATTTTATAAAAACAATATTTATTTGTAATTTGATTTATTTTAATAAAAAAAATATACTACTTAAAACATAATTGGATTTGAATTTATTTAAATACACTATAATTTAATTTTCTATTTATCTCGATTAAGAAGTAATTGAAATGAAATAATATTATACATTTGATAAAAGTGTTGTATTTTTAAATAATAAAAGAAAAGGTGTTTTATTTTTATACCCGTATGAATTATGTTCAATTATGTTATAATAAATTTCCCATTACGTTTGTGACACCTTAAAGGAGCTGAGCTAGATATAGTGTCAAAGGTATGGATCGGCTCAGAATCGAATTGTGAGTCGATTAAGCCACGTACGTCCGTCCGTCCGCACGATAACTCAAAATACAAAGGAGCTAGGAGACTGAAATTTTTTTTACGTCACTTTTGCAAAATTGTTAGTTTTGCTATTTAAATCCAACATTTTCGGTTGGCGAGTTCGAGTAGCTGCCATACAACTTCTTTCTTTATATAGAAATAACTCAGTATCTATTCAAACTAGATTTCTGAAATTTTGCAAATGATGATCAAGTTTTATGGCAACAACTTCTGTAAAATTTGGTTGTATTGGTGCGACGGGTTCGGGTAGCTGCCATACAACTAATCCGTTTAAATAAGAATAACTCAGTGTCTATTGAAGCTAGGAATCTAAAATTTAGTAAATAGGTGTCGAGTTAGATGCCAACAACTTTTGTAAAATTAGGTTGGTCTAGAGCAGCCGGTTCAGGCTTCTTGCACCTCTTGGAAGTTAATAAAGCTAGACGTCTGAAATCTTGCAAATGATGATCAAGTTTTATGGCAACAACTTCTGCAAAATTTGGTTGTGGTGGTGCGACGGTTTCGGGTAGCTGCCATACAAAATCTCTTTTTAAATGAAAAGAACTCAGTGTCCGTCCGCACGATAACTCAAAAAATAGAGGAGCTAGGAGGCTGAAAATTTTTTTACGTCACTTTTGTAAAATTGTTAGTTTTGCTATTTAACTCCAGCATTTTCGGCCCTCGGGTTCGAGTAGCTGCCATACAACATCTTTCTTTAAATGGAAATAACCCAGTGTCTGTTCAATCTAGGTATCTGAAATTTTGCGAATGATGATCAAGTTTTATGGCAACAGCTTTTGCAAAATTTGGTTGCGGTGGTGCGACGGGTTCGGGTAACTGCCATACAAAATCTCTTTTTAAATGAAAAGAACTCAGTGTCCGTCCGCACGATAACTCAAAAAATAGAGGAGCTAGGAGGCTGAACATTTGTTTACGTTACTTTTGGAAAATTGTTAGTTTTGCTATTTAACTCCAGCATTTTCGGCCCCTGGGTTCGAGTAGCTAACATACAACGTCTTTCTTTAAATGGAAATAACACAGTGTCTATTCAATCTAGGTATCTGAAATTTTGCGAATGATGATCAAGTTTTATGGCAAAACTGCTGCAAAATTTGGTTGTGGTGGTGCGACGGGTTCGGGTAGCTGCCTTACAAAATCTCTTTTTAAATGAAAAGAACTCAGTGTCCGTCCGCACGATAACTCAAAAAATAGAGGAGCTAGGAGGCTGAAATTTTTTTTTCGTCGCTTTTGTAAAATTGTTAGTTTTGCTATTTAACTCCAGCATTTTCGGCCCCCGGGTTCGAGTAGCTGCCATACAACGTCTTTCTTTAAATGGAAATAACCCAGTGTCTATTCAATCTAGGTATCCCAGAGTTGACACAGTCTACTCTACTGCACTCTTCCTCGTTTGTTTCAAAATGAAATATGGTAATTTAAATTTTTGGAATAAAAAAAAATTTTATTTAATAAAATTCTAATTTTAATATGAGGTAGTTGTAATAAAATAATATTATAAATTTGATGCAACACTTTATTTTTAAATAATAGAAAAAAAGGTTGTGTTATTAAAATACATTTTCTTCAGAAAATTTATTGTATTTTAATTTTGGAATAAAAATTTTTATCCAATAAATTAATTATTGAAATATTTTATATAAATTAATTATTGAATAATTTTTTTTCAGTTAAATTTACTTTTGATTTTAAAAAAAAATTTTGTAATAATATTACATTAATTTTGGAGTAAAATAATATTTTAAATTTGATTTAACTATTTTAAAATTTTTTTTGCGAGCAGTTTATTTTTAAAAAATTTATTTTAAAATTTACTTTCAGTTGGAAAATTTATGAATTAGGAAATTTGAATAAGCTAAATTTTAACTTTTGCAATTTGGTTAGCTTGATTTATGTAATCAATCACTTTATAAAATTAAAAAAAAATTTAAAATATAATGCAACACTTTGTAACATTAATGGAATACCAAAAATTCCCTTTTTACCTTATTTATTTAATACATAGATAATATACTTTATTTAATACATATAGTAATATTATTATTTTATTTTTAATTACTTTAAAGGCCTCTTTTATATTAATTGGAGATTTTTGTTCTTGGTTGATTTTTTTTTTGTTTTGTTGTTGAGGGTTGACTGTTGATTTTTTTGTTGTTGGTTGACTGTTGAGTTTTTTTGTTGTTATTGGTTGACAGTTGACTATTGATTTTTTTTTTCATTGTTATTGGTTGACTGTTGATTTTTTTTGTTGGTGGTTGACTGTTGTTTTTTTTTTGTTGCTATTTTTCTCTTTGATACGGCTACTTTATATTTTGTTTACACCCCAGTAGATAGGTAGGCACTTGGGCCAGACAGGTCAGTAGGTCAAGGTCACCCGGAAGCAGGTCAAACTGTAATTAGGTCAGACAGAAGTAGGTTAACGACATAAAATTAGGTCAGACAGGCGGCGGCGACCGTCAGACAACTCTTGTTGTTTATAAGGATTGTATACTTGTTTTAAGTAATAGGTAAACATGGAAAAACAGTAAGAAAAATATTTTTTTTATGCTTGCAAATTTTAAGATGTTGTTGTTTGTTGTTTTGTCTTTCGTTTTTTTTTATGAAGTATTTAAAGAAGAGGAAAGAAAAACCATTAATTAATTGTTATGTAAGAATGTTGAAAAAAAAACAAGAAATCAAAAATATCTAACGTGGTGCAGGTCTACTTCTTATTGATGTATACTTGGCTTAAGTAATAGGCGCATATGAAAAGTAGAAACAAAAAAATGGTTAATGAATGTAAAAGGAAAAAAATAAAAAAAGTTTAAACGTACAAGATAAAACAATTTTAAAAGGTACAACCCATCTTTAAAATTCATAAAGAAAAAGTGCAAACCTGTTTTTCTGTCTACATAATGATCAAACGATTGAAAAAAAAATTATGCGTTTTCAGATGTACCTAACTATTTGTGTTGTTTTTTTTTTTTTCTACTTTAACTATTTAAAGAAGTTAAAAGAAAAAAACTAATGATTATTGTCGGTGTGTCGTGTAAGATATTTTTGTTTGTAAGAATGTTTAAAAAAAAAAATATGAATGAAAAGAAGACAAACAGGAAATTAAAGCTGTGGAAGTACTTAACGACTAACATGTTGCTTAAGTGCATTGTATGTTGCATAATCTGCGAAGAATAAAAAAAGAAAAAATTTCAAGTAGGTTAATTGCATTTGTCACCTATTTTGAAAACAAGAATATAAAAATAAAACAGATTTATTCTGTGTTCAAGAAAAAAATATGAATAAAAAGAAAACAACAAGAAATCAAAAATATCTAACGTGGTACAGGTATACTTCTTGTTGATGTATACTTAGCTTAAGTAATAGGCGTATATGAAAAGAATAAGAAAAAATACTTTATAAAATTTAAAGAGAAAAATGAAAACAGAACAAAAAGATGTGTAACTACGTTTCTTTAAAATTTTAAAACTAATTTTAAAAAAATTAAAAGAAAAAGTGCAAACTGCTTTTTAAATGTTACATAAAGATTCAACCTTGACAAAATTGATGCAATTTTGAGATGCTTTTATTTCTTCTTGTTATCTTTTTTCTATGAAGTATTTAAAGAAGAGGAAAGAAAAAAATTCTAAGTATCACCGTATAAGATTTTATTGTTATGTAAGAATGTTGAAAAAAAAAAACAAAGGAATAAAAGCGATTCAAAATAAGTTACGAGTAATTGCTTTTTTTAAAGTAACAAGCAAGACATTATGTATAAATTTGTAAAAAGTTAAAAAATTGTTAATAGAGTGAAAATTCTAGGATTAGAAACGTTCGCGATTGGTTGTCATAATAAAATAAAAATCGGAAATTAAAAAAAAAGAAATTAAAATGAATACAGAAAAATTCACAATAAAATCAATAAAATCAGTGAATGTAAAACGATTCAACATTTTTGGAAAAAAATTGGAGTTTATAATAAATGCAGTACCAGACAACAAAGATCCAATAGATTGGATTAAAACCGGTATTGAAGAATTATTCAGCAATTTACTTGAAAATGTTGATCCTACTGACAAAATTGGTGTCACTTTTGGATGCCAAAGTTTTCATGAACGTGGTCCAGCGTGGACCAATTTTAAAGAAGCAAAAGATCTTGACATTTCGGAAATTTGGAAAGTTATTTCCAACATTTTTCAAAGCAACTCCGAAGGATTATCTACAGATACGTTCTGTATAAATGTTACATATATACGACTTCCAGCAGGAAGTGGAAGAGGAAAAAGATACAACAATTTTGAAGAAGAATGTAATAAAAGAAGAGGCATAATTTCAATCAAAAACAAAGATAATTTATGCTTACCACGTGCGTTAGTTGTTGCTATCTCATTCATAGAAAAATCAGTTGACTACTGTAAAATGCGAAAAGACACAGGTCAACTTCAGTTGAAAGCAGCATTACAACTAATAAGAAATTCAAATGTAAGCATCCCAGCAAAAGGAGCTAGTATCAGTGAGCTCAAAAAATTTCAACTGTACCTCTCTAAATATCAAATTGTAGTTTTTGATTTCAGAGGAAAAGGAAAATCAATTATTTTTCAAGGTGAAGAAGATAAGGAAAAAAGATTGAATTTGATATACGATGAAGGTCACTTCAATGTAATTACATCATTAACAGCAGCATTTAGTTGTGATTACTTTTGCCAAACATGTAATGTTCCGTATAACAATAGATTGTCTCACAGATGTAAACAGTCGTGTTTCTTTTGTAAATCATCTCCAGCATGTGACGTAAATTTTCCAAATATTAAATGTGATGTATGCAATCTAAGTTTTAAAGGTCAAACTTGTTTTGATAATCATAAAGCAAGATCATCTACAAATAAAAAATCTATTTGTACTCTTATAAATTCCTGTACAAAATGCTTTAAAGTATACAGAATCGATGTAAATCATATATGCTATGGACATTTGTGTAAAAACTGTAATATAAATGTAGCTTCAGACCACCAATGCTTTATTACACCGTGTAAAGAATTAGCTGAACTTAAAAATATATTATATATTTTCTACGATCTCGAAACAACTCAAGATGATATCATCGGGGAGAAACTTCATGAAGGTGTTGCAATAGGGGATATAATTGAACATCAGCCTGATTTATGTATTTTTGAACAACGTTGCACGCATTGTATATTGTCTAATGTTGAAAGATGCAATTTTTGTGGACTTCGAGAACATGTGTTGAAACGAAATCCAATACAAATGTTCTTAGAATATATACTCAACCAAAGAAAGATATTTCATAAAGTTGTAGTTATTGCACATAACGGACAAGCATTTGATAATCAGTTTTTATTAAACTATATCTTAGAGAAAACCATCATCAAACCAAAACTAATTATGAGGGGAACAAAGATAATTTTAATGCTGTTAGATAACGTGAAATTTATTGATTCACTAAACTATTTTCCAATGCCGTTATCTAGTTTACCGAAGGCATTTGATTTAGATATAAATTTAAAAAAAGGATATTTTCCTCATATGTTTAATCGTAAAAATAATATAAAATATAATGGAAAGTTACCCAATCGGAAATATTACTGTTATAATTCAATGAGTGCATCAGAAAGAAAACAATTTCTTGAATGGTATGAAGAAAATAAAAACAAGTCTTTTAACCTCCAAAAGGAACTTGTAGAATATTGTATGAATGACGTAAAAATTTTGACAGCAGCCTGTATTAAATTCAGACAGCTATTTTTGGAAGAATGTAAGGTTGAGCCATTTTTAGAGGCCACTACAATTGCATCAGCGTGTAATTTGGTTTTTAGAAGGAATTTTTTAAAACCGTATACAATTGGACTTATACCTAAACAAGGATATCGCTTATCAGAAAACCAGTTAATCATTGCCATAAAATGGTTAATGTGGGAAGAAAAACGAAGAAAAATAAAAATTCAGCATAGTGGTAACGGAAAGGAAAAAGTAATTTTTGGTCTTCGTGTTGACGGATATTGCACAGACACAAAACAAATATTTGAGTTTTATGGCTGTTATTACCATAGCCATCCAAAATGTTTCAAAAATAATAATAATAAAAAATATGAAACACGTTATGAGGCTACATTATCCAAAGCCAATAAATTACGCTCTATAGGTTATCAAGTAATTGAAAAGTGGGAGTGTGAATTTCGAAACGAAATGAGATCAAAAGAATACATAGAATTTTTCGCAAAATTGGAGAACGAAAGTTTGATACTACTAAAACCACGTGATGCGTTTTATGGCGGTAGAACAGGAAACACAAGAACATATTATAAATGTGCGCCTGGTGAAAAAATAATGTATGTAGATATATGCTCACTATATCCTTGGGTGTGTAAATATGGAAAATTCCCAGTGGGTCATCCAAAAGTTCATGTTGGAAAAATTGAATGCAATAAATTAAATTTAAATGATACTGAAGGATTAATAAAGGCATTGATACTTCCCCCAGAAAAACTCTATCACCCGGTTTTGCCTATAAATCAAAATAATAAGCTAATGTTTTCGTGCTGTCAAACATGTAGTTTGGAAATGAATAATGATGACTGCTCGCATGACAATCGTAGTAGGTCAATTTTAGGAACGTGGGTTATAGATGAAGTAAGAGAAGCTGTTAAACAGGGATACAAAATTGTGGAAATATACGAGGTATGGGAGTATACTGTTAAACAATTTAATCCCCTTACATCACAACAAGGAATTTTTACAGAAATGATGAGTTCCTTAAAATTAAACAAGAAGCTTCTGGCTGGCCTAGCTTTTGCAAAACACCAAAGGAAAAGTGCAAATATTTAGAAAAATTTTCGAAAGTAGAAGGCATAAATTTACAGTTTAACGATATAGAAAAAAATCCTGGACTTAGATCATTAGCTAAGTTAATGTTAAACTCTTTCTGGGGTAAATTTGGACAGAGAGAAAATCAATCAAAAACTGAAATAATAAATGAGCCTTATGAATTATTTACTATTCTTACTGATCCTTCGAAGAATGTAAATCAAATAACTCCAATAAACGAAAAAACAGTTTTGGTAAATTGGGAATACAAAGAAGAAACAGCTGAATCATTATCAACAGTTAACGTTTGCATAGCTGCTTACACTACCACACAAGCTCGTTTAAAATTGTATTCTTACTTAGATAATTTAAAAGAACGAGTTTTGTATTACGATACAGATTCAATAATATATGTAGCACGTGAAGGAGAATATAATCCTCCAACTGGAGTTTTCATAGGAGATATGACAGATGATAAAATAAATAATTTAGGAATAGGTAAATAAAAAATAATATTCTTTCATAAAAAAGTATAATTGGAATTTATGTAGAAGAGTTTTCTTAAATTTAGAACACTGTTAAATGCAACAATGTTGCGAAATATGTTATATAAAAAAATTATAGTTTTATTATTATCAATTAGAATTTATTACATTAATAAACAACTTACTTTACAACTTTTTGTTTTTAATTAGTTTTCTTAAGGATTTTGATTTCTAAACATTGATAATACAATTTTTTAGAAGAAAAATTTAGTATAAATAAAGTGGAATTTTTCTTAAGATATGTCAATTCAAAGACAGAGCTCAACATAATAATAATACAGAAAAAAGGAAGCAAAAATGGAAAACACAGCAGAAATTTTCGCCTACGCTCAGCAAATAGAGCCAACACAGGAGTTAGCCCCAATTAAACGGAAAAGAATAAGAACTCAACAGGAATCGCAGACACTTCATCAACAACAACATCATCATCATCATCATCAACAACAACAACAACAACAACAACAACAACAACAACCACAACAGCAACAACATCAACAATTTCAACAACAACAACAAGAAGAAATCATTCTTCTTCAAGAAGAAGAACCACCAACAAAAAAAAGCTTCAAAGAAGCTTTTAATAACAAAAATGTGGAAACTAGAAAAAGTTTCCTAAAAACTAAAGATATGGAGCAAGATGCTCTATATCATATAATAAATGTTAAGCAAATAAAGACCATTTATGGTTTTAAGTGGGTCTTTGTGACCCACAATTTAATTATATTTGTACCTCAAAAATATTCTGATATTTTTGAGAATTCAGATTTTGTAAAAGAAATAAAAGAAAAAGAACATTTTGTATATAAAGATAAAAATTTAAATTTAAATATTATAGATATATCTGAGTCGTTTGGTAAAATATATGCAAATTACCAATAAAAGATGTAAATTGGTTTATAGTTATATAAGTTTTTATTATTCATAAATAAATATAAATTTCAAAAAAGGTATAAATTTCTTTTATTTAGTTGCTTTATTTTTCAGATTCATGTTTAAATGTACTTAATGTTAATATGTATATGTAGTTATAAAATGGATTTATTTAATTTTTTTCGTAAAAACACAGGTATTTCATAAAAGAGCCGAGAAAAATTACATCATACATTAAATTTTTGAACTGGAATAAAAATCTCTACTTTTAACCTTGTAACATTCTTTTCTTTACAGATATGAATTTTTTACTATTTTAGATCTTGGCATGATTTTTAATGGGATATCAGTGATGAAGAAGAAGATCCAGATTATTTAGAAATTATACCAAATTTATAAAATAACAAATTATACCTAATTTATAAATAATGAAATAAATAACAAATTATATAGTTACAAAATTGTTTTATTTAATATCTTTTTTTCTTTCGTAAAAATACAGGTATTTCATAAAAGAGTCGAGAAAAATTACATCGTATATTAAATTTTTGAACCGGAATATAAATCTCTTCTTTCAACTTTGCAACATTCTTTTCTTCACAGGTCTTTATGTATTTTTTAACATATTCCTTTACATTTGGCTCTGCAGTTTTATTATATGCAATTACTGCATGTAGGAAATCAATCAAACTGTAAAACTCGTCAGCTTCCTCTTTGTTAATGCTAAGATTCTGTCCTACTGTAGATTTTAATCCACTTTGTAAACATAATTTTGAATTTTTAATTGACTGCTTGGAAAATTTTTTATGAAATAGGTCATAAAATTTACACCATTCATGATATTTTAAAATAATTGGTTTCATTCCAATCCAATGAAGAACACTTGCAACTTCAAAAAAATCTGTGTCAAATCCGACAACTATTTTTAATGTGTGACTTCTGTTGAGAAATTATGTATAACTCAGCAACAAATTAATGCTAGGACTTTGCTCTTCCATTATTTTAATTACACTAAAGTTTATTATTAAATGTTATATCTCTTAGGAAGACATGATTGAGAAATATTATAATTTTCAAATATATGGTGAAAAGTATTTATTATATTTTTGTCATTTTCTATATGATTTTCTTTATTAAATTGTTTTAAAAAAGCGTTCATACTATAACCGCAACATCTATACCATGTATAAACACAACAATATTGCCCACAAACATCTGAATAGTTACTTTGTAACTGTTTCTTATTAAAAATTATACATTGATTTTTTAAGTAACTTAAAATTTCTAATTTATCTGGTTTTCTACCAAACGAATCAAAATATTCAACACAGCCATTCTTTGGCTTAAAAATAGCTAACCAATGTGTTCCCGGATCTTTTGATTTATCAGTGTTTACAATTAAAAAAGTTTGTTTTTCAATTATTCAGGGGAGTTGATCCAGAGCAAAAACTCCTTTAAAAAATTTACGTGTGTGTTTGTTACATCCATTTACTATTCTTACTGATCCTTCGAAGAATGTAAATCAAATAACTCCAATAAACGAAAAAACAGTTTTGGTAAATTGGGAATACAAAGAAGAAACAGCTGAATCATTATCAACAGTTAACGTTTGCATAGCTGCTTACACTACCACACAAGCTCGTTTAAAATTGTATTCTTACTTAGATAATTTAAAAGAACGAGTTTTGTATTACGATACAGATTCAATAATATATGTAGCACGTGAAGGAGAATATAATCCTCCAACTGGAGTTTTCATAGGAGATATGACAGATGAGCTTGAAGAATATGGAATTGGAAGCTATATTACAGAATTTGTTAGTGGTGGTGCTAAGAACTATGCATACAAAATATATAGTACCAACTCCAAATGCGAAAAAACTGTTTGCAAAGTGAAAGGAATTCGTTTAAATTACAACGCTTCACAAGAAATAAATTTTGGCTCTATGAAACAATTAGTTAAAAAATTAAACAACTTTCAACAAATAAATATAACATAACCTAGTATTCGCCGAACATACGATTACAGAGTCATCACTGTTCATGAAATAAAGTCATATCGAATAAATTCCAGAAAACGAATTTTTGCAGATGATTATACTTCAGTTCCTTATGGCTTCAAAAAGAAAAAAATTTTAAAAATTATTGTTAATATGTATATTGTAAAAATTTTGTATTAAACTATTAAATTACAGCATTAAACAAAATCTTTTAATTTTACCGTTTTTAATTTTCAGAATATAGCCAAAAAATTTACATATATATTTACTGATTTTATTCAAATTCACATTTGCAGTTTAACTCTTCAATAATAATGTCAAAAGCACAAATAGTATCTGAAATTCATCGTCCAGTTAGACGTAGATTTCGGAGACGAAAAATATCTCAAAGAGGGTACAATGATACATGGGAAATTGATCTTGTAGATATGTCGGCCTATCAAAAAGTAAATAATGGATACAAGTTTCTCTTAACTGTTATCGATATATTTTCAAAATATGCAAATGCCGAAAAAGTTAAATCAAAGGCAGCAGATGACGTAGTTAAAAGTATGGGAAAGATTTTTAAAAGGGAGGGGAAGTCTCCAAAAAATATTCATTCTGACCAGGGAAAAGAATTTTTCAACAAAAAATTCCAAAATTTAATGAAAAGCTATAAAATAAATCACTATCATACTTATTCAGAAATGAAGGCTAGTGTTTGTGAAAGGTTTAACAGAACATTAAAATCAATTATGTGGAAACAGTTTAGTTTACAAGGAAATTTTAAATGGATAGAATTTTTACCAAAACTAATTGAAAAATATAATAACACAAAACATAGTACAATTAAGTTAAAACCAAACCAAGTTACATCACAAAATGAAAAACAAATTCTTCGTTCAATTTATAATTACCCTAAAATATTTAATAAGGGAAAATTTAATGTTGGTGATTTTGTTAGAATTGCAAGGTCTAAAGGTACTTTTCAAAAAGGATATGAACTTAACTATTCAACTGAAGTTTTTAAAATAGCTTTCAAAAACAAGACAGACCCGATTACATATAGTTTAAAAGATTATAAAAATAAATTAGTTCGTGGTGGCTTCTATGAACAGGAACTGACTAGTGTCAAAGACCCAATGCTTATTTAATTGAAAAAATTTTACAACGAAAAGGCAATAAAGTATATGTGAAATATTTAGGTTTTGATAATAGTCATAATCAATGGATAAGTAAATATGATATTCTTTCATAAAAAGTGTAATAAGAATTTATGTAGAAAATTTTTTCTTAACTTTAGAGCACTATTAAATGCAACAATGTTGTAAAAATGTTGTAAAAATGGTAATAGAAAAAATAAAAATAGAAAAATATTTACTAATAAAAATAAATAATTTAGGAATAGGTAAATAAAAAAATAATATTCTTTCATAAAAAAGTATAATTAGAATTTATGTAAAAGATTTTTTCTTAACTTTAGAACACTGTTAAATGCAACAATGTTGCAAAAATGTTAATAGAAAAAATAAAAATAGAAAAATATTTACTAATAAAAATAAATAATTTAGGAATAGGTAAATAAAAAATAATATTCTTTCATAAAAAAGTATAATTGGAATTTATGTAGAAGAGTTTTCTTAAATTTAGAACACTGTTAAATGCAACAATGTTGCGAAATATGTTATATAAAAAAATTATAGTTTTATTATTATCAATTAGAATTTATTACATTAATAAACAACTTACTTTACAACTTTTTGTTTTTAATTAGTTTTCTTAAGGATTTTGATTTCTAAACATTGATAATACAATTTTTTAGAAGAAAAATTTAGTATAAATAAAGTGGAATTTTTCTTAAGATATGTCAATTCAAAGACAGAGCTCAACATAATAATAATACAGAAAAAAGGAAGCAAAAATGGAAAACACAGCAGAAATTTTCGCCTACGCTCAGCAAATAGAGCCAACACAGGAGTTAGCCCCAATTAAACGGAAAAGAATAAGAACTCAACAGGAATCGCAGCCACTTCATCAACAACAACATCATCATCATCATCATCAACAACAACAACAACAACCACAACAGCAACAACATCAACAATTTCAACAACAACAACAAGAAGAAATCATTCTTCTTCAAGAAGAAGAACCACCAACAAAAAAAAGCTTCAAATAAGCTTTTAATAACAAAAATGTGGAAACTAGAAAAAGTTTCCTAAAAACTAAAGATATGGAGCAAGATGCTCTATATCATATAATAAATGTTAAGCAAATAAAGACCATTTATGGTCTTAAGTGGGTCTTTGTGACCCGCAATTTAATTATATTTGTACCTCAAAAATATTCTGATATTTTTGAGAATTCAGATTTTGTAAATGAAATAAAAGAAAAAGAACATTTTGTATATAAAGATAAAAATTTAAATTTAAATATTATAGATATATCTGAGTCGTTTGGTAAAATATATGCAAATTACCAATAGAAGATGTAAATTGGTTTTTAGTTATATAAGTTTTTATTATTCATAAATAAATATAAATTTCAAAAAAGGTATAAATTTCTTTTATTTAGTTGCTTTATTTTTCAGATTCATGTTTAAATGTACTTAATGTTAATATGTATATGTAGTTATAAATTGGATTTATTTAATTTTTTTCGTAAAAACACAGGTATTTCATAAAAGAGCCGAGAAAAATTACATCATACATTAAATTTTTGAACTGGAATAAAAATCTCTACTTTTAACCTTGTAACATTCTTTTCTTTACAGATCTATATGAATTTTTTACTATTTTAGATCTTGGCATGATTTTTAATGGGATATCAGTGATGAAGAAGGAGATCCAGATTATTTAGAAATTATACCAAATTTATAAAATAACAAATTATACCTAATTTATAAATAATGAAATAAATAACAAATTATATAGTTACAAAATTGTTTTATTTAATATCTTTTTTTCTTTTGTAAAAATACAGGTATTTCATAAAAGAGTCGAGAAAAATTACATCGTATATTAAATTTTTGAACCGGAATATAAATCTCTTCTTTCAACTTTGCAACATTCTTTTCTTCACAGGTCTTTATGTATTTTTTAACATATTCCTTTACATTTGGCTCTGCAGTTTTATTATATGCAATTACTGCATGTAGGAAATCAATCAAACTGTAAAACTCGTCAGCTTCCTCTTTGTTAATGCTAAGATTCTGTCCTACTGTAGATTTTAATCCACTTTGTAAACATAATTTTGAATTTTTAATTGACTGCTTGGAAAATTTTTTATGAAATAGGTCATAAAATTTACACCATTCATGATATTTTAAAATAATTGGTTTCATTCCAATCCAAAGAAGAACACTTGCAACTTCAAAAAAATCTGTGTCAAATCCGACAACTATTTTTAATGTGTGACTTCTGTTGAGAAATTATGTATAACTCAGCAACAAATTAATGCTAGGACTTTGCTCTTCCATTATTTTAATTACACTAAAGTTTATTATTAAATGTTATATCTCTTAGGAAGACATGATTGAGAAATATTATAATTTTCAAATATATGGTGAAAAGTATTTATTATATTTTTGTCATTTTCTATATGATTTTCTTTATTAAATTGTTTTAAAAAAGCGTTCATACTATAACCGCAACATCTATACCATGTATAAACACAACAATATTGCCCACAAACATCTGAATAGTTACTTTGTAACTATTTCTTATTAAAAATTATACATTGATTTTTTAAGTAACTTAAAATTTCTAATTTATCTGGTTTTCTACCAAACGAATCAAAATATTCAACACAGCCATTCTTTGGCTTAAAAATAGCTAACCAATGTGTTCCCGGATCTTTTGATTTATCAGTGTTTACAATTAAAAAAGTTTGTTTTTCAATTATTCAGGGGAGTTGATCCAGAGCAAAAACTCCTTTAAAAAATTTACGTGTGTGTTTGTTACATCTTAATACGTCACTTATCTCTAGGGTATTCATCAATCAAATTGATTCAAGTCATATACTTTAGTTGTTTCTTTAATAGAATTAGATAAAAACTCTTTTTTGATTTTTTTATTTGTTATAATAACATCAAATTTTTCTAGTATTTGACAGAGCTCTTTATTTATTTTATCGTTCCAAAAGAGTAATTACACATTTCCAAAAGAGTAATTATCAAAATTATCATTTATAAAATCCCTAGTTGGAAATTTATACTTGAGATCTTTTACAAACTTTTTACAAGGTTCTTTAAAAGCAACTATACAAATATCTTTCGCAAACAAGGTATTATTATCATCACTACAAAATGTTACATCCAGAAGTGCACAAGACAGTGACATTTTGTCAAATATTCAAATTTACTTTTATATATGCTATTTATAGGTTTGAGAATATATTTCGGTTTTTATCAATTTGTAAACTTGCATCAAACTCTCCATAAACAATAGCAGTCAGTGTAGATGTAAGTGGTTTTGATAGTCTTGCCTCAATTCTAACTGTACCTTGATTTAGTAGACCTTGACACACTTCATTTCCTGACGAATCTGGAGTTAAATCAAAAGCTAGAATGAAAAACCCATTACTAAACATGGTTTTTGTTATCTGATGACCTTTATCATTATGGTAAATTCCAGTTCCCGAAAAAAGTGTACTGTATGCTCTTGTACAGCAATTATTTTCATCTGAAAAACTGGTTTCAATTGCTGAATTAGGTATTTGAACACCATTTACGTTTAACACAAATTGTGAAATATCAAAATGTTTAAAATTGTATGGGTTTTTTGACCTTTTTCCAGAGTAACCTGTATTTTCTGTCATGCAAAAAATGATTGTGTTTGGCAACTGTCCAATAAAAACATTATCAAGTGATATTGATGAACTATTCTGTGGAATGGTAAAAGTTTTTACCTCTACCCGTTTGTAATTGTATTTGGCATTAGTTTTTTCCAATACAGCATTATGTGCTAATAGCACACTAGGATTAATTGTTACATGTCTCATAAATAAAGTGGCTTCTAAAATTTTCAGTTGAGATTCATCAGTATCATCTGCAAAGAGGTAAAAATCTAGTTTTTCTAATGTTAGGACAACTCGAACATCGACATTGTTTATGAGAAGTGTAGGTTGGTTAAACATATCTAAATGTAATTTCCCCATAAGTTCCACTACATTGCTATTTTGGTATAATTTTTGACGTTCTTTTGAACCACTATTATCTGTTTTTGCTATATTTGGCTTATCTAGCATCCATCCACCACACTCCAAATGCGTTGTAGCGGCATCCGTACCATAATTTAACAATGATTCAATATAAGCTCTGTAATGATAATTTCCATCTGATGGAGATATATTCTTTCCATTTAGTTGAACATTGCATTGTTTTATTAATGAATGTAACATATTATTAACCACACTTGATTGTTGTATAGGTGTTCCATCAGTTTTTTTATCTTTATTCCATTGAGTTCCATCTTTTTTTAAAATTTGTACTTTTAATTTTAGATATGTCGAAGACAAGTCTCTATATGTATCACCGTGCCCTAGTGAAACAAATTCTATGACAGACGGATTATCTAAAGAAGCAATAGGGTTATAGGAAACTTCTTCAGATCGTAGAATACTTGACTGAATAGGCTGTGTTTTAAAAATATCAAGCTCTGATTTCATACATTCAATCATAATTATTCAAAAATATCTGTTTGTTTGTTTTTGTTATTAACTTTGCGTCGCTTCGACGTAAAATAATTTAAATTATTAATGAGAGGTCTTTTTATAGATTTCCTTCGTTTTCTTTTGCCTTGTCCATACATTTCATTGAGTTTCCGAACTGCACCTCGTCTTACATTTTTCATTATCTCTTTACTTCGATCTTGAACCACTTCTTTTACATTTGCACCTGTGGCAATATCAGATAATGCATTAATACCAGAGTTAATAACCTCTTTTTTTAATATATTAGCTCCAGACGTAAATATTGGTTTTAAATATCTAAAAAGACCACCAGAAAAAGCTCCCTAACCCTCGTCCCCTTTGGTAAGGTACAATTGAGTGTAACAAAGGACCAATATCCTCAAGACCTTTTCCTGATTGAACTAAATAATATTTGTAGTACGCTCTCTCCATAATGAATAAAATAAAATAATATATAGTTTTGTAAAATCGCTTTTATTTATACTTTTTTAAAATGTAATACAATTTTTGTTGGAATTGAACTATTGGAAAAGTTTATTTTGTATCCATATTTATCACATAAAAGTAATGAAATGTTATTAAATGATTTCTCCACATTGCAATATTGAATATATCTGGTTTACTAATGGGAATCAATTGTACACTATCTATAAAAGTTTTGAAAGCTTCTATTACACGTGATTTATATTTTTTAAAATCTGTAACTTTAAAAGATACTTGATTGAAACATGTTGTTAAAAGTCCTTCGAGGGTATAAGCGTAATTTGCTCTTATTTTTATATCTATTTTAGGCTTAGTAACACATATTGTGGTGTAACTTAAATTTTTAGGCATCTCCTCAGCTTTTATTGGTTGTGTATAATGAACTTCATCGTTTATAAAATTAAAAATTCCCCAAATCAACTGTCGTTCAACTTCTTTTCTTGTAAACCTATTAAGTGGGCGTATATTTTGAATTAGTGTTGGTAGTAGAAAAACTTTCCAGTCGCATATCATTTGTTTTTCTATGTATGGAATATATGATGTTCCAACCCCTATCATATCTTTCTGCATACCTTTAATAAATATTTGAGTACTTTTTTCCCATTCTTCACCATACACATTTGGAACGAAATCATTAACATACATTTCTGAAATACCGACTTTCCACCTTGAATCACACATGTATTTATTCATTTTATTTGTAAAAGATGATAATGAATTTTCTGGATAAAAGTTCATAGATGAATCACTGAGTAAAGTGGCATAAAATTCATCATTTACTTGTATGTTGTCCATGAGCTTGCGGATTTATTCTTACGAATTGGAAAATTAAGTTCTGTTTGAGTATTACCTACTGCTGACCTTAAAACACGTCTTGATGAATTATTCAACTCTTTGCTATTTATAGTTTTTTCTTTTTTCGTTGGTGGGCTTGGGCTATCTAAAGTTACAGTTATAATGTCCGCTGTATCAGTTTCAAAAATTTCTACATTTTGATTTCTAATTGATTTTCTTTTTCTAAGGCGTTCTTCAGTTGCAGCTGACAATGCTTTTGTTAAAACATTTTCCTGAATTTCATCATCAAATACTTCGTCATCAGCTTCTTTTTCATATACTTCTTCTTCTTCAGGAACAACTTGTATTCCTACATTCTTATATTCAGGAAAATGCGATTGAGCTTCTGCATCTATATACATTGGTTTTGCACGAGTTTGAGTACCTTTTGTTTTCGTAATTTTTACTTTCTCCTCTTTATTTCTAGGAAGTACTCTATTTTTGTTTCTTATTTTAAATAAATTTTGTCTGTATAATACCATTTTTGAGTGTCTGTTAGATATTTATTTAACAATATTTTTTTCATATTTTTATCCAACTCATTTAATTCAAAGTCTGCATTTTGTTTCATTTTCTCATAAATCTCGGGTTTTAGTATAATCATTTTGTTAAATGTTGTATTATTCATTTTATAAAATTTCCGATTATCCCTGATAGTACTGCACCAAGCAGTGTAGGTAAAAATCCACCACGTTGAATAATGATTTTTCTTTTATTATTTATAGATTTTTGACGGCAAATGAGGGATCTCAATTCCTTTTTATACTTTCGAAATTGGGTTATTGATTTTTTACTTAGATTACAATTACCTTTTAAAATATTTAAAGCAATTTCACAAAATGTTTTGATTACTTCAGGGTCACAATGTTTTATAATTACTTTCTGAAATTTCGGTTTAGAGCTTTTTAATAGGTGCAATATGACGGTTGACCTTCAAACGTTTCATATTCTTTGCCAAATTGTTCTAATTGATCTCTAGTACAAAAACACAAACCTTTTCCAAATATATCACTTCTTAATCGAAATATATCATTAACGTCTTGAGTAAGATCTATTAATATATACCCGTATGGTTCTGACGTCACTTCATTATATACTTTTTCAAATCCTTTGATTTGATTGGGATATATTTGGCGAGCTAGAGGTAATATCTGCGATTTATCTCTTGGATTTTTGAAAAGTACTAGATATTTACAGTTAAGCGAAATATCTCTTGAAAATTTACCCTGGTGAAAAACATTTTGTGTTACAAATATTACAGATAAATTTCTATGGTGTGATCCTCTAGTAAATAAATCACATACATAGTTATCATGGGAATTTAACATCATATCATCGATAATAATTAACAAAGGTTCTTTATTGTCATTAAAATCCGGAATAGTGTTACTATATTCCACATCTTTTAAATATTTTGGAACGGCATTTTTGTTTGGATTACACCAAATAATTTTATTAATATGTGGTTGTATATTTTCTTTTTTATACTTTATTAAATTATGAATAAAAGTGGTTTTACCACAGCATGATGGCCCCGCTACCATCATTGTAAATGGATGAAATAGCATAGTTGTATTAGTTAAAAATAGCACTGTTAACCTATATTTATATGAAAAGCTCTTTTGCCGAAGTGAATATAAATGTAAATTTATTTATTCTAATGAGTATTCTTACACAAACCGTCGACATGGTTAAACGAGTTCTCATAGTTGACCTACAATTTTTACAAGGAAATGAAAAGCAATATTTCCTAAAAGAATTAGCCATACTTGAAAAAGGAAGTTTAATTCCAACTGTCTATCACTTCAAAGCACCGTACCCCTCAGAGGAACTTAGTCCGGATATGAAATATAATAACCAGTATTGCGAAAATAAAATAAATGGACTTAAATGGAATAACGGTCTAGTTGAATATTTAGATGTAAAATGCATATTAAAACACAATTTAGAGTCAGCTGAAAAAATTTATGTTAAAGGAGAACAAAAAAAAACTATTCCTTCAAAAGTACATTGACAGTGATAAAATAGAAGATTTAAGCAGAAACTTGCCGTCATTACAAAAGATTGATAACTTTAAATCAAATTGTCCTATACACTTATTAAACAACAATTTCAGATGTGCTGTTAAAAATTGTTATAATGTATATATGTATCTTTTAAAAGAAAAAATGTTAGATTAAAACAGCACAGATTTCTATAAAATTGTAAAATATTTTTAAATAAAAAATTATTTCAAACATATAAATAAATTTGTTTTATTTTTTTTTTTTAACACAACATAAGAATACATCTTTTTTGTTCTACATTCTTACATATCAATAAAATCTTAAAATACTAATAATTTTTTCTTTCCTTTTCTTTAAATATTTCATCAGAACAAAAAAGAAAAGAAAAAAATTCATCTCAAAATATCAATTTGGTCAAGGTTGATTCAGATTTAAAAACCAGCTTTGCACTTTTTTCTTTTAATTTTAAAAATTCGCATAGGTACACTTAATTTGTTTAAATTTTTCTCTTTACATTTTATAAAAACGCATTTTTTCTTACTATATCCATTTACGCCTATTACTTAAACCACATGTTAGATATTTTTGATTTTCTGTTTGTTTTCTTTTTATTCATATTTTTGTCAACATTCTTACATAACAATAAAATCTTATACGGTGATACTCGCAATTAATTAATGGTTTTTATTTCCTCTTCTTTAAATACTTCATAAAAAAAGAAAAAACAAGAAAAAAAGAAAAAAATGCATCTCAAAATTGCATTAATTTTGTTGATTCTTCATCTAAGATGTAAAAAACCAGTTTGCATTGTTTTTTTAATTTTAAAGAAACGTATAGGTACATTGTTTTTCTCTTTACATTGTATGAAAAAGCATTTTTTTTTTCCTACTATTTTCCTGCATACCTATTACTTAAACCAAGTATACAATCTTTATAAACAACTGACGATCGCCGCCAGTCTGACTGACTTTTAAAATGACCTTGACATACTTCCTGTCTGGCCTTCCGGGTGACCTTGACCTACTTCTGGGTGACCTTGACCTACTGACCTGTCTGGCCCAAGTGCCTACCTATCTACTCACCCCCTATATTTTTTTTTTATTTGTTATTGTTTTTATTTAACAATAAAAAGTTTAAATGCATTGTTCAAAAATATTATCTTAAACTTGAACTTGAAACTATTTTTTACTTTGTTCTGTTTTTTTTTTTTTTAATTAACTTAATAAAATGAGTTATACAGATTTTTTTTTCATTTTAATTATTTGACAAACGATTTGTATTTAAAAACCTAGTAGTAGGTTAAGTACTACAGTAGTACCTAATAAATATCTTTTTCTCTTTCAATTAATAAACTACATACATGTATTATTAAACATACCTATAATTATTTTTTTTTTGCTTGTTGAGATTTAAATATGAATAAACTAAAATGCGCGCAATTTTTTTTATGAAAAATTTCCTTCTGTTTTAGGTGAATGGTCCCAAACAATAATAAAAACATGAGAAGTAAGACACTGTCCCCAAACAATAATAAAAACATACTCCCACTACCCAACAACCAAGTTAATCAGGAAATAAATATGTATTTTACATTCACCTTATCATAAACCATAAATCACCTTAATGGTACGTGCCTTCCTGACACGCGTAAACCGGTTTTTTTCCCATGCTCAACCGACCAGACTCAACCGACTATACCTACACTAGTTTGTGATTTTCTAGTCAGCTGGAGCCTTCAGATATATTAAAATTACTTTTGTTGATGTCCAATGAATTTTTCTAGGTTCGTTACAAAATCTGCTACTAAATTTGAAGCTTACGAAATGCCAGGTCTAGTTATGTTGGAAAGATAATGATCCAATAAGTTATCTATAAAGTTTTGTTTCATTTCATCTGCTTTTTCTTCTTGAATTTTATCATGTTTACTTAAACACAGATTTCCAATGGCGTTATATTACAGCTTCGTTCGAATCTGACATTCCGAATTATTCTAAAATTTTATTTAGATACTTTGTCTGGTTCATTTCTATTTTGTCTGAGTCACACTCTGGTTTAGTTTTCATACCGAAGATATTATGCACTTTTCCCATAATCTTTAAAAAAACATCCGTTGTAATCAATATATCATCAACATAGATAGACAACATCCGGAATTTATATTTTGTAATCTTATTTATCTTTAAAAATTATTTCATTTTTCGTTCCATTGTCAACCTGCCTGTTTTAGGCTATATAAAGTTTTAAATAATTTACATACTGTGTTATTGTTTTCAAGTTTGGCGCCTTTTGGCACGCCATATAAATATTTCATCTTCCAATTCGACTTCTACATAAGTAGTTTTAATATCTATATGGTGTTCATAATGCCAAATGCACACAATGCCAAAAGTAAAAAAAAATTTTTCATATCGTGAATTCATATCAGGAGATTATAGTAATTTATGGTATATAGCAATTTTATTTGTATAATTATTTCCATTAAATTTTTAAAAAAATTTAAGATCCCGTCTTTTTATAACGTTTTTTGTATTTCGTTTCCACAATCGGTACTCCTTGAATTCTGATGAGTAATCAACGAAGACATATTCGTTGTCTTTCGCATCTAGTTTTGATATACCTGTTCTTTTATTAAGTGCCACACTTCAAGTTCCGAATGATTTGAAAAAAAAAAAAGACATTTGATTTTCTCTGGTTCCTGATTTCAAGAATGGCGTTGTGTTATTAAAACTTGTTGACGAACAACGATTTCTTATGAAAACCGCTTTATTTATCGCTTCAGCCCATTATGATTTGGGTACGTTTAATTATATCAACATGTAGTTGATCTTATACAAAATTGTGCGGTTTGCCCTTTCAGCTATTATCTTTTTTAAAAATGCAATTTTTAAATCTGGATTTTGAATATATAAGTGTAGTGAAATTTTTTGCTCATTATAGTAAGTTTGTTTCGGCTTCGTGTTTTGTTGTAATTTTTGTAAGTTTTAATTAGGACTTAATTATTTTTATTTTTAACAAGTGCTGGGTTTTTAAATGATACATTGTATCCATATTCAGTTATTTTTGAAACTGAAATTAAATTGTATTATAATTGAGGCAAAAAATAGTCCTCCCGTAATGTAATGAAAATGTATTTCCTTTTGTATATATACAGTTGTAATTTTTACGCAATCCTTTCCGACAGCATTTATTGTTTCACTTTTAACCCTTTGAACGCTTGTTTTATAATTTGTTGACACTCAAGGAAATTATCGCTAAGACTTTTGAATCTTTCGCTTTCCAATCCATTACTTGTGCGCTATTTCGTTCATGTTGCTCATTGCTTCCATCTACATAACGCCATAGTTCATTGTAAATTAAGACGCTTTTTGAGTTAATTTTCCATGTGTTATAATTTTGACCGTCCAGTTTCTCAATATTGAAATTATTTCCGCTTATTTTCTTCCTATTATACAAAATAAATCTTTCCCAAAAAACCCAGTTACAGGTTTGAAATTAATCAAAAAAAAATACTAATTTGTTTTTAAAATAATAATTTGTTTTTGGCCCAAAACCTTTTAAAATAAATGGTCTTATTGTTCAGATGTACTTACAAAAAGAAAGAAATAAAGAAATATACAACATTAGTATAACTTAAAGTTTCTGCGCATAGTATCAGTTAGATCATATTATGTTTGTATAACAAATTAAAAAAAATTGTGTGGATCTAGAGCCTACATAACAATATTTTCTAACAATTTTTATTTTAAAGTTTAAAGTTGTTTAATTTTTTACCAACGACTTATTCAAATTTTTTTTAACTTACGAGATATCAAAATTTAATTTAATAAAAAAAATCAATTTTATAAAAGGTTATTTAATACTTTACGCTAATTTCATGTTTTTATGAAATATGCTTTATGTTTTTTTTCTTTTCTTTTAAAGTTCAATTTTGTTGGAACTAACAATATATTATTAAAATTTATTTTAATTTAAGTAATTAACAAAAATTAAAAATTTAATTTAACAAAAAATATATTTTATAAAGATAAGATTTTTTAATAACTTAAATTAATATTAATTTATTTTTTTTTAATTTTGTTACTAACAATTATTTATTAAAATTTAAGTAAATTTTTTTTTTCTTTATTAGCAAATATATTTTTATATATTTAGCAAATAATTACAATTACATATATTTTATTCACACATAAAAAATTGCTGATAATAATCCAGACAAAAACAAAAAAAACATAATTTATAAAATGAAATATTCATAGTCTTACATACCTACAATATTTATTTTAAAATTAGAATATGTTACGACCTTAGCCTTAGCTGCATGGTCCTTTAAAAAAAAAAAAGAAGTTATATGAAATTCCAAAAAAACAAATAAAATAAAACAAAAAAAAAACAAAAGAGTTCCAAATAAATTTAATTATCTTATACATAATTACATACCACGTTCACAAAAATTTTTTCTTATGTATTCTTTCCTTGCTTACTTCATTCTAATTATAAAAATTGCTGTTACATACTTTCATAGATACATAGTGGCAAAAAAGCAACAAGAGACGAGAAATATAAAATTAGTTTTACAATAATACTTGTCACCGCAAAATATGGTCATTTTATTTTTTTTTAAATACATGTAAACTATCAATGAGTTTTAATTCATATGGTAATTCATTATACTTTTTTAAACAAATGTACAGAATATTCTTAAATATTTTGATTTGCCGTTCTGAACAACTTTAAATAAAAATTAGATTGGTTCCTTGTTTTTCTGTTATGAATATCAAAATTTCTATTAAATATAAAATTATGTTTAATTTCGTTAAAAATAATTTTAAAAGCTGTTAAATACATTTCCCGTTCACATAAATTACTCAAGCTAATATACTGATTTACATATAGCAAACTAGTGGGAAACCTTGTTGGGTAATTATGAATAATTTTTATAGTCTTTTCATTTAGTATATCTAGCTTACTAATGGCAGTTTGCGATGCTGTGCTCCATATAGGAGTCAGATATATAAAATCTGACTTTATATATGAGCAATAGATTTGATACATATTTTCTTTAGTTAGGGACCTTTGTAATCGCCGTAAAATAAAAATATATGGAGAGATTTTTTGAATTATAGAGCTAATGTAATCATACCATTTCAGTTTGTCATCTAATATTAAACCAAGATAGTTAAACGATTCATCAGTTTCTATAACATTATTTCTGAAATTAAAAGTTTATTTCTGAAATTTACAGCAAGGCGATTTTTGGTAAGCCACTCTTCTATTACATTCAGATCATGTTGAATGGCACATCTCAGATCTTCCTTGCTAGCTTTAGCATATTTTAATACAGCATAGTCTGCATAGACCTGTAGAGATCCTTTTAAGTTTAAGCGTGACTAATCATCTATATAAATTTTAAATAGATTAGGTCCCAAAATCGAACCCTGAGGAACCCCTTTTATCATCTTATCACTGCTAGTTAAGTCTCCTATTCGAACTTTTTGTATTCTATCCGAAAGATATGATTTAATAAAAGCTGTGTGATTCAAATTAAACGGCAAGTTAGAAAATTTCAAAAGAAGAACGTCATGGTCAACACAATCAAAAGCTTTTTTTAAATCGAGAAATACATAAGAAACATACTTTTTAGTGTCCATATTTCTAGAAATAGAATCAGTTAAGCTCAGGCAGGCCGCTGTTGTGTTAGATTTTTTTTCGATACCATACTGTTCTTAATTTAAAATATTATTATAAGTTATATCGTTTTAATTATAATTTCAAAAATTTTTGAAAATGCGCTAAGTATAGATACAGGTCGATAGTTATTTCGGTCTCTTTGGCTTCCACTTTTAAAATGGGTATCACGATTGCACTTTTGAGTGAGGTTGGAAAAACAGAAGTTTGAAACATCGCATTAACGAATTTGACCAATACAGGAGCCAAATCTTTAGCAAATTTTTTGACAAACTTTGTCGAAATACTTTGTCGATATACAGTTGCAGCTGCAGATCTTAACGAATTGATTACATTATCCACCTCATCATTATTAGTCGGTATTAGCTGGAATGGCTCATATATATTTCTGGGAAAACTGTTAATATATTCCCGATCAATTAGGTCTTCGAAAATATCAATTTCAGTTGTAACATTAACAAAGAAATTATTCATTATATTTGCAATGTCTTGTTTGTTTTTAATATTTTCATTACAATGTTCGATTTCATTAATGCTAGGAGAAGAAATATTTTTATTAAACATTATCAGTCTATAGATATCCCATAATTTTTTACTATGGTTGGGATCAGCAGATAAGTTATTAGAAAAATATTGTTTTTTGGCCTGCAATAATAATTTGGATACTTTATCTTTGTGTTTGTGATATAGATACGCTTATTATTTGGATATTTTCTCTTATATTTTAAATAGCAATCTCTTATTTTCATTTCATTAACAATATGATCTGTTATCCACTCTTTTTTCTTTTTATTGTTTTTTACAGGAATCGTTTTCGTGTAATTTTTTATTAACGAGGTTAACTTACTAACAAAGTAATCAAAATTATTATGCGTGTTTATTGTGTCCTAAAAATTGAGTTTTGCAATTTTCTCAAAATCAAAAACTGTTTTAAAACAAATCATTTTCTCTTTGTCTGGTTTTTTATCTATGCTTATTAAAAGTAATTGCTGATCACACATAGCGGTATCAACTACATGAAAAAAGTACTGTTTCTGCACTATATCTGTAATAAAATGATCTATTACGGTTTTAGAAGTACTTCCAGTTCTTAGTAGCGAATACCTCTGTGACTTTATTATAAATGACGTAACCATTAGTTAAAAGCATATTGCAATAATTTATGGCATCATAACTCTGTTTATTTAATAAATTTTTTATTTAATAAATAATAATGACTAGTTATTGCATTTAAGTAAATAGAACAAATTATTAATATTAATATTAAAATTAAAAAAATTAAAAATATAAATTATTTCAAATACAAGTATTATATGAAATTTATAAATATTAAATATCAAAAGTGTTAAATTAAGAAATATGTTAAATTTCAAGTATTTTTAAATAATTTGGAAAATAAGGTACATAGAGAAATTTTAATCTGCTTAGCTTCATAGTACAATTTAGATTGTAATATGGAGAAGGATGATTGCGAAAAAAAATTTAATTATTTTTATCATTTATGGAATTAATTTCTGCCGTAAATAAATGCTTAAATGAACGCTTTTTATCTAATATTTCAGATTTAGCTTTATCCGACTTAAGTTCAATCAGTATTTCGTCTAATAGATCATTGGCATTAATTATACCCGTACGATAGGATCGGGTATAATAAAATTACTCCTCCGTTTGTAACACCTCGAAATAAGCGAGCTAGATATACCTTCAAAGGTATGGATCGGATCAGAAAAAAATTCTAAGACTTTTGAGCCATGTCCGTCCGTCCGTCCGTCCGTCCGTCAGCACGCTAACTCAAAAACTAAGAAAGCTAGAATCTTGAAATTTACACAAAATATTTTGGGAGTAATTTGTAGGTTCCCTATTTTTTTTGGTTGAGTTTGGACCAAGCCTTAGAGTAGCTCTCGAACACCTAACTTTTAGATCCCCACATTTTTTTTGCAATAGAGCTATGAAATTTTAACTACTGATAGACCTCACAAAAATATTAATTTTATTTTTAATAACTTTTTTTTGTAGCCCCACCCGTTACGGAGCTACAGCTCCCCAAAGGTTCAAAAAAGCTCTATATTTCAATTGTTATAGCACAAGTTGTATTAGGTATATCTTCATTTTGAAAACGCCAAACGATTACTACTTTCATTAGCTTTAAAAGTATATATACAATAAATATATATTTGTGGCATACAGTGTCTTAATTTACCGTTATGCGAAACTCAAATTTTGCAAAATCCTTTAACCCTTCCATCTCCTAAACGGTTAAAGTTGGAAACTTCAAATTTTGACAGAAGTTAGATCTTTGAAAATTAGTATGAGTCATTTCAGAAATTTTTTTTGTATCACCCCCCGTTTAGGAGCTGTAAGGGGTCAAAAACTGAAAATTTCCTATTTTTAAACACCTGTAACTTGAACACCTGTTAAAATTTTTTTGAAGTAATACACAAAAATTAAAGCTTTAATATTATACTCTTATTTCTGTTAATAAGTTTTTTTAATAATGTAGGGTTACTTTATAATTGACGAAAGTGTTACTTGATTTTTTCAAATTTTCTAACAAATTTCTTTAAAACGAATTTTTTCCATTTTGTTTTACTCGATAATTTGAAATTGTTGAGGATATAATGCGTAGTACATAAAAATGTAAATAAATAAACAACATAACGGTTGCTTGAAGAATTTTTATTATTATTTATATGATATTGATATATATACATACTTATATAATATCATGTTTATTTACATATCGTATATGTCACTAGTGAATAAATGATAAGAGTATATATGTATATTATATAGCGCCGTATTTACATACATATATGTATTTTATTGTACTTATAAGAAATTATTCTGTCAATGGAATATTTAAATATAATATAATATAATATTTAAAATTATATTTACTATTTTGTACTAAGTAAATTTAATATACATTTACCGCTTAGTATTAAATGGTACTATAGAATATTTGAAAAAGTTTTGGATTGATAATCGTTATGTGGAAGGTGAGAATCTGCTTTTGAAGAATGTACATATAAACATATAGTTTAAATATATGTACAACCCATAGTTCTAGAAATTATAAAATTCACCCAAATTATTTTAAAATACTAAAATATTAAAAAAATAATATTGTAGGCAGAGTGGCTGTGAACATACTAACGGTTCGTACGGGTATCTAAAAGTTGACAAAGGCAACTGTATTCTTCCTCGTTTTTTTTGTGATTTCCAAAAAAGTTTCAGTAGGATTAGGAATATTTTCTGGTAGTCCAGGCAATACAATGTTGTTTTTAGTCTTTTTCACGTTTGGTTCATCCACTAAAAATTCTAAATTATTAAACCTAGTCTCCAAGCTAAGTACTCTTTCCTCTGCTAATATTAACCTATACCTTAAAATATTATTTTCTTCTATAAATGTTTTATTTTGTTTAACAATTTCATCCATTTTATCAGAACAATATATTTGTGATTTTCTAATGTCCATTACAACAGTACATAAGTTTTTTAAACAAGCCACCATATTTCCACCTCTACAATCGGTCAAACCAACTGTAAGTAAATCATTGATAGACAAATTATTATTATCACTTTGCTGGGATATCCTAGGTTGTTGAACAGTATATTCTTCTTGTTATTGCACAGTATCCTCAACTTCATCTTCATCTAGGCTAATGATTGATTTATTACCTCGTTAACTAGATTGCGTCATTTTGATACCACTGTACTCACGTGACCTGTGTTTTTAGATTGATAGCGATTTTATATCCAACCCGAGCAGATACGAAATCAGTTCTGTGATTCTGTGTTCAGAGAGCTCGTTGAGGTTGTTGTAGAACGGTTTACCGAGTGAGAGAAGACTGGCTCTAGCTAGGGCTGGACATCTGCAAAGAAAGTGCTCTAGATTTTCACTTTCGTTTGCTTCTTTGCAACTCCTGCAAGAGGTGTTGTGGGGGATTCCTAGTTTGGTTGCATGCGTACCTACTGACCAGTGATCTGTGAGGATTGCCACTAGTCTGGCGATCTCTACGTGAGATTTGAATATCAACTCGTTTGATCTCCTTTTATATGTGGGCCACAATGTCCTAGATATGATGCAATTACTCAGATTACTCCACCTATTTTGCGTTTTTTTAATCTTTCAGGGGAGTTAATGTTCAGAGTGACTCCTTTCTTTGCTAGTTCATCAGCTTTCTCATTTCCTTCAATATTACTATGCCCCGGCACCCACAAGAAGGTTATGTTTAGCCTTTCGCCTGTGAGCACAAGCTCCTCTTGGCACTGCCTAACAAGCTTTGAGGTTGTAATATTTGCGTTAGCGGCCTTAATCGCAGATTGACTGTCCATACAGATAGCGACCGTTCTCATTTGTGTGTTATTTCCGTTCAGAATTCGAGCAGCCTCTCTAACTGCTAGTATCTCCGCCTGAAAGATGCTAGCTGTGTCGGGAAGTCTGTAGGATTTTGAAACGTTGAGTTTCTCCGAGAAGATACCAGCACCGACTTCTTCTTTCATATTGGATACGTCGGTGAAGATAGTTACATCGAAGTTCTTTGTTACATCTCCGCCCTTCCATTCCGCTCTAGTCGAAAATTCTACGACTAAATTGTTCCAGAAGTTTAGTTTGGGAATAGTGTAGTCGGTCAGGTTTGGTATGAAGTTCCTTGGTAATGTCTCCAGAATATTACCGTGGCCATATGGTTTAGTAGCAAAGCACCCAGATTCTCTGAGTCGTACTGCACTGCACGTTGCGGTATGATTGATGTATAAATCCGGGGGTAAAAGAAATAAAATCGTATTCAGAGCATCAGTCGGACACGATCGTAATGGCCCTGTAATGCCCACTGATGCCGATCTCTGTATTCAGTTTAGTTTTGTTATATTGTATTTCCCATTCATCGCTGGCCACCACACCAGCAACCATACCAGCGAGCTTCGAGTCTAGAATAACGCCTAGATACTTAGCGCTGGTAGTTAGCTTTAGAGTATAATTATTAAGTTTCGGTAGGACAAAAGTAGGTATTTTGAATTTTGTCGTCAAGAGTACCATTTCAGCTTCTCTGAGTTGACACCAAGGCCACACCTTGTGGCCCAGTTGTGAACCTTGTTTAGCGCTCTATTCATGATCTCACTGATCGAGGATATAAACTGGCCTGATACTAGTATCACCACATCATCCGCATACACCACTACTTTTATTCCTTCTTCATTAACTGCTATTAAAATTTTGCTTATACCCATTACCCATAGCAAAGGTGATATTACACCTCCCTGTGGTGTACCGCTGTTGACTAATTTAGTAACACTACTGTTTCCCAATTTTGCGTGAATTATTCTAGAACTAATCATGGAGATAATGCAATGCTTCAGAAACTGCTCTGTCCCCACCTGGGTGAGAGCTTCTTCAATGGATTGGGTGTTAACATTGTTAAAAGCACCTTCAATATGTAAGAAAGTGGCTAAGGTATATTGTTTATACCTAATGGAATGTTCCACTGTGCTGACCACTTCATGGAGAGGCGTTTCTGTGGACCTACCTTTTAAGTACGCGTGTTGGGATTTCGATACTTGAGTTCCCTCAAAGCGTTGCCTAATCTGGTAATCCAAAATACGCTCCGTGGTTTTTAAAAGAAAGAAAGACAGACTAAGTGTCCTGAAGTCTTTCGCTGACTCATGACCCTTTCTTCCTGCCGTTGGAATAAAGACTCTCTTCCAGCTGCTGGGAACATGATTAAGTTTTAAACAACTACTGAAAATGGCGACAAGCTACGAAGTAGACAGCATTAACGACTTTTGCAACATAATCGGAATTATGCCATCCATGCTAGGCGATTTATATGGAGAAAAACTTTTTATAGCCTAAGAAACCTTTTCCTGAGATATAATTTTACTTACTTCCTCCCATGAGATTCCTTGGACTTCAGGATCTCCATTAGGTGAAGTTACATTACCGTTATCATTACTGCATATGGAGAAATGGGTGTTAACTAGCTATTCTAAAGATTCAGCTGAAGAATTAGCCCAGCTCCCATTCGTTCTTTTGATTTGGATAGATCGACAAAATTCCATCCAAGTATGCCGCTTGACTTCTTTGATGGCTTTTTGGTATACTTTTAGGCAATCTATATAAGGTTGCCAGTATTTATGTTTAAAACAAATGTTGAAAATAAACCTAGTCAGACTTTTAAGGCAGGCTAAGTCTTCGTTTCACCAAGGGGAATAGGTTGTCTTTCCGCGACTAATTGGACACGAGATTTTAAAGGCTACTCCCATAGCCTTTTCAAAAGTTTCAATCTTTGTATCCAGTTCTTCGATCGTTTCAATTTTGATGTTCGGTACATTATTTAGTTTTGACTGTATAATTCCGCTAAATTTTACCCAATGAGTTCCTTTAGGATTTCTGTAGAATTTGAGAGTATTCATCTGACGATTCGCATCAAAGTCTATATATTTGTGATCTAATTAGCAGTTCTGACTTGACACAGACCAGTTTGCAACTACGATGGAATTATTATTAGTAGCTAAGGTAATGTCTATTACCTCTTCCCACCCGTTATATTTGCCCGAACTTGGGAAGATAAAAGTGTGTTACCACTATTACATATTTTAAGGTTAGTGTTAATAAGAAAACCAAATAATGACTCACCTCCTTCGTTGTTCTCCGAACTACCCCATAAGAAATGCCTAGCATTGCATCACATCCGATAAGTAGGTTGTCTTGCTTTGTCGCTCTAACAAGTTTACGAACTTCCTCTGGTGGTGACAGATCGTCATGAGCCATATATGCAGAGAAGATGTAGAGACTATCTCCACCTAGCCCTTCTAACTTGACGATAGTCAAATGGGATGAGCTAAAATCGGGGTGAAGAAAAGCATTGAATTGATTTTTTATTAAAATACAAGCTCTAGGTTTACCTGTATCCTTTTTGTGAAAAAGATTGTAATCTCTATGATGTAGGCCCTTGATCTCAGTACCTGTGACCCAAGGCTCTTGAGTGAGGCTGATGTGTATATATTCCTCGCTAAGGGAAACTAGCAGATTATCCGAGGAACTTCTCGAGTGCCTGAGATTAATCTGCCCTACCTTTGGCATCATTTCCCCTTATCGCACCACCATCACCTGGTACCGGATCCTGTCTAAGAGGATCCTCGTTCGATCGTGAGATCCTCTATCAGCTTAGAAGCTAGATCCTCCTCTGGATCCTCTTCGTCGGCTGGAGCCCCGAAATTTTTTAGTTTCGCATACCTTATGCCGAATTTAATCTGGCATTTTATAATCCTCCAGTTTTCTGTCTGGATTTTCGGATTCTGGAGCTTAAGACATTGAAGAACCTTTCCATTGTCCACGCTCATTTTTGGTAACCAAATGCGCACCCTAGGTCTCTTTGGAATTTCCCCAGCCGGAATAAGCTTGAGCTTCAAGCCAGCTCATTTATCGCTAGCCTGAGCGACAAATTTGCTGAGGAAATCCAAAGACACCTGATCTTTACATTTGAAAACTCTGCATCCTCTCAAAACGTACGCACGGTCGAACAATATGTGAGCTCCCTCCGGGTGCTCCAAAACGTGTTCAGTGCCACGTTTAGGTGATTAATGGCAACTTCTTTCTAGAATTGCTTATTCTTGGCAAGAACTTCAGAAGTAGCCTTTCTCTGCAGGGGGTTCCTCTCACACTGAGCGCCTCCTAATGCCAATGCGCTAGTTCGCCGTTTTCTATTGGTCCTCTTAGCTGCGTTGTTTTTCTCATCTTGAGATCTATTACGCTTCTGGCCAGTTGTTGTACTACGAATACCTTTTTCCCGTCCTTACTCGTTTGCACTTTTTGATATTCATCTAAGAACAGTACGTGCTTTTTCATTCTCAGTTAAGTTATCTTGCTAAGAATGAGAAGAGCCATCTTGTACTTTTCCTTCATGAGTACCCCAGCGGACTTGCGTCTCTTCAGATTTTTCTTCTTGCCGTCCTCACCTTTGTTGACGACAAGAGTTTTAGATTGACCAGGCATTGATGCACTATGGCTGGTACTCGCAATGCCACTAATTAGCGTCTCTGGGCTAGACGTTAAAAACTCATGTTCTGATGAGTTCCCCATCTCGATTTCCTTCTCTGTTTTAGTTTTGTTCATTATTATGTTATTCATTTTTGATCCCACCGGTGTGGCCGGCAAAAACGGTCCATCCGGGCATTGCCACCTTACCGGGATAAAGCACTTAATACAACCGACCTTGCCTGAGCATCGGCGGAGACCGTTCGCAGGTTTCGGACCAGTTATCTTTAACCACTTACTTCTGCAGGTTTCGGATCTCTCCTGCAGCCGTATCGGTATGGGTGAACCTACTCATACTATGAAATCTCCAGAAATTACACAGTATCCCTGACATCGCCTACAGGATCATTGATTCTACTCAGCTCTCCCACCACGTCCAAATGGAATTCCTTTCGGGAGGGTTTTAACAGTTAACGTAATTAACAAAAATTTAAAATTTAATTTAAAAAAAAAAACTAATTTTACAAAGGTGTACTTGCGTTAGTGTAGTTCCCTAGATGAATTATTAGTTGTACAGCTGAACAGTATTAATGTAGTTTCACAGGTTGTTGATAGTTAAAATTTATTTTTGAAATTCCTCCAAAACAAAATTAATTTATTTCAGTTATATTATAAACATATAATAATACACTATAACTGTATTATTATATGTTTATATATAATAATAATACAGTTTATATACACTATAACTATATTATTATTGTATTACACTATACACTATTTTGTTTACCGAATGCGCGATTTATGTTAGAATAAAACACATCTTCATAGTTTGAATGGAAATTAAAAAGATAAGCTTTTTTTTTCTGAATTTTTCTTATTTCTATTTCTTTACGAGATCATAACGTAACTTAGAAAATGATAGTAAAATTGTGCATTTTATGTATCTTATCTTAAACATTATATAGGGTCTTTCGAATTGAGTTTTCAAAAGTAAATAATTAAAAGACATAAAATTTAAATTGAAACTGGAAAAGTTTTTATTTATTTTTGAAGTACAATATTTGCCGTTTATACTCTGAAAATAATATCTCCCATGTGAACACCTCTTCCGTCTCTACAGTACCTGATTCTTTTATCAAAATTTTCGGTCAAATTTTGCATAGTTGCTCTATCTCGGCAATAATTTTTGTTTTCAATGCTTCAACGTTTTGAGGATTATCCTTGTAGATCAGTCCTTTCACATAGCCCCAGAGAAAGAAATCTAACGGTGTCAAATCTCAGGATCTTGAGGCCAATTCACGTCACCGAATCTGGAAATAACACGGTCTGGAAACCTTGTGTGCAGTAATTGCAGTATTTCTCTGGTTGTATGACACGTAGCCGCATCTTGTTGAAGCCACATGTTCTCAGTATCAATATTTTCCAGTTTTGGCCAAAAAAAAGTTGTGATCATGTCGCGTTACCGTTAACGGTTATGACTTTTCCAGTATCTTTTCCGAAAAAATACGGACCAATCACACCACAAGCCCGCAATGTACACCAAACCATGACTCTTTGTGGATGAGTTGGCTTCTCTTGGATCACGCGGGGGTTTTCCTCTCCCCAAATAGGGTAGTTTTTTTTATTAACGTGGCCACCGATCGCGAAATGTGCTTCGTCCGAAAAGATTATTTTTTTTTGAAAAATCGTCGTTTTGTTCCAGTACCCAATTGGCAAAGTCCTCACGCATGGAATGATCTTGTGGCAGCAATTCTTGTGTAGATTGAACTTTGTAGGCCTTCAACACTAAATCTACATAATACACCATTCAGTTGACTCAGAAAGTTCCAATTGTTGTGAACGTCGGTAAATTGACATTATGGGGTTATCATTACTCATTATCACTCACAGCACCAATATTTTCTTCTGAACGACCGGCACGAGCTTACTGATGTCTTTCTCGATCTTGTACTGCACCAGTTTCTTGAAATTTCCGCAGAATATTACCAATCTTTTGCTCAGTTGGACGATTATGTCGACCATAAACATCGCGTAATTTGTGAAATACATTTCTTACAGAATGACCATTTTCATAAAATAATTCAATAATTTCAACACGTTGTTGTAATGTATACGACTCCATTTTTATAAATGGTAAACCTTCAACTGTCAAAATGACGTATAAGGCGTAACGTATAAGGTGCGTTCAATGTTTGAAGTGTGTTACACAGGCGCCTACTTTTGAAAACTCAATTTGAAAGACGAAGAGTTAGTCGGGTCAGTTACATTGCCTTTTTTGTAAATTGGTGTTACAACGGTCGTTTTGAGTAATTTCGGAAAGACAAATGTTCGAAAGGAGGTATTAATAAGGTTAGCTAATGCGACGCAAATCAATTCGTAAAGATTTTTACAAATTTTATTGATATATTATCATATTTTTATTATACCCTACACTGAAAGTATAGGGTATATTAACTTTGGTATGGTGTTTGTAAACACCAAAAGGAAGTTAGATATGGACATGTATATATATTCTGAATCAGGATCACCTCCTGAGTCGATTTAGCGATGTCCGTCCGTCCATCCGTTCCACGATAACTCAAAACCTAGTGTAGCTATCTTGATGAAATTTACATAGTAGGTTACTAATTACGAAAGGATGACTCAGACAAAATCGGTCCATGGGTTGGAACACCTCCCATTCAACGCCTAAAACCGAATACGCATATCTTCGAAATTAATAAAGATCGAAACTGCATGTTTGATACGAGGGTGTTGTTTCCTGAATCCCTGATTTGCTTGAAATTTCAGATGAATTGGAATGGTTGTTTGGATATCTCCCACACAGCTCCCAAGACCGAACAAGCATATCTTCGAAATTAATAAATATAAAAACTTGAAATTTGATATAAGAGTGTTCTACCCTGTTCTGATGATGACTCTAAACTTGGAGATGAATTGGTGTGGTGGTCCGGGTGCCTTCACACACTTCCCAAGACATAACAAGCATATCTTCGAATTTAATAAAGATAGAAACCTGAAATTTTGTACAAAGGTTGTAAAAGTATTTATTTTTTAACTTATATTAAATACCTAACTAAAATTACTTATGGATTTTTAATTTAATTTGAATTTTTTAGGCGTAGGGTATAAATAAGTCGGTTGCATCGACTTACTGTTACATTTACTTGTTTTTTTTTTAATTCCAGATAATTTTACAATAATATATAAAATTATGTATTAGAAATTAAGTAATTTTAAAACTACAGCTTATAACTAATATTTAAATAACAGTTTCTCTAATTTTTAAGACTTTTTACAAATTTTCTAATTTTTAAGATTTTTTACCAATTTTTTAAGTTTACTTTTAAATATGCTTAAATTTTGACTATTTTTTACTACTGGTAGCGAGTTGGAAAGTTTTATTGCGCTGCATTTTAAACTTTTTTGCTTCAATGTTGTTTTAACTTTAGGAATTTCGATTTTTTTTTCTGTTTCTGGCTAGATAGTTATGAATAATTTGCTGTTTTGAAGTGTTAGTCTCGATTTAATATTATTATTCAGGATGTTATACATGTATGGATTTACATTTTTGAAAGTAAATTAGTTGATTAATATCCAGTGTATCAATTATTTTATATAAATTATTAGTTCTAGTTCTTGTGTTCAAACTAATAAAGTTTTGAGAGCTCTATTCATTACTATACCAATTAGATTTTTTTGAAAATATGAACAATGGCTCCAACTGCATATATTGCACCTAATTCTTGATAATGTGTGGTATATATAAGTTTAGTCGCATAATTCGGAACACCCCCGATTTTTTGATAGCCATTGTCATAGGAATAATATTTTTTAATGTTTTTTATGTGCTTATCCCTTCCTATGTTTTCCATCTTAAACCGTGTTAAAATCTCACACATTGATAGAGGTGTCATGGTCGTCCCGTTACCTTTTAGAGTCTTTAATGATTGCAACATTGCAATAAATGAAATTATTTTTATAATCAATTAAAATGCTTAAGCACACTTGACAGAACTAAATAATAAAAATGCGAACTCATATTTTTAATTTTTAAATGCACTAATAAGAGCAAAAGAATAAAAGAATGCAAGAAAATAGAGAAATATTATTTTAAGAACATCATTATGAGGTGGACGTGGGCCATGCGATTAAAATTTTCATTTTCCACAAGATTGCCTGTATATAACCAGCAGTGGTTCATCATAAAGTAAAATTTATGTTATTACACAAACAAATATATTAAATTAAGAATACATAAAATTATTTTTAATGTAATTATTAAACTGTAAAACAAGTAAATGTAACAGTAAGTCGATGCAACCAACTTATTAATACCCTACACCTGAATAATTTGAATTAAATTAAAAATCCATAAGTTTTTTTGGCAGCTGCTTAAACTTCTTTTCTTTTCTTCCTTAGTCAACTCGAATTTCAGGAACGTGAAACAGGCATTCTCTTGGGATATGCTGTCACACCCTTGTAAAAAATTTCAAGTTTCTATCTTTATTAATTCGAAGATATGCTTGTTAGTCCTTCGGAGGCATGTGTCAGGTACCCGAATTGCCACTCCAATTCATCAAATCCATCTCAGGGACATACAGAAAACATGCCAGAATACCATATTGCACTAAATTTAAAGGTTCTATCTTTGTTGGTTGTGGAGATATCTGGAGCTCCAATATCCGAAACCATGAACTAAATCCTCCCAAATTTCAGACACATAAATAAAACACGAAAGAACACCACTGTACCAAATTCAAAGATTCTGTCTTTGTTGGTTTTGGAGATAATCTCGTTTGCTCTGTGGCTCGTTCGGAAGCTTTCAAAATCCGAAGGCACGGAGCAAATCCTCTCAAATTTCAGAGACTTAAATCAAACATGAAAGAACACCATTCTGCCAATTTTAAAGGTTATATCTTTGTTGGTTTTGGAGATAATCTCATTTGCTCTGGGGCTCGTTCGGAAGCTTCCAAAATCCAAACCCATGGACCAAATCCTCTTATATAAATGAAACGGGGAGGAACATCATTGTAAAAAATTTAAAGGTTCTATCTTTATTGGTTTTGGAGATAATCTCTTTTGCTCCGGAATCATGCGGTAGCTTGCAGAATCTCAACCCATGGACCAATTTTGTCCAGTTTCTAACTTAACCTTCCTTTCGTAATTATTAACTTACAATATAAATTTCATCAAGATAGCTTTACTAGTTTTTGAGTTATCCTGCGAACGGACGGACGGACGGACATCGTTAAGTCGACTCAGGAGGTGATCCTGATTCAGAATAAAAATACATGCCCATATCTAACTCGCTTCCTTTTGGTGGTTACAAACTCTATACCAAAGTTAATATACCCTATACTTTAGGTGTAGGGTATAATAAGTAATATATAAGTAAATTTTATTGATAATATTATTTATTCTTTATAAAAAATTAAGAAACATTTTATTATATTTCCTAAAACTCCATTGCATTCACTAAGTTTATTTATAATTGCTAAAAAAGACAATTTGTTAAGGAAAGCTGAGTGCAATTTAACCTTTTGTTTTACACTTCTAGTAAATTGTTTTCGAAAATTTTTAGAGATGTTATGCTGTTGAGTGCCATCATTAGTCTGCATAAGAAGTAAAAATATTGTTAGAAATATTTATTTACTTAAAAGCTTAAATCAAAAAATTAAATAAGAATATTTTAATATCATTGTACATATCTTAAATTTTTTTTGAACAATAATTTAATTTTATGTTAAAGTTCAGTTAATATGTTTGTATCATCAACTCTGTACATTTCTCTGTGTATTTTATAAAATAGCATTTACGCCATTTTTTTAATGCTCCTGTCATTTTTTGTAATTTTTCCCGTGAGATAATCAATATTATAATTTTTTCATATCGGTACTTTTATTTCAAGCCATATTACTTTTTTTGCATTCATTTGCCCTTTAAAAACTTTATTAAAATACATAATTACCTTATATTTCAAGCCATCCAATACATTTAGAGTCCATGGAAGTTCAAAATTGGTTTCGAAATTAAAAGAAAGGAATAAATTATCTCTTATTTCATTAACTGGTATTGCAACTGCTGCCAAATACTGCAAATGTAAGTAACACTCTTATTCACATTCAAAGGAATAGATTAATTTGATATATAATTTAAAAAAACTCAACTCCAAAAGAAGACTCAAAGGGAAAATTTAAGCCTATTGTAAAGCGATAAAATAGTAAACTAAAAAGAACATAAGTTAAAAAACTCTTATTGTTCATTTTAGTTCCTTGCGTTTCGATGCTTTAATAAAGATAGACGAACATTGATTAAACTTTAAATTTGTTAAGATATATAGATTAACTTTAAATATTTAGTAATATTTAAAGTTAACGTAACTTAACTTTAAAATATATTTATGTATGTATTAATGAAATTTCTTCCATAATTATTATATATATAATATCTTCTTTCTTTCATAATCTTTCATAATTATTATATATATAAACTTACCACTTTTGCTTAATTTTTGAAAAATTAAATCTAATGTAATTTTTGAAAATAAATCGGTTTGTTGTTTACAAAACAGCATTAATATTAAAAATCCAGAGTAATATTTTTATTTTAAACTAAGATTTTTATTTCCTTCCACTTATAAAAATTTCACCATGGAAATCATACATATAAGTTAATTACTTTCCTTAATATAAAAATCTTCTTTAAATTAAAAAATCTTCTTCTTTTATTTCAGGTTTAAATAAACTTTTATTTTTAATTTTTATTTAGGTTTAAACAAACTTTTATTTTTAATTTTTATTTAAGTTTAAATAAATTTTTATTTTTAATTTTTATTTAAATTTTCATTTAGGTTTAAATAAACTTTTATTTTTAATTTTTATTTATCTTCGTCCATGAATTGTTAAATTATAAGTGAGTAAAAATGGTATTGGCAAAACATTTATTTTTATGCTTTAATTATCTAACTGTTCTGCTGACATCGTATGATGCACTTCTTAGAATTATAATCACACGATGTAAGCAAAATATAAGATAATTATTCAGGGACATAGTGATTCTCTGAGGTTTGTTAACTATGTTAACTACTCCCCCAATACATAATTATACAAAAAATTATACAATACAATTATACAAAAAAAATTATTTTTATATAAAATATTCTTTCTTTTTTATTTATTTTTTTCTTCTTACAAAAATTTAATTTTGTACTTATATAAAATATTGTGTCTTTTTTTATTTATTATTATTTCTTTCTTACAAAAAAAAATTATATATTTCCTCTATGAAGAACCAGTTAAAATTTGGTTTTAATATCTTTTAAATCTTATTATATTTTGTAACTTTTAAAGTCTTATTATATTTATAATTTTTAAGTTATATTATAAAGTCTTATATAATATAACTTTAAAAGTCTTATTATATTTGTAATAATGACAACTATTATACAAACTACAGAAAATAAATTCTTCAAAACCTTACTTAAATAGTAGTATAGTAGTAGTACAAAGCTAAAAATAGTAAATGGAAAACAATTTTCTTATAAACTCCAAATAAGTTTTGTTGATACACAAAAGATATACAAACAACAACTGATCAGTCAGCTAACTTATTAAATTAATTTTGTCATTGTCAAAGTAACTAGTAAACTATTAATTAATGAATTACTTAATTATTACCTACATTATTTATTTTCTAATTGATGTGCAATTTGAGATTATACAGAATTATACGGATTACACGGCAAATGCGCTTTGATTCTTGGAATAAATAGCTAAATACTATTACAAAATTAATTAAATACAAAAAAAAATCGATCTTGACAAAGAGCTAAAATAAAAGTTAAGTAGTTGTATAGATATTATCTATTAATTATCTTATATTGTTTTTATGAATGATTAGCCCATCTGCTCTGTATAAGCTCAAGGCTTTCGGGGCAATTAATATTTGGTGTTACGGTGACAGGTTCGTACTTAACAACTCGAGAACCCGTGGTTAGCTTCTGCAATTGTTCGGTAATTTTCCCGATCTCAGAAGCTAATTCTTGTCGAACCTGAGTCAATATAGTTCTCTGTTGGTGGTTTAAACCTTCAAGAATTAAGCTTTTAATCGCGTTATCGTCTATTTCTTCAGTGATTTGAAAAAAATTAAAATAAAGTTAAGCAGAATATTTTCTATTAATAATGATCAACTCAATTCTTAATAAGGAAAGAAAAAAAAAATTCTTAATTAAATCTAAATTTAAAGCAAGAAATTTATATTTGTACCTATTAACAATGAAAAGGTTCATTAAAATTTATATAATTAGCTATTGTTTTTAATAGATATGAATATGCTGTTTTTTTTTGTTTCTTTGTTTGTTTTGTTAAATCCTTAAATCAAAAACAAAAATTTATTTTTTATTTTATTTTAAATTAAATTATAATTAAGTTATATCGAAATTTGTTTGTTTTTCTCTTATATTTATTGTTTTTATTTTTAATTTAATTTAAATATAACTCAATAAAATTTTTTTATTTTTGTTTTTTGAATTTTAAATTTGTGGTTGTTGTTTTTGTTGATGTAGCTAATGTAGTTGAAGCTGAATTAATAACAGTTGTTGTTGCAATTAAACTTACAGCAGAAATTTTTTTTAATGCTCTAGAATGTATTAATGGTGATTTTTCATATTTTTGTTGTGTTCTAAAAACTTTTATTGTTGATGTAGTAATTGATGACGCAAATGAAGCTGTTGTATTTGTATTATTTGATGTTGTTGTTGTTGTTTTAAAAGTAGTATTATTAGCTGAATAATCAATTGCAGTAGAAGTATTAGTTTCTTTTGTTTTTTTTTTATATATATATTTCTATATGTTTTATTATTTATGCACAATTCCTTTACTTAAAATTTTATTTTGTTGAAAATTAATTGTAACATATTATTCTAAAATTTTTTTTATATCAACGTTTTCACTTATTATTTTATCTCCTTTTAAATATTTAAGTCATTTTGATTAATGAACAGAAAGCAGCAATATATTAACATGTAACACACACAAGTACATTTTTTAAAGGGATGCTTTAGATCAACTACTCGAAATATATATTACACATTAGTTAACTTTTTTATTTTATTTTGATTCTTTTGGTAAAAAATCAGATATTTTAAAAATTTGGATGTTGTTGTTAAATCGGCATGCATTTCAGTGAGTTGTTACTAAAAGTCAGAATGAAAATGAATATAAATTGAAAATAAACGTCCAGTTATATATTCATGTAGACATGTATAAAACCAAATTAGACTCGAGCAGACGGTTAGTTAAGGCCATGTTTTGCTCTCTCATATTCTATATAATAATTATTATGGGAATATCCTTAGCATTTTTTAAAATAAAAATAAATAAATAAAAATAAAATAAAATTTATCGACATAATTGTAAAATATAATCAAAATGTCAGGAGCCCAAATAGTAACTGAATATCATATAAAGACAAAATACGTAAATTTCTTAGAAGAAAATTAAAACAAAAAGATTGAAAAGACACGTGGCAAGTGTAGTTAGTGGAAATGATACCTTATCCAAAATTGAATGACGATTATAAAAATATGTTGACAATTCTTCCAAATATGTCTAGGCTGAACATGTAAAAAAAAAAAAATTCTGAAGATATTATAAATTCCTTAAAATCAATCATTAGTAGTGGTAAAGATTTTTTTTTTTTTACGAGGGTTGGTGGAAAACTCGAAAGTCACCAAGAGGAACTGCACGTGCTTCCTCAGGGTAGTGTTGGACTTTAACCAACCAAAACCACCCCCTTTTAAAACCAAACTTTAGGATGGAACCTTTAATACGAATGTACAGTTTGGTTTTGGGGATAGGGATGTGGGAAAGATAATTGGGAAAATTGGAATTGGGAAATTTGGATTATAGGGGATAGGTAGAAAAATTTTGAGGGATATTTTGAAGAAGGATGTTGATGTTCTTCTTAAGCTTAAGTAAATCGTACACATAAGAATTACCAACTTTAGGGAACACATGCGATGGTATATGGTTCCACAGGCGGGACGTGCGCATGACAAACGAATTTCCATAAGCTGTATTCCGCCATCTTGAAATCTCTACATGGTAGGGATGAGCATCTGCTGCCCGCCTTGTTTCTCGCTGAAAAACTTTGAGTGGAGGCATTAACTGTTTTAATTCATTCGAGCAGGTGTTAATCCCTACGAGATATCTATAAAACAAGGTTAGTGACCCAACTGTGCGACGATGACTGAGTGGAGTGAGCATTGAAGTTACACTGGGATCGTTGATAAGACGAATAGCTCTGTTTTGCACATTATCTAGGTAACCCAACTCTGTTTGAGGGCCTGCAGCCCAAATGTGTGCATTATACTCCATGTTCGGCCGAATGTACGTTTTATAGATATTCAGAAGATCAGATGCAGAAAAGTAAGTTTTGCAGCGATACAAAAAACCCAAACATTTAGCTGTATCCTTAGCTATACCAAAAATGTGATTTGACCAAGTCAATTTTTGTTTTAACTCGATACCCAACATGTTTAAATCCGTTGAATGCTGCAAAACCTCTCCCTGGAATAATAGCTTGGGAATAGTAGTGGCAATTTTTCGCGAGATCAGACAGCATTGGGTTTTTTTCGTGTTAAAATCAACTCTGTTGACTTCACCCCATTTTTGAATTTTGGCTAAATCGTTATTTAGTGATATTTTTGCTATTACATTAATCTGGTGATTAGTGTTACAGCGGCTATGAAATTCATAGGAAGCTACAAGGGTGTTGTCGTCTGCGAAACTATGAATCGGATTGGAGATTAAAGAAAGTAGGTCATTGATAAATATTAAGACAAGAGTGGGGGATAAAACTGATCCTTGAGGGACACCAGCATTTATTTTGAATTTGTCATATGAATATCCATCGACCAGTACACGAATCGTACGATTCGAAAGGAAATCTCCAATCCATTTTAGAAAGACCCTACCTAGACCTATTGCTTTGCATTTTGCCAATAGAGCATCGTGCCAAACTCGATCGAAAGGCTTAGAAATATCAAGAGCCACAACATCAGATTCACCAAAATGATGAAGGCTAATGCTTAGCTTCTCACAAAGGTAAGTCATGAGATCACCGGTTGAACGACGGGCTCTGAACCCGTATTGACGATCATGAAGCAGACCTTTGTGATCCAGGTATTTCAGAAGCTTTTGGTTCACAATTTTCTCCATTACTTTGGAGAGGACCTAAGTTATAGCAATTGGGCGGTAGTTGGAGGAATCGCTTTTATTACCTTTTTTGGGAATTGGGAAAACATGTGCAATCTTCCATTGGGTAGAATGAATACCCGAAGTGAAGGAGAGGTAGAAAAGGTTGCGCAGTTGAAATACTGGAGTAGGTATTTTTAAGCACCATGGTGGTTATACCATCTGGACCGGCTGACTTATTTGTATCAAGATTTTTCAAGATTTTCATCACCGCCCGCGTCCTAAAGTAAATTTTTCCAAAGGATCAGCCAACTCGGGGAACAGAAGGTGGCATCTGAGCTGACTGTGGCAGTGTCGAATTAGAAGCGAACTGCTTGCCAAATAAGTTCGCTTTCTCTCTAGAATCTGATACTGTTTTGTTATTATTATCAACAAGTGGTGGAAAAGAAGACCCTCTAACGTCTTCTTTTAGACTTTTAGCAAATGTCCAAAAGGATTTGCTATTTTTTGGCATGTGGATGACCTTACGTTTCAACCCTTGGTTGAATAAGGATTTTTGCTTGTTGATAACTCTCTTGCATCTGTTTCTCACCACTATATAGTTGGCCCTGTGAGCCTCCGATCTATTGTTTTGATACAGTTTAAAAGCCTCCTCTTTTCTAGAAATGGCTTCTTTGCAAATGCGATTAAACCAAGATTTGGGCCTTCTCTTAACAGATTTCATGGAATGAGGAATGAATAACCTCATTCCAAGTAAAATAGTTTCACTAATCGCATTTGCAGCAAAGTTAACATTATTATTACGGAATCAGAATGACCAATCAAATGTTCTAAAAAAGTTGTTAAGACCCTCCAGTCAGCATGGCTGGCCCTGCTGGCCCTGGCCCTGGCTAAAATTGCTGGTTTAATTGAACTAAGATGGTACTTGACGGCATGAAAATGCGTTTGCAACCCGCGTATATTACAGAAATTAATATTAAAATTGGTAATTTTGTTGGAAAACAATTAATACAAAACAAAAAAGCAATAAAAAAAAAAAAATCAGAATAACGTTAAAATTTAAATTTAATTTAAAATTATAATCAAAATCGGAGTTAAAATAGAATCAAATTGTAATTAAAACCAAGATTAACCAAAATCAAAATCTGAATTAAAATAAATTAAAGTATGTAATTTAAGATTACAGTAAAAATTGAAATGAACAAAAATTAAAATTTAATCAAAATTAAAATCGAAATCAAAAGTAAAAGTGTACGATTTAAATAACCCGAGCTTGACAACACTTTAAAATAAATTATTAACAATATCGTATTAATAATTTTAATATTTTAATTTTAATATTTTAATATTTTGCTTTAAGCGAGCAAACGGTTTATAACAACGTTCAACAGTTTTTAATATACACTTTTAAGTGACCTTATTGAACGCAGGTACAACCACAAACTCACCAAAAGCAAAACTTACCACCAGAAATTAAAAAATTAAATTATGGTAATAACTATGGTGGTATTAAAAAAAATTGAGCGAATTCAGAATGAAAGAAGAACTCCAGCATCCATCATACGGGTGGGAGGGAGACAGACATAAAATTGTTTTGTTTACGACAAATTGCTTTTAAGATGAAATAAGAAATAAGAAATAAAAAATAAATATAAATTAAAGTAAACAAAACCAACCGAGCGCGTTTAATTAGAAGTTATAATTGTAAAACTAAAAATTAAATTAAAAGATATATCAAAAACGAGAAAGAATACAGTTGGCTTTGTCAACTCTTAGATGTTCGTACGTTAGTAAGTTCACTCTGCTTATAATATTATTTTTTTAATTTTTTAGTATTTTAAAATAATTTGGGTGAATTTTATAATTTCTAGAACTATGGGTTGTACATATATTTAAACTACATTCTTCAAAAGCAGATTCTAACCTTTCACTTATAACTTTTCCAAATATGCTATAGTACCATTTAGTACTAAGCGGCAAATGTATAATAATTTATAATATACATATGTATTATATATCATTCATTCATTAGTGACTTATACGATATTTAAATAAACATGAGTTATATCAGTATGTGTACTAATATCATGTAAATATAAATTCTTCAATTCAAGCTATTATTTCAAATTCTTCAATTCAACAATTTCAAATTATTGAGTAAAAAAAAATGCAAAAAAGGTAGAATGTAAACCAACGGTTTTTAAAAGCGCACATTTCCAAAAGACAAAAATTTGAAAATTTAAGAAGTTTCTTAGTAATAAGAAAAACTGTGGAAATATTACTTTTCTGGAATTTTGAGGGGCTGTAAGTCCTTAACCTTATAAAACTAAGAAAAATCGTTAACGCACGTAAAAATGTATTACTGGAGCTTTAATTTTTATGTCTTGCCGAAAAAAAATTTGTACAGGTGCTTAAGTTACAGATGCCTAGAAATAGCAAATTTTAAAATTTTCAGCCCTAATAGCTCCTAAACACGGGGTGGTACAAAAAAAATTTTTAAAGAAACTTATACTAATTCTAAAAGTTCTTTCTTGTCTCAAAATTTCACATTCCTATCTAAAGGCGTGCCGGAGTTATGAAAAAAGAAATTTCATGCAAATGTTGTTCTCACATAACGGTAAATTTAAATAGTAAATTACAAAATTTGCGGTCTTCTAGTGTTTTTAGAATGTGAAACTACTAGGCAGAGTCTGAGATATATACATCTGAAAATAGGGCTTTTTTGAAATTTTGGGGGGCCGTAACTTTGGAACCCTATACAATTAAAAGAAACCTACGAAGAAATATATTACTGGAGCCGAAGTAAAATGTGTACAGGTGCCTAAGTTACAAGTGTTTAAAAATAAGGAATTTTTCAGTTTTTGACCCATACAGCTCCGAAACGCGGGGTGATACAAAAATATTTTCTGAAATGACTCATACTTATTTTCACAGGTCTAACTTCTCTCTAAATTTCATGTTTCTAACTTAAACCGTTTGGAAGATAAAAGGAGTCAAGGATTTTGCAAAATTTAAGTTTCGCATAACGGTAAATTAAGACATCGTATGCCACAAGTATATATTTATTGTAGATATTTTTAAAGCTAATAAAAGCAGTAATCGTTTCGTGTTTTCAAATTGGAGATATACCTCATATAACTTTTGTTATAACAAATTAAATATAGAGCTTTTTAGAACTTTGGGAGGCTAACTTTTTTAGAACTAACAAATATTCAGCTCCGTAATGGCTGGGGCTACAGAAAAAAGTTGTAAATAATAAAATTAATATTTTTATGATATCTATCAGCAGTTAAAATTTCATGGCTCTATTTCAAAAAAAATGTGGGGATCTAGAAATTAGGTGTTCGAGAGCTACTCGAAGTTTTGGTCGGATCTCAAAAAAAAAAATAGGGAACCTACAAATTGTTGTAAGAACATTTTGGTGTTAATATCAAAACTGTAGCTTTCTTAGTTTTTGAGTTATCGTGCTGCCGGACGGACGGACGGACAAAGCTTAATCGACTTATAATTTTTTTCTGATCCGATCCATACCTTTGAAGGTATATCTAGCTAGCCTATTTCGAGGTGTTACAAACGGAGGATTTTAATATAACCGATCCTTATCGTACGGGTATAAATATTCACTCTGGTCAAGATAAAAAAAATTTTAATCTACAACTTCAAAATTATATGAAAGAAAAATCAATCAATCATTATCCTCCACTTAACGAATTAAAAGCATCACTTGTGGAACGATTTAACCGTACATTAAAAAATTTCATGTAGAAAAAATTTAGTTTAAATGGGAATTATAAATGGTTGCCTAGTGTACGATCGTTAATGAAAGAATATATTTCAACAAAACATATCACAACAAAAGTTCCTTCTGAAAAAATTACAAAGAAAAACAAATAAAAATTAACATGTAACAAACCCACAAGTACAATTTTAAAGAAGTTTTTGCTTAAGATGAATTCCTTGAAATATAATATATTACACATTAGTTAGCTTTTTTATTTTATTTTGATTCGTTTGATAAAAAATTAGATACAAATTTTAGAAATTTTCAGTTACTTTAAAAACCAATAATGTATGATTTTTAATGAGAATTGAGAAATAGTTACAAAGTAACTATGTAGATATCTGTGGCCAATATTGTTGTGTTTATACGGCGGATAGACATTGCGGTTATAGTATGGACACTTTAAAATAATTTAATAACCGAAATCAACTAGAAAAGGCAAATTGATTCTAAATATCTCTCTAAATGTACTTGGAAAATATAAATCATTACAAAACTTGTGTTCCTAAAACATATAAATTATAAAAACATTATAAACGGTTTTTTTTCAAATTAAGGGAATGGAGGCACCAAGTCAGAATACAAATTTATTGCTAAGTTATACATATTTTCTCAATAAGAGTCATAAATTAAAAATTGCTGTTGGATTTAAGTGTGGATCATTTGAAGATTCAAGCAATTTTCACCGTATTGATAAAAATACAATTATCTTAAAATATTATGATGGAAAAAATTTTATTACGAATTTAAGAAAGAACAAATAATTAGCAAATAATTAAAAATATAAAACACAATTTTCATCATGCGCTAAAATCAGCGAAAGTACAAAATATAATTAACAAAGAAGAAGTTAACAGTTTTACAATTTAAACAATTTTCTTCACGCAGTGATTTATAATAGACCATCACATATTATAAATCTGCTAATATAAATGTAAAAAACTTGTTGAGCAATATCTAAAATTATATCAATACAGTGTTTTAATGTACAATGTAATGTACAATGTAGTAATTGTAAAATATAATCAAAATGTTAGGAGCCCAAATAGTTACTGAAATTCATAGACAGGCAAAATACGTAAATTTCTTAGAAGAAAATTAAAACAAAAAGGTTGAATTGACAAGTGGCAAGTGTATTTCGTGGAAATGATACCTTATCCAAAATTGAATGACGATTATAAAAATATGTTGACACTTCTTCCAAATATGTCTAGGCTGAACCTGTAAAAGCAAAAAATTCTGAAGATATTACAAATTCCTTAAAATCAATCATTAGTAGTGGTAAAGATATAACAAAAAATATTCACTCTGGTCAAGATAAAAAATTTTTTAATCCACAACTTCAAAATTATATGAAATTATTATCAATTAATCATTATCATATACTTAACAAATTAAAAGCATTTATTGTTGAACGATTTAACTGCAAGAAGTAACCGTAAAAAATTCTTAAACAAATTCTTAAACAAAAAAAAAAATATTTAGGAATATATACGTACACTGATTCTAAAATTTTTCAGAAAATTAAATATAAGGTTGAACATTTTGTACTTGACAAGATCATTAAAAAAAGATGGAAATAAAGTATATGTAAAATGACTTGGATTTGATAACAGTCGAAATTCATAGATAGATAAAAATGATATTGTTTGAGTAATAAAATGCTAAAATGTATTTTATTTTTTTTATTTTCCTTTTGCAATTTTTCATATACGAAAAGTAATGAACCATGATTGGCAAGCTACTAGATTTTCTTGAAGACTTGGAAATTAGAGGTATAGCAAGTAGGTTATTTAGGAGTTATTTGTCAAATAGAACTCATTGTGGCGAATTGAAAACATTGTAAGCTCTGAACTAGTGATTAATACTGAAATTCCGCAGCGATCGTTATTGGGCCCACTTCTTTATTTACTATATGTAATGAATCTTTCAAAGTGTAGTCTTGAATCAAAGTATACAATTTATGCAGACGACACAAATTTTGTATCTAAGCCTAAAATTTTAATCCAACTAGAAAATAATCTAAATAAAGATATGGAAGTATACGGTGATTAGCTGAACGGTAATGGCCTCTGGATGAGTCCCAAAGAGACGTAATATATTGTATTCAAAACACCTATGAAAAAATTTCATGAAATTATAATAAAAGCAAGAGGTATCACGGTAGAACGAGCTCAACATGTGAAATATCTCTGAATGTCAATAGATGAAAATCTTAAATGGGATAAACATATTAAACAATTAAAGAAAAGTATAATACCCATCATAATGACAATCAAAAGAGCGGGTGTTGTTCCAATCAAAGCCGCCAAATTAATTTACAACAGGTACATCTTGTCAAAAATTCGTTACAATATATGCAGTTGGAGTAACAGTACAACTTTCCTTGTCAATCAAATGGGTATGATCATGAAAAAATCGTTGAAAACATTATAAAAATTCAACCCTAGATTGAGTACAAAGGGATTGTATATAACCACAAATGAACTCGACATAAATCAGTTAATATACTTCGAAAAATGTAAATATGTGTATAAAATAATAAACAAGAAAATGAAATCTTCATTAACAATTAATATAACAAGAGATAAGGTGCACAACTACAACACTAGATATAGAGGACACACTAGATCTTGTGGTACCTAAAGCAACTACAATTAAGAAGCTACAAGAATTAAAAAGTAGTGCAATAAAGATGTTTAACACTCTACCTATCCAACTAAAATGCAGCAAAATTACATGAATTGCATATATTTACATGAATTTAAATATAGATATTATTCAAAAAAAAAATTGTAATATGATTCATAATCTTTTAGTTTTTAGTATTTGTTTAGATTTAGTTTAGAATTTAATTTCTTATACACAATGTTTTATGTAAATTGTCTGAAATTAATAATAAATAAAAAAAAATCCAATATTATTCCCGGAACCATCTTCAATGGTCCAAGTAATCCTACTTTCTATTAATAGTAAAAAAAACTATTCATACAAAACCTATTTTAACATATAACGTTCATAACATTCAATATTTTGACAAAGCATGTCCAAGAGTAGAAAAAATATTTTATTATACTGAATCTTCAAAACCAAGAAATAACCGAAAAATCCAGCTGTTTGGCAAAATGATTCAAAATGTTCCAGCCCATTTCACATTAAGATATCAACTATTTATATCAAAAATCATGCAACAAGAACCAAATTACATTCTCACCAAGAACAGCTCAGAAATGACTATAAAATCTTCCTGTGAAGCTTACCGAATCAAAATTAAAGGTATAAGTTAATACATTACAATAATTGCACTATCGAAATAAACGGATTTAATTCTCAAAGCTACAACACAAAACATTGGGATAAATTCATTTACTACCTTAAATACCACTACAACTCAACTACTCGAGCAGCATCCAAGGCCTAAACCTACAGAAACTAGAATCATTTAATATAAAAAACCAAAAAATAGTAAAATTGTTAGAAGTTTCAACATCAGAAAAACAAATCTTTTATTTTAATAGAGAAAAACAATTTTATTATAATATTAGTAACTCTATTTTTTACTATCAATATTCTAATATACCAATTTTACAATAAAATTTCAGAAAAATAGTTTAGTATTACAGTCACAAATAATACCACACAAAACAACATTCCAGAGGTACAACCTTTCGATGGCCAGCACTTCACACAAAAGGGGGAGGAGTTATGTGATCATCCAATCACACCATACAATCTAAGATTGCGCAACAGCACCTGCATAAGCAACATTTAACAATTAAATTAAATTTAATTAAAACATCATATTACAATACATTAATCTTTATTAAAATCAATTGTAACTTAAATTTATGAATTATAATTATGTATCGGGGCCTTGGTGGCCTAGTGGGTAAAAGCGTATAAAATACGACATCCATTCTTACGACATTTACAGCCACGCCTGAACAGGAAAGGCTGTGTAATTTTCTGTCCACATTTATGCGGCAGAGAAATGCATAAAAAAAGATAAAATTATGTATAAAATTACAATATGTGAACTTTCTCATAATATTTTTTTTTGTTTGACAATAATATTTTAATAATTTTATCTTTAATTTTTTCTTTAATTATACTTTTCTATAATTAGTTGCTTAACACCTTTTAAAATATATAAAAACCATGTAAACTTAGAATTAAAATAATTAAAAGATCAAGGAATACCTAAAACACATGTAACTTTTAAACTATAAATGTAAATTGTTTTTTTTAAACTTTCGTTGACCGAAATACTTAAGTCGAGTGAGCATATTAATGTCATTAAGTTTTATGCAAATGAGCTCACGACAAATGTATTTGAACTTTTCAGTTCACACCAAAAGCGCTTCATCTTGAAAAGGGGCCCGCGGGGAGGGGGGTCGCATAAAGTCAATTGACACTATGCGTGTTTCAAAAGAAGCATAATGTCAATATTGAAAAAATCTCAATATCAATTGACATTATGCGTTTTTTTAAAAAGTGCATAATGTCAATATCATACAAAGATCTTTATCTTATTTTTTGATCTTACTTATGTTTTTTTTTATTTCTCGTTTTATACCGGTACGGACATAGTTCTCCTCAGGGTATATATATTCAGATTTTTCTTTTATTTTTATTTTATTCATATGCAAATTTTATGAAGGGTTGGTTGAAAGGGAAAAATTATATTTATTAAATACCCTGGAAAAAGGTCACTTTAAAACCCCACTTTGGACGTGGCACAGGTGCTGTTTTTTTTTTTTTTCATAATTAAAATTTTTTCGTTTTTCTTATTAATTTTTCTACTGTTAGTGTAGAATAAATTTAAGAAAAATTGTGGAAAAATCGTGTCTAGTCTTTTTGCATAATTAAATGTTAGTTTAAAAAGTTTTTGCTTGTTAGTAATTTTGAAAGTTAACTGGTTATTGTAGAATAAATTCAAATTGAAGGAAAAGACAGGTGTGGAAATATATTACAAAAAACATACCATTTATGCACATGTTTTAAAAAATGGAATGTGTATACCTACATTTAAAATTAATTAATTATTTGCAACTACACTAATTATAGAAAGTATCAACTACTTTGTGTTGAAATTGAATAATAGATACCGTGATTTTTAAAAATAAAATGGACATTTATAATTAATAAATTATTAAATTAGTAGACATTTATAATTAATAAATTATTCGCGGCATCCTATCGTCAATTAACAATTTTGTATTGAAATTAATTATAGAATGTGTCAACAACTTTGTATTGAAATTAAATAATATTTAGAAATCGTAATTTTTACAAATAAAATGAAATGTTTAATTATTTTATAATATAAAATGGAATGTTTAATTATCAATTAATTAAATAGGTATTTCAAATTGTTTTAAATTAAATTGTTACAAAGTATGCTTTGAAATATGTCAAAAAAGTTTCCAACTCGAAATTTTGTGCTCTACTTGTGAATATATTATATAGAACAAACTGATTACCAGTAACAATTTATTGACTAGTCATCAAAACAAAACGAAGGAGAAAATATGTCTAAGTAAATATTACTTCAAAAATATAAAATATAGCTGACGCTTCGACTTCCTCGGATGAATTGGAAGACCGCTATACTATTATCAAAGATCACTTGACCAACATTAAAAGATTCAACGTAGAAAGTAGAAAAATGGAATTTCAATTAAAACAGGTGCCGGAGAATGCAGATCCAATAACCTGGATAAAGGAGGCTATAAATGAAGTTATAACATATGGCACCAAACACATTTTACCCACAGATAAAAAGAGTATAACCTTTTGTGAGAAAAGTTTTGAAGGGCGGGGTCCTGGTTAGATGAATTTCAGCGACGCTGTTGAAGTTAAATTTGAGGATGTTTGGGTAGTGATAAGCAAAATTTTTCAAAGTTATTCCGAAGGTATATGTATTAAATGAGAGCGGTACAAAATCTCGACATTTCTAATCTCGCCTTTTAAAATCTCATTTTTTAAAATCTCGTTTTTCAAAATCTTTTTGCGCTTTTTCCAGAATCGTAAGATTTCAAAATCGCTTTTTTTAAATCTTACCTTTTTAAAATCTCGGTTTTTAATAACAAAAAATATTGAAAAATTTTTATTATTTAAATTGCAAAAATTTTTAAATATTTTTTTTTTTTTGTAGATAAAATAATAAAATTTTATTACAAAAGTAATCCACATTTCCAGTTTTATTTTAAATAAACAACAAAATAAATATCCTACATATTATAACAAAAATTAAATTAATTTTCTCAAGTACAAAAAAAATTCAATTTATATTTATATTTTGTGGAATTCTTTTTAAAAAGTCTAATTTATTTTTTTTCACTTTTTTATTATTCTTTCTATTTTGTTTTATTTTTTTATAGCCGCTCTTTTTTTCGGGATACTTATTTCGCCATTTTCAATTTTCTTCAACCTTGTCAGAGCAACTATAAGTTCTTTCCCCATTTCTCTCACCAATTTATAAACGCCAACATGGGATTTACCAACCACACATAAATTTTCAGAACCAGCAACGGACCAGTAGTTGCAGTCATATTTTGGCAGAATAGTTCTACTCAAGGGGCTTGCAAGAAAATTACGTAATTTTTCTGAAACCATTGAGAAATATTTTCAGCATCCTTATCCTTCTTTAGATCATTACTTAACGCAACAAAATCATCAAAAATTTTCTCTTCAGGTTTGACAAACGTCAAACTCTTAATCATCCGAATTCGTAGGCTGATTTCTTTACTTTGACCATATTTTTTCAACAGTTTTTCCACTTTTGCTGCACTTTTCGCCAAATAATTTGTCCAAAATGAAAAAGACAACTTTTGAACTCCGTTGACACAAAGTATTTTTTAGCTGCAATGACACTGGCTTTCTCGTAATCAGCTATGATCCTAACTAATGCGAGTCAATTCCGAAAAAAAAGCCTAATAAGCCATTTTGGTTTTGGAACTCATCAAGCAAAATACCAACGGAACTATTTCGGTTCCGATACGTCCATGAACAACAAATAGCTGCCTCAATAAAGGTGCTAAATACGCGGCTAAACAATAAAGGTGCCGTCCATTAACCAGCAGTCTGCTTCTGATAAACGTTTCAGACTAGTTTTTGTTCCTATAGACATAATTAAAACAAAAGTTTCCACTAAATTAGATAAGAAGTACGGGATGGTATCATAATTCCCAAAAAAAAATTCCAAGTTTGAAAATTCCAAACAAAAAAAAAACCCCTAGTTTCAAAATTCCAAAAAAGAAATACGCTTTTTCCAGAATGTTTGACTTTTGTTTGTTGGAATTTGGTTTTTTGGAATTGTTTTTTTTTTTTTGGAATTTTGAATGAAATTGGAATTTCGAAAATGAATTTTTTTTTTAGGATTTCGTACCCAACCCAAAAATTGCAAAAAAAAAGGAAGAATTATGAGTAGTATAGCTATGCCGGTTCTAACTCAGTAGGTGGTATTATGGAATTGACTTTTGGTTTGGAAGGGTGTTATGTAATAGAATTTAAGAAACAAAAACAGAAAAACATTTCAGAATGTTATTTGTTGAAGTTGTAGTACCTCGAGCTGCCGCAGTTGTTGATTTCCCACCAATTAAGAAAATGGTTTTGAAATGCTTTTTCAACTTCAGTAGAGTCGTAAGCAGGGAACTTGACCACAGATGGTATAAGCATGTACCCGTTGAAGTTGTTGATAAACCGGCAAAGTAAACCGCCCAAAGTTGTTGGAACCATGTATTAGCGAGCTTAGATTTTGAATAGACTGTATTATTATTGTAAAGATATAGTGTTATGAAATTATCAAATATATCCTATAGTATGTAGTGAATGTTTTGGTTTTACGATAAAAGTTTAAAATTTATATTTAGAATTCTGGTTTGCTCTTTTAATTGTTTTATTATTTAAGTGGGTGAATAGTGGATGTTCGTGTGTGTGTGTGTGTGTGATTGTGTCATTTGGTTAATATATATTATTAAAAGAAAAGAATCAAAAATACTAGAAAGTTTTTTTTAATATAATTTTAAAAAAAATTCTTATCATGAAAAAAGAAAAAAATTCTTATAATGAAAAAAAAAAATATAGTTGAAATATAACAGAATTAGAAAAATATATATATTGTATTTAGCACGCCTATACAAACGTATAGGCGTATAATCAGGGGATTCCTTTTGCAAATATAAAAAACAAATTATATAGGTAATGCAAATTTGTTTTTTATTTATTTTTATGTTTTTCGATATTTTTTTCTTGAATTTTCTTCACAATTTTAGCTAACCGTAATAGGCATCTCTTAGGAAGTTCAAGTGAACTCTGAGTAATTAAATCGGTCCATTTATCATCTTTATCTTCTCTAAATGAATTGAATTGCATTAATGTTAACTTTGCATAATTTCTGAAAAATGTCATATGATATTGAATTTCCCGTCTATATTTCTTTCTAAAAAAGAAAAAACTTATTAAATATGAGAATTGTTCTTGTGAACTCCATTGTATGGTTAAAACTAAAGAAAACTAATTAAGCAACTAATTTAAAAATAAAATATGTAATAACAATAATTAAATAAATCTTCAGTTGGTTAGAGTGTTATGACGTACATATACGTACATGGACGTACTTTGAGGAAATAGGTAAGCTTATAAATATAAGATATATAATATGTATTAGAAATTTCTAATAAAACATTACTTCGTTAACCTTTAAACAAAATACATCATACTTTGTTTTGATTAACTATGAAAACATTTATATTTTCCATATTCTGCTTGTTAACTATTCAAGCAAATTCGGCTCCAACTTCTAATATTAGATTAGATGAATCAGCTTTTGGGAGCACATACTTTAATATATTACTTCCAAGTAATGAGACTGTCAGAGTAAATTTACAGTTCAGCTATTAAAACATATAATTTCACCAGAATTAACCAAAACAACAACAAATGCAGTAAAAACTACAACAATAGCATCAATAATTACTTTAGCAGATGAGCAATTACCAAAAGATAAAGCTGACTCAGCACTTCAATATGTTTCTATAGATGAGGCTATTGAGGCTTTTAGACAGGAATTAATTTTAAAGGAACGTAATATTGGTGGCATTATAAATAGTGAAAATATATTTTACAGACATTTTCAATTGGAATATGATAATAATAATAAAGAAATTCATATAAGATGTGAATATATTAGTTATTTTAAACAAAAGTCTCTCGCAATTAAATGCTTGGAATATCGAGAAATATTAGCAAATAGAATTTTAATTAATGGAGAAGTGGAAACAGTTCCTATTATAGATGGAGATTATAGATTACACTATTTTTGATTTGTGATCAATAAAACAAAAATCATCATATCAAATGAAGATTTCATAATTTATCAAAATAAAGAAATAAATTGGAATAATTGTAAAATAATAAAATAATATTTTTTTTTATAATAAATAATTTTTATTTATCCAGGAATTATGATCAGAGGGAAACCCTAACCATTTAACAAACATTTTATTATATCTAGTTTAAAGAATTTTTTCAATCAAAAACACATGTTTATCTTCAGTTTTTAACAATTCATATTCATAGAAGCTTCCTTGATAATCTTTCAGTAAATATGTGACAGGGTTAGTGATGTGAACTTTTCTTATCTTAAATACTTACGTGGTCCAATTTGGTGTGTAACAGTAGTATGGATATGCCAGTTCTGGTGCAGGAAGAGCTTTTAACCGTTTCAGCTAATATTTCTCTACAGTGGTTTGTGTCATTGCTAAAAATTATTAAAGTTTTAAACCAGAAATTATATATATGAATTGATTATAACAATTTGAGTCTTCCTAAACTTATGCAAAAAAATTGCCTACGCTTGCAGGAAAGTATGCAAAAAAACAGATATTTTAAATTTATAAAATAATTTGATATTGGGGGCGGGGACTTCGGTAGCCTAATGGGTAGGCGTGTGGCGTATTAACCGAAGGAGCGTGGGTTCGATTCCTGCACAGGTCGTAAATGTTTTTTCTTTACATACCCCCTTACGACCAAATATAATGTAAATATATAGTATATAATATAAACAAAATAAATAATATTAGTATATAATTTAATAATAGTATAAAAACCTATAATGGCCTTGGTAGCCGATGGTTCAATAATATTGCATTACATTTATGTATGTAATATTAATATAAATAAAAAAATAAATTTGATATTTTATTTAAAAGTTATTGAATATTTTAAATAAAACTTAACGGTTACTATAACAGTTATGTTGTAATTTTAAATTTAAAAAACTCTAACTATAGTGCTGAATATTCTAAATTAGGGTGAAGATATAAAAAGTTTTTAAAATTTGGTTTAAATATAAAATTATTATTAAAGATTAAATGTGATTTAATATTTACCTGAAAAATTAAAAAAATTTTAAAACTTGATTTGAATACATTTAAGCTTTGAATTGAAACGGTTGAAATTATATTGTTAATAATATAAGCCGTGATCATGAAATACAAATTGAAAACGTGATCAAGTTCAAGTTAAAAGTAAACAAAATAAAAAAAAATTGGGTTTAAAAAGTTGTTTTTAATATTAAGTAACAGCATTTTTTACTAAAAGTTTATAAAATTTTATTCATTAAATAATATCTCGTTTATTTATCCATGAATCATGTTTTTTATCAAAGCCAAGCCACCTAACCAAAACTGGATTTCCTTTTTTCCTTATTATTTTTTCTAAAAGGTAAAAATTAGGAAATTTAACAGATGTAAGTTCAGGTTCATAAAAAATGTCTTTTATTTGTTTTTGTGTGTAATCAAGTAAATTATAAAGTTATTGGATCAGTTCTTTTTATTTTTGCTATGGTATAAATTTCTGTTGACCAATTAGGTTGATAACCTTTTACAAATATACTTTTAAATTTACTTATACGAACAAATTTCCAACTTTGTATTTTGCTTTTCGAAACACTTTTAATTTATTGCAGACACTTTTTAATAATAATTTCTCATTTCTCTTTGCAACCTTTTTAGGTGCGAGTTTAATTAATATTTAATTATTAATATTTTTCTATTAGCGATGGCAGAATAGTTAACCATTTATATGTGCCTTGTAAACTAAATTGTTTCCACATCTTGTTTTTTAGGGTACAATTGAAACGTTCTACAATTGATGTTTTTAGTTCTGAATATGTATGATAATGGTTAATTTTTTTTTTTTTTTCCTTATTAGGTTTTGAAATTTTGAAATTCCGTACCTTGATCAGATTGTAAATTTTTTGGTTTTTTACCAGCCCAATTAAAAATATCAATTACTGTTAATAAATATTTATATCCCTTGTTGAATTTTGCATATGGAATCATTTCAATCAAATCAATTTGCCAAGTATCATTTAAACCCTTTTGATAAATTTTCTCCGTGTAAATTTCCTACTAGCAAATGAATTTCTAATACAACTTGTAATCTTGACATTATTTTCGTTCCAAAGTGATTGTATAATTTTTTATTGTATGACATTCACATGTGTCCAAAACATAAGTAGAATTATCATCCCATGGACAAAGAGTAAAATTTTTATTTTATTTATTGGTTCCCTCAATATATTAATATAATGAATAAAGCTTTTACAACCTTTCCCTCACGGGTGTGGTTGTTGTTATAATATTTTTATTTTACTGTCGTTTTAATTTCTAAATTAGCTCTTATATTAATTAGTAACTTAATTTTACATCTCTATTTAATCTCTCTTTCGTACTCTGCTATATTAATTTCATATTATTAGTTTTATATTATTATTGGTATTTTTATTTTTTTCATTTTTAGGCACTTTTTATTTTTGTCATTATTTTTATTGTTTTCTTATTATTAGGTTTGCGTTTTTAGTCTTAAAGTGTTTTTGTTTTTTGTTATATCTCGTTCCATATATCAAATATTTCAAATCTATTTCGGATTTTTCCTACGTCGTCTTTGTGATAACATTTGAGATCTTGTAGAGATATTCGATTCATTTGGTTTGGACACTCTTGTATTATATGCCTTATGTTAAATTCTTGTTGACAGAAGTCACATGTAGGTCGATTGGTTTCTTCATTAATATGTTTATGAGTCGCTAAAGTTTTCTCAAATATTATTCTCATGACTTTTACTCCTGCGTACCTATCTAGCCTTCCTAAATTCTTATGGTCAATCATTTTAATTTCTGGGTATATTTCCCTCAGGAACGTTCTGGAACTGTTCCAATTTTGTTGCTTGACGTAGTTGTTAATAATATTGATGCTTTTTCGGACTTGACTATAGGTCATTGATATACTTTTCACAATTGGTTGTTTTATTGCTAATTTAGAGGCTTTATCTACGGCCTCATTGCCAGCAATATTAGAGTGTCCCGGAGACCATATTATCTTAATTTTTTCCTTGATTTTATTAATTATTTGTTGGATGCTATTTATGGTAAATTCCTTGGAACTATAATTCCTTATTGCATTAATTGCGCTCAAGCTATCTGAGTAGATATTTACTTTGCCTACGAGTGTAATATCGCTAGGTTTATAGCTTTGTATATAGCTTGTAGTTCTGAATTATACATCGTATATTCGTGATGATAGACCAAGTATTTTAATTTCATTCTTGTATGTAAAATCAATGTTGTTGGTAGATATTTGTCCCCCGTAACAGAATTTTTTCCTGCAGAAGTGCATTATTTCTGTTTTCTCTTCTGAAATTTTTCCTCCATTCAACTCAGTCCAGTTTTTTATAGTTTGGTATAAACAATTAAATTTGGTCTCTCTCTGTTGTTGATAACCTTCAGCTAGTAAAATACTATTATCTGCATAAATTTGATGTTTAGCTATATTTAATTCATATATTTTATGACACAGATTAGCGATGTAAGTATTAAATAAGATTGCCGATAATGGAGAACCTTGTGGAATTCCTTGATTTACAAGTACGTCTGAAAAAATGCTATTTGCACTGACAGTGCATTTGCTATTTGAAAGAAAGTTATGTATAGTAATTACAATTTTACTCCCTGCTTGCCATTCTTGAAGTTGCCGAATAATTCCGGCTCTCTCTTTACTACATCAAAAGCTTTATAGAGATCATGCGATAACATGCCAATGTGTGATTTCTTACTAAAACAGGTTTGGATTAATTGTTCAACCTCGTGAAGTATTGTATTAGGACCTCTCATCTTTCGAAATCTATGTAAACCTATAGGGTTTTTTAACTCTAAAAGTCATGCTATTCTTCTAGCAATTATTTTCTCAAATAATTTCGAAAGTACTGAAAGCAGCGAAATAAATCTGTTGCTGTTACTTTAATTTGAATTCTTTGGTGGTTTTAATATTGGGACAACTTTAGCCAGTTTCCAAGCTTGTGGATAATTGGATGTATTCATAATTTTGTTATAAAGTTCTAGCAGTCTATATTTAAATTTTGATCCTGCTTTCTTAACTATGATGTAGTTTATTCCGTCAATACCTCGGGTCTTCCCTTTGATATTCTTTAGAACCTCTTTAAACTCTTTAATAGTTATTTCATTGTCTAATGTATTATCATTTGACTTACAATTTCCTTGATTTTGTGTTATTGTGTTAGATTTTATATTCGCGCTATTATTTATTTGTGTATATTCTATAGCAAGATTGTAAGCTATCAATTTATTATCTGTAATCAACTGTTTATTTTGAATTAGTGTGATATTTATTTTTCTTATTTTATTTTTGTTTAATATTCGTCTAGCTTTGCTCCAAGTTTGACCCATATCCTTTCCGTCAATTTCTTTAACAAATTCTTGCCACTTTTCCTTTTTTGCACTTTTGATCATTTTTTTTAATATGCAATTGTTCTTTTTTAGTTCTAATAAATTTTCAACACTGTTATGTCCTTTAAAGTTTTTCCATGTACGTGTACAAATTTTTTGCTGGTTTTTTATTTCAGTATTGTACCATACTTTTTTTATTTTCCAATAGACCCTTCTCTACTTCTGCTTTTAACTTTTCCCAATCTGCATTCTTTATTCGATATTTGTTATGTATTTTTATTGAGTTTGACGATACTGTTTGTGTTAGTGTTTTACTATTGTCTATTATAGGATTAGTTGTGTTGATTAGAATAGAAATGTGGTCCTGTTTTTTGGGGTTTGTTATCGTTCTCCATTTTAATTTGTTTACTATTGTTCTATGGGCAATTGATAAATCAGGGCAAGTGAAAGTACTTACCGTGCTTCACAACGTTGGTTTGTTGTCGTTTAGTATCACTAAGTTATCCATGTCTTATTAGTTATCTTAGTATCACTAAGTTATCCAATATTTCTTCTATTATTTGCCCCTTTCTATTTGTTGAATAGTCCCCCATATATGACTCCTGGCATTGAAATCACCTAAAAATATATATGGTGCTCCTATTTGGTTAATTATATTTGTTATATGGCTGCGTTTAATATTAGTATTTAGAGGTATGTAAAAATTGACTATTGTAATTTCATTTGGGATGGATGGAAAGTGTGTTTTAATTGCTGCAATCTGTAGTGTCATATTTATTTGTATTATTTTGTAATTAAAATTATTTTTGATGAAAAATCTAACTCCACCAATCCTGAGGGGAGAAGGTGGAAGATGGCAGTGGTAATTTTTGTAATTCACCATATTATCAGTTGATTTAGTATTTGTTTCTTGCAGTGCTATTATAACTGGTTTATATTCAGCTATTATTAAATCCAGATAAACTAAATTACATCTAAGTCCTTGAATATTCCACTGAATTAAATAATTAAACTCAGTCATCTATACACTATATATTTATTTTGTTTGAATTGCTATTGTATTAAAGATTAATTGTTTTTAGAATTTGGATTCTTTTCAGATTAGATATATTTAAAGCTTTATTTATAAAATTATTTTATTTGTTAGTTAATTATCGTCTTCATTTATTGTTGTTTGTGTTACCATATTAATTGCTTTCATGTGTTCTGCTAGTGCTTGTTGTTGTAATAGTTTCTTTTATTTGTTGTCTGGCATTTGTCGGTTCTTCGGATGAGATTTCCATACTTTATTGAGTTTGTTGGTTGTTTTCCTTCTGAATAGTTTCAGTTGTTTGTTTTTGTTCTTCATTGTTTTCATTATCTCCATTTGATATGCTTCTGTTTTGATTTTTTGGCAAATTGTGTTCGTTTTTATCAGTTTTGTTTGGTTTCTCTTGTTTTTCTTCTTTGGTTGTTTTTGTTGTGTTATTTTGGTCTAGGTTTATTATTGGTTTAGTTTTAGGGTGAGTTTTAGTAGTTTCTGAATATGATTGAGCTAGATTTGGTAGGTTTCTAAAAATACGGGTAGCCTCTCTTCGTAATACTCTTTTGTCTATTTTTATTTTTATTATATCTTTTTTTTGTCTATATGCTTCACATTCTCTCGAACTTGCGGAATGTTCTGCATCTAGACTAAGAGCTTAACAGTTTATGTATGAGTTTTCATTGCAGTCAATTGCGTGTTTTTGAATATTTTCTTTTTCTTTTTCCTCTCCGCAATTAACACAGTTTGGCATCGTTGCTTTACAAACATTTTTAGTATGATTGGATTGGAATTAAAAAATTATTTAGTTGGATTAGCGGTTGGCAACTATGGAAAAATGTCACTAGCATCGACTATATATTGGTATTTTCTTTTCCGCTTGGATGTATGTATTATTTTCTGGGTTGGCTAATAACCAGGAGTGCAAATTGATTTGAGCCCTCTGGGGGCAGGACCATCTTTAAATTTCTCTGTCTTATCTTATATGTGTCTTGATTATTATATTAAAGCAATATAATAAGAAGATTAATTTAAAAGCAAACTTGTCTATTAAATTTATGAAGAAATCAAAATTATTTCTTTGTTTTTTTTTTTTTTTTAATTATAATTTAATTATTTTTAAATATTCAAATAATTCCAAATTATTAAAATTTGATTTTACTTATTTTGAGTTTCAAATTCCCAAAATTGTTGTACGCGATAAATTTTTTATTTTTTTTTACCAAAATTGCTGTAATTGTTTATTATGTTTATAATTTAAATATATTTTTATATACAGCAGGTGTTTTTCTTTATAATTTTGATAATTTGTTATTTTAAAAAACTGGTTTTTTGTTTTTTTTATCTTATTTTTAATTTTTATTTTTGATTAATTTTAATTTAAAATTAAAAACGTTTTGAAGCGAAACACGTTCACTCTCTCGTTCTCAAAATTGAACTGCAAAGAGTATAATGAGTACGATAAATTGAAGTGTACTTATTCACTCCAGAAAAATTTTAATGTGTTTGTAAAGATGAAATATTAGTTTCTTATGATCATCTAATAAGATGGGGGAATACATATATAATAACTCTTCTACTTCCATAATTCAAAACGGCTGTACTAAGGATATGTTCGCTGCTTTGATATTATTTGTCAATTGTATTTTAAATTCAGTTTCTTATCAGACACAGACCAAAAATGATTAACTTTATTCACCCATTTACAATGATGATTGCGGGACCATCTGGATATGGAAAAACAACATTTGTGTGTAATTTAATTGAAAATATAGAAAGATTGATTTATCCGAAAATTGAAACAATAAAATGGTGTAACCCAGAAATATCTGCTATTCCGAAAAATATAGATTTTTCTGGTATAGACTTTTATACCAGTATTCCGAAAGAGTTTAGTGGGAATGAAAATACCTACTACTTTAATTATTTTAGATGACTTAATGTTAGATTCTGCAAATAAACAGGTATGCGAACTATTTACTAAAGGTTCACACCATCGTAATTTAGCTATTGTATTGTTAACGCAAAACGTTTTTTATTAGGAGAAATTCTCAAGAGATATTTCATTAAATTGTAAATATTTATGCTTTTCAAAAACCCTCGAGACAAATTACAGATTTTTCCTCTTGCTAAACAACTACATCCAGAAAATATAAAGCGTTTCTTGAGAGTATATAATGATTCAACATCAAAACCGCATGGTTATATTGTGTTGGACTTAACACATTAACGATTTATTTGGTATTAGAACTAATATTTTTTCAAAAGAATATTGTATATACTTCTGTGATACAGTTCATTTGAACAACAGCTGTCAAAAATATGAAATGATTGAAGAAAAACCAACATATATTTTATGTACTAGGAAAGTACAACAAGAAGAAATTTCGTGAAAATATTCTTAAATATTGTGATGACGATATAATAAAAAATATTGCTGAAATTGCAATCAATATATTAAATGGCAATAATAAAATATCACCTGCACAAACAGTAAAATTAAAAAACATAAAAAAACAATTAAGATTTCTAGCCTGTTCTAAGAAAAGTAAAAACGCCAAAAGAAAAATATTAGTTCAACATGGTGGATTTTTACCATCTTTAATCGGAACTATATTATCTGGTGTAATAGAGAAATTGCTCAGTACAACATAATGCGACGAATCATTTCAAGACGGTAAAAACTTGGATTTATTAGATCAAAAAATTCAAAAAGTTTTATGTAGCAAAAAATTAAGACCATTGCAAAAATGGTACTTATATCGCCAAAATCTCCTCAAACATGGAATTAATAAAAGACACACAAAAAAATTACCAGAAAAGGTTAATAATCTTACATTTGATACAGGCACTCAAGTAAAATTCTTTTCAAAACGAAATGCATATACAGAAACTGAATTATCTAAATACAAATCAACATTAGCACAGACAGATTTTGTACCATTAGTTAGTGATGATGTGTTTGAATATGATCCTAAAAAAAAATATTCAAGTATGGATATCGATTTAAAAGATTACGATTTGAAAAATTAGTCGCAAGACCATCTCTAAGCTCTGATTATCGAATGTTTGAAACACCAAGTGGTGATGTAATAACCGTTACTGTACCATCTTCTGAAAAAAAGAAGACTCTAAGATCGGCCGGTAGTTAAATTTTCTCAACTATACTTTCACAGTTTCCGGAAACAAAAAAAGAAAACTAAAATCTTTACTAAAAAGTCCAAAACTAAGAACTTCATCAACACCGGAATGGACAACATATTTTATGTTTTAGAAGAAGTTAACAAAGATGGATAGTCAAGATGACTGCTATGTAACATTGTTTAGTAATAATAATTTGAGAAATGGAAATTGGAAAGTTGGTCTTCCAGAAATCTGAACAGACAGAAGAATTTAACAAAGAGAAATGTGCTTTTATTAATATTGGACAGTATAATGTTTATGTAACAAACATTGAAAAACCTCTTGAAAAAATCAAAGTAACCAAATCTATAGGCTACACATATTATTCATATGACGATTCATAATTACATTTGGATGATTGGAAGTTTAATTTGTTGCCAACGCTTATTAAAAATATAATTGCTAATCCCGGATTTACTTGAAACCAAGTTTCCAAAGAATTTTTTGATGAAGTTTTGACATATATCTCTCAACCTAAAAACTATGACGATGTAACATTTAAAAAAGTATCAGAATCTAACCGGAACGATTTAATTGGAATATCGCAGACTTTTGATGGAGATAGTTTCTATACAAAAATTAATCAAAGTTATAATGTAAAAACATTATTAACTGAATGGTTTCAGCAGAAAAAAAAATTTTAAAACAAAATTACCTGAACTTTTCAAATTAGCTGTTGCTAATAATAAAGATAAATCTAGTGGAATGGTGATGATTTATTCAGAAATAGTTTAATCCTCTGTTTTTGGAAGTTGTAAAGTGCGTGGATTGAGAGCTATCAACATAAAAAATTGTAGAATACCTACAAATATTGAATTTGAAAATGTACATTACATACCTATAGAAAAAAATAGTTTTGAAACGATAGTGATTAAAATTTGTAATCAATCCGGTGATGGAATAAATTTTGTTCAAATTTTGTTGCACAAAAATTGTATTACACTTTTAAAAGCATTGATTGCTAAAAACAATATAAATACTAGTACTCAAATATAATAGCCTATCAAACATGGAACGAGCTTACGTGAGATATTATTTGTCGCACATGGGAGGAGGTCTCCACGACATTGGACCTTTATTACAACTTTATGCAGCTATACAGAAAAGCCGAGGTTTTGGAAATATATTTGGAATTCGTTACTTGAAACCAGTTTTTACATCAAATTGGGACTTAATTGAAAAAGAGTCTGTAAACACAAGTAAAAATATTTTTAATGATATAGCATCTGGTGCAAACATAAAAGAAGCTGTAATTGATCAAAGCGAAGGTGGCATAAAAATTTTACGAAAGTTAGTAGTTAGTCAACTGCATTCTATGTATGGTGGAGTCATAAAAAGGCGAAGCGGTATAAACGAGCAGTTTTTAAAAAGACACATTTCAAGCCAAAGCGACGAAGAAAGCAAAGTAAAACCTCCTCCGATATATTCAATTAAAAATGGAATGTATGAAATCTGAACTTGACCTTTCTGCGTCATTGCCAGTACAAACAAGTATATTGCATCCAGAAGAGGTAGCATACAATCCTTTAGCTTCTTTAAAGGCATCACCGTCAACTATTGAATTTGTTTCACTTGGAAATGAAGATACATATCGGGATTTATCCTCAACCTACATCAAATTTAAAGTTCAAATATTAAAAAAAGATGGACCAGTTTGAAGTGCAAATGATAAAGTACTAACCGGAGCTGACGCAAAGGCACCTTCCCAGCCGAGTGTTGTAAATAATTTGTTACACTCTTTCATTAAACAATGTAATATAACTCTAAACGGAGAAAACATCAACCCTTCAGGTTCCTTGTACCATTATAAAGCATACTTAACTACTTTACTAAATTATGGTACAGATTCCAGTATAACACATCTGGAAGCATCTGTTTGGGAATTTGATAAACCAAATGTAAATGATTTCAACAATTCTGGTTCTACATCAATACAAAAATCATACAATAATTCTACAATAGTAGAATTAATGGGAAAATTACATGTAGATTTTTTTTTTACTTTTAAATAATGTTGACATTCGAATTGCTCTGTTTCTAGAAAAACTAGATTTTTTTATTTTCTTTAACGATGCCGATGAAAGTTATTTAAAAATTCTCGAAGCTACATTATACATGAAACATTTAACACGGAATTGGAAAAGGCTAACGCGAAATATTTTTATACGAGAAGTGAAATCAAAACATTTACAATTCTAACTAACACTTCCAACATATCATTCGATAATATATTTATAGGACAAATACCAAAAGCTCTAGTATTTTGTATGGTAAATGACGAAAATTTCAATGGTAAAATATCAAAAAATCCATACCATTTCGATCATTAAAATCATGTGAATAAAGTACCTACACCAAAGTCTGCAATTGAAACAAATTTTGCATCGAATAATCTTCGTAATTCTCGTGATTATTTAACATTATTTAGCGGAACAGGTATACATTATTCTGATAGAGCACATCAAATTTCAAAAGAGCTATTTTCAAAAGGTTATACAATACAGGCTTTTGATTTATCAGCAGACGGCTCGGGAACAGATACATTTCAGAGCTTATTAAACCAAGGAGTAGTAAAAATTGAAGCAATACTTAGTTCTCCATTAACTTCAACATTAATATGTACTGTGTTTGTAGAATTCGATGCTAATATCGAAATTGATAAAAATCGTAACGTTTACGTATACATATAAAATGGAAGTTTGGACGACCATTTCAACTCACTTGAAAATGGCATGTGTTCTAGTAGATTTATCGTTCTGTGCGGACGATAACAATACAATATTTGTAAAAAATCTTGCTGTGGTTGGAATAAAAGAAAACTGTAAAACTATTGTAAAGGAATTAAAGTATAAATTCCCAACCAGAGATTTAAAAAGAACAGGCATCAAGAATTACACTTATGGGCATTTGGACAACGACAGAACAACTAATAATTTAATAAATTTACTTGAAAAATCCGATATAGTGTTAACAAATGGAAAACTTAAAATGAATTTTTAACAGCTTACATAAGTGAAAATACTCGACTAATTGATATTTTTCATTTACAAAAAAATTAATACACTTCAGATAAAGAAAGTGCTGAAATGTAATAGTGCGACAAGTAAACTATTTATAGGTGTTTTTGTTTTTGATCAAATACGGAACAATATTTCAAAACCTGGCATTTATCTAATAAATACCGACACATATTCTGCTAAAATAGAAGGCTGTGTTCAAGGCTGTGTAGAGTATTTTGATTCATTTGGTAACCCACCATTCTACAGTGAGATTGTGAAATTTCTACAAAATCAATCAAAATGTTTTATTTTCAACAATAGACATTTACAAAGTGACTTTACATCAGTCTGTGGGCAATATTGTTGTGATTATTTATGGATGCGATGTAGCTGCAAGAGCATAAAAAATTTTCTTAATTTATTCAATACATCATCCCCACTTAAAAACGACAAAAAATACACAGAATGTTTTGAACAATTAAAGAAAAAAAATATAAAAAAACTAGAAGCGATATAAATATAAATTTTTCAAATATATTTCATCAGTTTTAAAAAAAAAAAAATAGAGTCAACATCAAATATCGAGGCATTTAAAAAAGAAAACAGAGACCGCATCAGCAGCAAGAACCACAACAAAATCTTTTATTAAGCTATATTTATTATTTAGATAAAAAACAAACAACAAAAATACAAATAGGATTTAATATTGAAAATTTCGCTGCTACAATAATTTTCGAACGTAATCGTAAACTCATTAGCGAGATGAATTATTTGGAGTGGTATGCATTTTATCAAGATTTTACAAGCCAGCAACTCGTTAAATAAAATCAAATAAATTTCCGCTAAAATTTAAACATTCTGGAGGAGGAGGAGCGGGACCAACTAAAAAACTTACATTGGAACTATATGAGTATAACCGCTTTTGTCTTTTGACTTTATCCAAGCAGTCATGTCATATAACAATGGAGCCCAATTGAATCTACGAGAATATGTATTAAAATATTTTGAGAGATATATTGGAAAGATGTATTGTATTATTAAATACATATAAATATTCATACAATTTTTTACAGCACATCTTTGTAAATTTTCCGTATTATGATGGTGAGGGTAAATAGTGATTAAATTCCTTAGTTTTTGTAGAGGTGGAATTTTATTATCTAAATTAATAACTTCTACTGAATTCGAAAGAAATCTATCTAAAAATTCCTTTTTTTTAAGACCATTAACGTAAACTACATCGAATGATGATGATGTTAAATGTTCCTTTAAGATATTTTTAATTTTTAAGTTTTCTTTAAAACCATCATCCTAGTCAAGCATATTAATTTTCTTTTTATTGTATTCATTTTGTTGTTTAGAATCACAATTTATCTCTTCAAATGAATATAAATATAAATAACAATTTAAATATAATTAAAATATAAATAACATTGGTACAAGAGAACCATCAGCTCCATCATCAGAACCATCATCATCATCAGAGAGAACCATCATCATCAGAAAATTCTTTCAAAAAATATTGTTTATTATTTCCAATAACAAATTGTAAATGAACTCTTGCCCTCCTGCTGCTGCTGCTATTCATTTTGTTTATTTTTTACTATATATTAAAATAAACCAGCAGTAGCAGTAGCATTAGCATTTTATTTATTTTTAAAAATTTTTTAAAGATTGTACAGAATAGGAAATGTTTGGACTCGTTACCGGACCTTCGAGAACCGTTTCTAAAACAAATTGGCCCACTTGATTATGGGAGAAAACACTCTGTCTCTCTCTCTTTCTCTGTGGGATTGTTATTTATTTTTTTGTTAATATTTTTTCTTGTGGGTGTGTAAGTCAACGCTGCAGCCTCAACCCCTCCAGTAGCTCGGGCGCTAGATCCCGAGTCCCGAGAACGTTGTCGGTCTTCCGAAAGTCCGTTCCTGGAACCGGTCTCCCGGAAGTCCGTTGTCAGAGTCAGCCCTCGGGAAGTGAGACGGTGAAGCTTGTCGCTACCAGAGTTAAATAAAAAATACAAAAAATTTTTTAGTTATATATTTTATTATTTTAATAATTTTTCTTTTTATGTCTGTTGCAGGAATCAGATCAAGTAATGTCATATTCCATCTGTGCTTAAATTTAAATAGAAAAGAGTTATATTTAATTCCGCCAATTCCAGCTCAGTTGTCACTTTTTTGGAGAGTCGCTCTGGCATAAAAAATATAATTATTTCCTTGTTCAAGTGGTTCTGCACCTCGCGCAGTACTACTGTTTGTCCTGGTTTGGTGTCTAAAAATCTCCATGATATCACCTCATACATTTTATCCTTAGCCAAAAAATCAATGTTACGATATTATTCATTTTCACCCTTCCCCAAATAAAATAAGTTTTCAATAAAAGCCTGAAATTATATAAGTAGGATAGAAAATAATATAGAAATAATTTAAGAATAAGAAGGAAAAAAAAAATCTTACAATTTTAATAATATATTTTTAAATACATTATTACATTTTATACATTATTAACCGGAACCTATTTGTAATAAATTAAAATAAAAATATATTTAATATTGCAAAAAAAAAGTCTTTTTTTATTAATATTAAAATGATACCTCAACTTTGACCACCCTATATTATATATTTCTTTTTTTTTTTTTGTGATTGTACCAAAACTGTACCAAACTGATTAATTTTAAAGTAAGTTAATTAACATCAGTTTGCAAAATACTATAGACCAAGGATTTCCCTCTATCTATACTATATGTTTTTAACATAACATAATATCACTAAATTTGTTGTTTTTTTTTTTTATCCAATACCAGTTTATTTGTAATTACACACATCTAACCACAAAATATTAAATATCAAACAACATTTATGAATTTATTATGCAACACCTGTTGCAACTTTCAATTAGTTGTTATTAAAATAAAATATAAAATGTAATGTAGGCATCATAAAAAAAAAAAAAAATTGATTTCACTATTTTACATATTACATTGTTGCACTCATTTGACTAATTAACCAAATGTGTGTCACTAACATACTTAAAACTTTTAACACTCACATCATTTTATATAAATTTGTCAAGTTGTCTGTGCTTTTTCGTTAATTTATATTGATTGTTGATTTTGTGGTTAGAAAACGTATCTATACCTACATAAAAAAGTTATTAAAAATAATCCTGGCACTTTGTTGCATTCATTAAAAGTTGTTGTTGTTTACACACAAATTAATTTTGTAACTATTTAATATATGGAAATTGGAGATAACATTTTTAATTTTACAGGTTTTCAGGTTAAAAAATCTTTATATAAACTATACTCTATTCAGATAATATATTTAGATAGTTAAAGTATTGCAACTAAAGTATATACATAATATAAGTACTATTTAGAAAAATTTTTTTATTGAAAATTAACAAGAAACAAAAATTAAAAACAAAAAAATGAGTTCACGATTAAAAATAACTTTCTGAAAAAAAAGTTAACAAGAACATCTGCACAAATACACATATTGAGCTTTTCAGAATGTATGTACTCAGTTTTTAAATAAGCATGATCAATCAATTTTTAGTTAGCATTAATTTTATAATAACTTGATTATAAAACAAAAAACAAAATATTTGCTTGGGTTAAATAAAAATCTGGGAAATTTGAGGTTCGTGTTTCTTTTTTATTCCAGCAATTTACTTTTATATTATAACAGTCCAAAATGCTTGCACTAGCAATTCACTTTTATATTATAACAGTCCAAAAAGCTAAAGTTTTGCAATCAATTTTATTTTCTACTTTTTAGGGGGCGAATTCGGTTTTGCTAAAAGCATATTTTAAAAAATATTTTTTTTACATATTATTTTATTTTATACTTTTTAGTTTTAAATGAAACACATATGTATGTAATTTAAATTTTAAAAAATATGGGATATTTTTTATTCACACATAAATTAATTATTGTTTCTGATATAAAATACGTTTTATAATTTTATACCAAATGTTTAAGTAAATTAAGAAACGTTAAATCGATTCCATTACAGCAAGAGTAAAAATTTTTTATTCCAGTAACTCATAAATAATGAAACTACCTCGAAGGGTAAAATATGTACCAAAATACTGTGATTATAATTTATAAATATTACCATCCAATTTTAGTTGAAGCAACATTTCTAACACGTATGAAAATGATATACATATGCACATAAATGTATTTTACTATTATTAGTATACCGTATATCCAAACAAACATCTAACCGTGAACACCTACCTACTTAATCGCTTAATAAGATCATGCAGTAAAAATTGTTGACAAATATCTTGATTTAAATTATAAACAAATGGAGCGGAACAAAATAATTTAGGAAATTAGTTTAACATAATATTATATGTATCCAGCCATTGGTGCAGTGGTTGACGCACCGCTTCTCATTCATAAGGGAATGAGAGGTCTCGGGTTCGATTCCCGGCTGGGTACAATAATTATAATATAAAAAAAAAAATATTCATATATCGCAATATGTAAGTACTTTATATATCATTATATCACGTACACCCCACATTCCTACCAGGAAACAGGGGTTATAGCTACCTGGCACACATTTATGTACCACGGTACCTGAATATAAATAAATATTATGTACATACGTACGTACATATTTACATACGTAGTTTTAATTTTTTGTGTTGACAAAATTTTGTTTGTAAATTATAATGCGTAATGCGCAAAAGCATAATTTTGTAATGATCTTTACTTTTTATATTCTTTACTATGTACAAAAATAATATTATGTATGTATGTAGTTTGAATTTGGCAATTAGAATTATTTTGAATAAAATTTTATTTGTATATCTATATACACAATATACATAATAAATGTTCCTAAATAAAACAAATAAAACATTAATTTTTAACGACATGCATATTCAATATGCAATAAAGAATGTTGACAACAAATATTCTGATTTAAATCCTAAACAAATGTTGTAAAACAAAATAATTTAGCAACATAAAAATATTGTACCTATATATTTTGTGTTTTGCTAAATCCTAATACAAAATACATGTGCACATCAAGATTGATTGAACTAAATTATTATAGGAGGAAAGATCAAATAATATGTGTATATTATACATAAAATTTTATTAAAAAAATGTTGATGAATACAGTTAATAAAAAAATAAAAAATTTACGTACACGAATTGGATTCGAACCAAATCACTCTTACTTTCAAAACCTGTACACTCTCCTCTGCACTATACAACACTTAAATATTTTCTGAACATATTACGAACATAAAATCTTAATTTTTAACCATGTATATTCAATATGTATTAAAAAATGTTGACAGCAAATATTTTGATTTAAATACTAAACAAATGTTGTAAACAAAATAACTTAGCAACATACATAAAAATATTGTATGTATGGATTGTGTTTTGCTAATTATGCTAATACAAAACACCAGGAAAGATCAAGATATAATGTGTATGTTTATATGCATGAATAAGAGATAAAAATGTAAGTTTTAAATTCATATATACAAAATATATACATATTTTATTCAAAAAATGTTGATGTATAGATAGTTAAAAAAAAAAAAAGTTGCATGTGAACTGGATTCGGACATCATGACCCCCACTTTGGAAACCTGTACACTTTCCTCTGCACCATACAACACTTATAAATGTTGCTAGCAGATTACGAAGATAATAAAAAGCGTGACAGAATGACAAATAAACAAATAAATAAATAAACCGACACCGACGAGTTAATATAAAAGCATATAATTAAAGTTGTTTATAGCCTTTTATAAGAAAAGTGCAAACAAAAAAAAAAAACAAAGAAAACAAAAAAATTAAATTGGAATGTGATAAATGTGAAAAAGTGTTCACAAGATCTGACAATTTAAAAAAACATAAATGTAAAATACAATTAAAACATAATTGTGATGTATGTAAAAAATCGTTTAGTAGAAAAGATAATTTATTAAAACATATAAAGAAACATAAAAAAAATTATGAAAATGTAAAATTTTGCAGAAAGAGCAAAGAAAACGTGACAAACAATTTGTGGAACTACCACATTCGAACAAATAAGCATAAGCGTTTTTTGGTGAATATAAGCCGATAAAAGAAGAGTTTGAAAATATATCAGTCAAATCTTTTCAAACTTGAATTTTTAGTATTACACAAGCAGATGATTTCAATAATTTTTTTGAAAACGCTAAAGAAATTATTCAACAACAAGCAGAAGATTTTCAAGAAAAAGACAGTGGCTGAGCGCGTTAATCAGAATTTTACACATTGAAATAAATATTAATAACTATGAGTCAATACGTGTGTCTAGTTATATTTGACTACCGAAAAGCATAGAAGACAAAAAAGCTTGCATTAATATTTAAAATAAAAATAACTTCTGTTTCAAGTGGTGTTTAGTATCAGCTTTCCAAACTTGTGTTCAAAATGCTGAACGAACATCTTTATACAAAATTAATGATATTTCCCTACCCATAGTCGAGCGAGAGTTTGGTGATGTACGATAGCTTAATTTTAGCAATATGCATTTTCCAGCTAAATTGCACGAATTAAATTTATTTGAAAAACTAAATAGTGATATAAGTATTAATTTGTTTGGACCAGAAGTCATTAATAAAAAATATGAGGTTGAAGGACCATTATATTTAACAAAATGTGAAAAAGATAACAAATCATTCACATAACATTTATATTTGTAATATGTGCTCGCAATATTTCTATACATTACAACAGCTTGATTTACACAACACTGAGTGCAATAATGTCATTACAAAGCTTCCATTCATTGAAAAAAATACACTGGAGTTTAAAAATTATCAACAACAATTGCAAGCACCTTTTGTTATTTATGCCGATGCTGAGAGTATTTTCCAATCTATTGCAACATGCAGTTCTAATCAAAAGATGTCTTCAACAACAAACATTCATCAACATGTTCCAGTAGCTTTCTCGTACTACATTAAGTGTTCTTTTGATGATAAACTAAGCTGCTACAAAGAATTTGTTGGAGCTAACTGTGTTAAGGATTTTGTAATATGATCACCAAAAGCATGCATTGAATTGTATAAAAATATTTTCATGAAGTCAAAACCAATGAATTTGTTAACACTTGATGAGCAGCTTCAACAATTAATTCAAGGAAATTGTCACATAAGTGGTAAGCATTTAGATTTTAATGATAGAATAAGAGATCACTGTCACTTTACTGGTAATTATAGAGATCCCGCTCATTCTACATGTAATTTATTGTATAGGTGACCAAATTTTTTTCCTATATTTTTCCACAATTTTTCCGGCTATGATTGCCATCTTTTATTTAAAGAACTAAACGAAGTCGGTGGACATATTGGTGTCATTCCTTTAAATAAAGAACGTTATATTTCATTATCTAAAAAAATTACCATAGATGAAAATGATTCATTTTATTTACGCTTTCTCGATAGTTTTAGATTTATGGCTTGTAGCCTTGATTCTTTATGTAAAAATTTAAATGAAAACGATTTGTTTCATATAAAAAAAGAATTCAATAGAAATGAAAAAATTAAACTTATGACTCGAAAGGGAGTTTTTCCCTATGAGTATTTAAATTCCATTGAACGACTTGACGAAAGAAGTTTACCAATCAAATGACTAACGCATTATGTTCCAATGAAGATTACATTCATGCAGTTAATGTATGGAATACGTTTGATTGTCAAAACTTATGGGACTATCTAAAACTTTACCTTAAAACAAATGTGCTTATTTTGACTGATGTTTTTGAAAACTTTCGAAAAATATGCCATAAAATATATCCTTTAGATCCTGCAAATTTTTATGCTATATTATAAACATGGCTATGGCTATGTTAAAATACACGGATATCAAATTACAACTACTAACTGATATTGATATGTATAATTTCTGATTAAAATTGATTATAAAAAAGGGATACATGGTGGAATTAATCAGTTCTCACTTAGACATTCAGTAGCAAATAATAAATTCATGGGATAATCTTATAAAAAAAAGGAACCTTTCAAATACATAGTATATTAAGACGCTAATAACTTATATGGATGGGCAATGATCCAATTTTTACCACATAAAGATTTTCAGTGGCGTGCTTTCAGTTGCCGATGATTCGGAAACGAAGCACGCCACCACATTTACATGATTTGCACAATGATTTTTTGTGCTCAAAACAAGTTCCACCAAAAGGTAAAATTCCTAAACTCTTAGCTGACTTAACAAACAAACACAAATACATAATCCATTATCGAAACTTAAAACAGTATCTTCGAAGCGGTTTAATTCTTAAGAAAATTTATAGAGTGCTAAAATTTCTCAAAAAGCAATTGATTAAAAAAATATATTTATTATAAATAACTCACACAGGTCAGTTGCTAAAAATGTTTTTGAAAAAAATTATTTTAAATTAATGAATAATGCCGTTTTCGATAAAACAATGGAATATGTAGTTAAAAGAAAAAAATGTTAAAATAGCTACCTCTTGGGAAAATCAAGGAAGACATTTAGGCGCCCCAGCATTAATAACAAAACCAAATTATCTTAGTCACTCTAGATTCACTGAAAACTTGATAGCCGTTCAGATTAATCATACAAATATATATAATGACAAACTAATATATTTAGGATTTACAGTACTTGAACAATCTAAAATCCTTATGTAAGATTTTCATTATGATTACATTAAACCTAAATATGGTAGTAAAGTTTTTTAAATTATACAGACACTAACAGTTTTATGTAGTGTAAGACAGACAGATGATTTTTACGCTACATATATAGTGAAATACCACAACGTTTTGATACATCAGATTATCCATCAAAAGCAATAAAAAAATATATTGTCAATAGTTTAACGATAAGTAATTATAAAAATTGTTTGTTAAAAAGTAAAACTTGTTTAAGAGAGAAAAGAAAAAAAATTAAATAAAGTAGCTTTAAGTTTATTAGATAATGCCATTGAGCAATAATAAAAATAATAATAATAAAAAACTAAAAAATCTATTTTTTGTTAGCTTAGTTTTAATAAAAATATACTATTTAAAGATGAATAAAATTTTTTTTATTTAAACCAACAGGAACAAAGTGGTTTCTATACTCGTAACCTTCAAAAGTATGGATTGGATCAGAATTAAATTCTAAGTTGATTAAGCTTTCTCCGTCCGTCCCTCCGTCGGTCCGTGCGTCAGCAAGATAATTCAAAAACTAAGAAAGCTAGAGTCTTGAAATTAACACAAAATTTTCTTACATAAATTTGTAGGTTCCCTATTTTTTTGGTTGAGATCCGACAAAAACTTCGGGTAGCTCTCGAAGAACTAACTTTTAGATCTCCACTTTTTTTTTTTAAATAGAGCTATGAAATTTTAAATGCTAATAGATATCATAAAAATATTAATTTTATTATTCACAAATTTTTTCTGTAGCCCCACCTGTTACGGAGCTACAGTTCCCCAAAGTTCGAAAAAGCTCTATATTTAAATTTTTATAACACAAATCGTATAAGGTATATCTTCAATTTGAAAACACGAAACGATTACTGCTTTTATTAGCTTTAAAAATGTAAATACAATAAATATATACTTATGGCATACGGTGTCTTAATTTACTGTTATGCGAAACTCCAATTTTGTAAAATTCTGGATTCGTTCTATTTTATAAATGGTTTAAGTTAGAAACTTGAAATTTGAGAGAAGTTAGGTCTTTGAAAATAAGTAAGAGTCATTTCAGAAAATATTTTTATATCGTCCCCGTTTCGGAGCTGTATTGTGTCAAAAACTAAAAAATTCCTTATTTTTTAAACACCTGTAACTTGAACACCTGTCCAAATTTTTACAAATTTTTAATATACAAAAATTAAAGCTCCAACATTATATTTTTATTTCTATTAACAACTTTTCTTAATAAAGGTAACCTTAATATTGACGAAAGTGTGACTTAATTTTTCTAAATTTTTCTAACAAATTTTTTTAACGATTTTTTTTTGCATTTTTTTTTACTCGATAATTTGAAATGGTTGAGGATGGGCGTAGTACAAAAAAATTAAATAAATAAAA